>CM072928.1:82645632-83118132 GCA_036971965.1 Nyctalus aviator | reverse complement strand
CTGGTCTGTTCCCCATTACCCATGTGATGCCAGTCTGCTCAGGGCTCTCTCACAGTGCGGTAGGAGTAGAGAAACCAGGAGGCTCTTGGAGCAAAAGAGGTGGGGGTGCTCCTCACTTAAGAAGTGGGAATGGGAGAAACCAAGATGGCGGCATAGGTAAACACCTGAAATTCTGCCTCGCACAACCACTTCAAACAACTAAAAGTCAAAATGGACATCATTCAGAACCATAGGAAGGCTGGCTGAGTGGAAATTCTACAACTAGAAGGGAAGAGAAAAGCACACTGAGACTCAGGAGCTGTGGAAGTACAGTGCAGAGGTACGGAGGTGCACGTGTGGAGAGGGCTGGCAATGAGGATGTGGTTGTCTTTCTCAATCAGGAGGGAGATACAAGCTCCCGACTGTGCTGAACACTAGTTCCAGGCGAGACTCTGAGGACCCAGACTCATATGGGGAGAAACTCGACTGTTTGGCAGTGGGCAAAGCTTTCTCTCAGAGGTGCAATTACCATGGGACACTGAGATCTGGGGGCCTCTTAGGGCAGGGCCAACTGGCAGCCACCCCAGCTGTGCACAGAGACTTCTGAATATGAATGGCCTGGTCCTTTGAAATCTAAAATTACCTAACATACTGCAGCTGAGTCAGTGAGATCCAGAACATCCAAAAGAAGGCCCAAGGCCCCATAGCAGGTTGCACTGCTTCATAGCTGGGCCTCATCTGGGCACCTCCAAACCCAAACAAAGAAGAGGAATCTGCAGATCTCTCTGTAGCTCCTATTGGGTGGTCTCAGGCAGAGGCTAAATTAGCACCCCCTTGGAGATCCAAGAGCCAGTGTACCAAGGGGTCAGATTATAACTCTCAGATCCATAAAGGACACACTCAGGGGGCAGATGCAAGAGAGCACCAAAGCCCCACTGAAGCAAGTCTTGCCTCATAAGGCTGTCTCCAGCACAGAAATTCTCCCATCGTAGACACAGCTGATCCTCACAGCCAATTGGTTGATTACTCCCAGTTATACCAACAACAATCAAAGCTTAACTACAACAAGTATGTGCACGCAGACCACAAAGGGATGCACCAAGAGTGTCCACCCCAGGTAACGGGAGGCTGAGCCACTGGGCCCTTTAGGACCTAGCACACAAAGCCACTCTATCAACACAGGGAAGCAGCCAAAATGAGGAGACAAAGAAACAGATGACAAATGAAAGAAATGGAGGAAAGCAAACGACTGGATATAGAGTTCAAAACCGTGGTATAAGGTTTCTCAAGAATTTTCTAGAAAAGGTCGATAAATTTAGTGAGATCCTCAAGGATGTGAAAGAGAACCAACTAGAAATTAAGCATGCAATGACTGAAATAAAAAATATTATACAGAGATCTAACAGCAGACTAGAGGATCACAAGAATCAGGTCAAAGATTTGAAATACAAGAAGCAAAAGACACTCAACTAGAAAAGCAAAAAGAAAAAATAATCCAAAAAATTGAACATGGTGTAAGAAGCCTCTGGGACAACTTCAAGCGAACCAACATCCGAATTATGGGGGTGCCAGAAGAAGAGAGAGAGCAAGATACTGAAAACCTATTTGAAGAAATAACAACAGAAAACTTCCCCCACCTGGTGAAAGAAATAGACTTACAAGTCCAGGAAGTGCACAGAAGCCCAAACAAAAGGAATCCAAAGAGAACCACACCAAGACACATCATAATTAAAATGCCAGGAGCAAAAGACAAAGAGGGAATCTTAAAAGCAGCAAGAGAAAAACAGTTAGTTGCCTACAAGGGAGCACCCATATGATTGCCAGCTGATTTCTCAACAGGAACTATACAGGCCAGAAGAGAGTGGCAAGAAATATTCAAAGTGACAAACAGCAAGAACCTACAACCAAGATTACTCTACCCAGAAAAGCTATCATTCAGAATTGAAGGTAACCTTTCAGTGAAGGAGTGATGGCCTGCGTATGACACCGTGACCAGTGGTTAGGAATGTGAGCAGGCGCCCTTTGAGGTTACTTTCCAAAGAACCCCTTCATCCACTGGTTCTGTGAAATGTGAGCATTAGGAGAACCTGGGTGAAGGGTGGTATATTTGCAACATTTTTTGTATGTCTACATTTTCAAAATAAAAATTTTGCTTGTAGAGTGTCAGGAAGGGACAGTCTACAGATGGTAAATAACTTTCAAGTTTTTTAAAAAATATATTTTTATTGACTTCAGAGAGAGGAAAGGAGAGGGAGAGAGGAATAGAAACATCAATGATGAAAGAGAATCATTGATCAACTGCATCCTGCCCACCCCCTACTGGGGATCGAGCCCAAGACCTTGGCAGGTGCCCTGACCAGAATTGAGCTGTGATCCTGGTTCTTGGTCGATGATGCTCAACCACTAAGCCACACTGGCCAGGCTCAATATAACTCTTTGCATGATCAATTGGCAAAATGTTGAGAATGTGGAAGCTTCATCCACTTCGCGGAGGAAGAGCAGAGGCTGGTGGGAGAGTCTGCGGGGAGCTGGGTTGGGGTGAGGGGATGGGGAATGCAGAGTGCATGAACTTGGTGGTGATATAGGACTGGTACATTTGCTTCTGACACCTATTCGCAAGTTTTAAATGTTTTTAAATAAAAAATTTAAAGTACTATAAATGCCATAAAATTTAAACAGTATTTAAGTACAGTGAAAACAAAATCTTCTTTCCTCCCCAGTCCTCCCCTCCTGCTCAGGACGTCACAGCTACCCAGACTCAGTGCACACCAGGGACAGACAGGTATGTGTGAGTGTGTATTGCTCATAGAGACTGGGTGCTCTGACTCGGGGAAGTCAGGTGAGTCATGGAGACTGAGAGGTAAGGAAGCTTCTTGCCAGTACACCCAGGAGCCCCTTCTGTAAACACGGCCTGGGAGCAACCACACACACAGTCTGGGAGCACCCACACACACAGCCTAGGAGCATTTATATACACGGACTGGGAGCACTTATATGCACTCACAGTAGCCGGGTCGGGAGCAGCTCCCTGGCCGTGTGTGTATAAGTTTTCCAAGGCTCCTAGGTTTTGTGTGTGCATGCTCCCAGGCTGTGTGTGCGGGTGCTCCCAGGCCGTCTGTGTATAAGAACTTATACACACACACCGCCTGGGAGCACTTATACACACATGGCCTGGGAGCACATATATACACACAGCCTGGGAGCACCCACACACAAAGCCTAGGGACACTTGTACACACACAGCCTGGGAGGACTTATACACACACGGCCTGGGAGCACTAATACACACAAAGGGCCTGTGAGCACTTATACACGCATAGCCTGGGAGCACTTATACACACAAAGCCTGGGAGCACCCGCACACACAGCCTGGGAGTACCCACACACACAGCCTGGGAGCACCCACACACACAGCCTTAGAGCACTTATTCACACAAATAGCCTGGGACCACTTATACACACACTTCCTTAGAGCACTTATACACAAACGGCCTGGGAAAACTTGTACACACACACACAGCCTGGGAGCACTTATAC
This sequence comes from Nyctalus aviator, assembly GCA_036971965.1. Taxonomy (NCBI): domain Eukaryota; kingdom Metazoa; phylum Chordata; class Mammalia; order Chiroptera; family Vespertilionidae; genus Nyctalus; species Nyctalus aviator. The sequence goes on along the minus strand of CM072928.1, from coordinate 83,114,616 downwards.
ACACACAGCCTGGGAGCACCCACTAACACACTCTGGAAGCACCCGACACACAGCCTGGGAGCACTTATACACACACGGCCTGGGAGTGCTTATATACACACGGCCTAGGAGCACTTATACACACACAGCCTGGGAGCATTTGTACATATAAGGATTGGGAACACTTAAAAACACATGGCCTTGGATCTCTTATACACTCACACGGACTGATAGCACTTATATACACACGGCCTGGGAGCAGTTATACATACACAGCCTGGGAGCACTTATAAACACAAACAGCCTGGGAGCACTTATACACACAAACAGTCTGGTAGCACTTAAACATACACCCAGCCTGGGAGCACTTATACACACAAATATCAAGGGTGCTCTTATACACACACACAGCCATGATCACCTATGCACACGAACAGCCTGGGAGCACTTATACACAGAAACAGCCTTGGAGCACTTATAAATACACACAGGCTGTTAGGAGATATACACACACAGAGCCTTAGAGCACTCATTCACACACGGCATGGGAGCCACTATACACACACATAGCCTGGGAGCACATATACACAAATGACATGAGAGCACTTATACACACACGGACTGGGAGCACTTATACACACACGGACTGGGAGCAATTATATACATACACAGGCTGGGAGCACTAAAATGCACACTCAAACTGGGATCACTTATACACAAATAACCGGGGAGCACTTATACACACACAAAGCCTGTTAGAAATTATACACGCACAGCCTGGGAGCACTTACACACACACAGCCTAGGAACACTTATAAACACACGACCTGGGAACAATTATACTCAAAAGCCGGGAGCACTAGTACACACACGGCCTGGGAGCTCTTATACAAACACAACCAGGAGAAGTTATACAAACAGCCTGGAGCACTTATACACACAAACAGCCTGGGATCACTTATACACACACACAGCCTGGCAGCAGTTATACACACAAACAGCCTGGGAGCACTAATACACACACAGCCTGGGAGCACTTATACACACAAGGAGCCGGGAAGCACTTATAAACACACACACACACACACACACACACACACACAGCCTGGGGGCACTTATGAACACAGCCAGAAGCATTTATACACACACAGCTTGGGAGCACTTATACACAAACACAGCCTGGGAGCACTTATACACACACAAAGCCTGGAAGCACTTATACACACACACAGCCTGAAAGCACTTATATACACTCACACTGCCTGGGATCACTTATACACACACACAGCCTGGCAGCACTAATACACAAACACAGACTGGGAGCACTTATACACACACAGCCTGGGAGCAGTTATACATACACAGCCTGGGAGCACTTATACACACAAACAGCCTGGGAACACTTATACACACAAACAGCCTGGGAGCACTTATACATACAAATATCAAGGATGCTCTTATACACACACACAGTCAGGATCACCTATGCACACAAACAGCCTGGGAGCACTTACACACACAAACAGTCTGATAGCACTTAAACATACACCCAGCCTGGGAACACTTATACACACAAATATCCGGGTTGCACTTATACACACACACACAGCCTGGCAGCACTTATACACACACAAACACCCTGGGAGTACTGATACACAAACATAGCTTGGGAGCAATTATACACATCGCTTGGGAGCACTTATACACACACAGCCAGGAGCACTTATACACACACAGTCTGGGAGCACTTATGGACGAATGGCCATGGAGCACTTATACACAAACACAGCCTGGGAGCACTTATACACACACAGCCTGGGAGCACTTATTCACACACAGCCTGGGAGCACTTATACACACACAGTCTGGGAGCACTTATGGACGAACGGCCATGGAGCACTTATACACAAACACAGCCTGGGAGCACTTATACACACACAGCCTGGGAGCACTTATACACACACAGCCTGGGAACACTTCTAAACACACAGCCTGAGAGCACTAATAGAGAACAGCCACAGAGCACTTATACACAAACACAGCCTGGGAGCACTTATAAACAAAAACAGCCTGGGAGCACTTAAACACACACACAGCATTTAAGCACTTATACGCACAAGGCTAGGAGCACTAATGCACACAAAATCCTGGGAACACTTATTCACACAAGGTCTGGGAACACTTATACACATACAGCCAAGAGCAATTATACACACACAGTCAGGAGCAATTATACACACACAGCCTGGGAGCACTTACACACACACACAGCCTGGGCGCAATTATACACACACAGCCAGGATCATTTATACTCACACTCAGCCTGGGAGCACTTATACAAAGAAACAGTCTGGGAGCAATTATACTCACACAGCCAGGAGCACTTATACACATACTCAGCCGGGAGCACTTATACACACAAACAGCCTGGGAATATTTATACACACACACGGCCTGGCAGCAGTTATACACACAAACAGCCTGGGAGCACTAATGCACACACACACACAGCCTGGGAGCAGTTATACATACACAGCCTGGGAGCACTTATACACACACACACACAGCCTGGGAGCACTTATACACACACATAGCCTGAAAGCACTTATATACTCACACACACACAGCCTGGGAGCACTTATACACACACATAGCCTGAAAGCACTTATATACTCACACACACACTTCCTGGGAGCACTTATACACACACACAGTCTGGGAGCACTGATACACAAACACAGACTGGGAGCACTTATACACACACAGCCTGGGAGCAGTTATACATACACAGCCTGGGATCACTTATAAAAACACACAGCCTGGGAGCACTTATATACACACAGCCCGAGAGCAATTAAAGACAAACGGCAAGGGAGCAATTATACACACAGCCTGGGAGCACTTATACTCATTCGGCCTGGGAGCACTTATACAATCAAACAGCCTGGGAGCAATTATACACACACAGCCTGGTTGAACTTATACACACACACAGCCTGGGACCACTTATACACACAAACAGCCTGGGAGCACTGACACACACACACAGCCTGGGAGCAATTATACACACATAGCCTGGTTGAACTTATACACACACACAACCTGGGAGCACTTATACACACAAACAGCATGGGAGCACTTATACACACATCCAGGAGAATTTATACACATACACAGCTGGGGAGCCCTTATACACACAGGGCCTGGGAGCACTTATACACACACACAGCCTGGGACCACTTAAAGGCACAAACACCCAGGGAGCACTGATACAAAAACAGAGCCTGGGAGCACTTATACACAAAAATAGCATGGGAGCACTTATACACACACACAGCCTGGGAGCACTTATACACACACAGCCAGGATCACTTATACACACAAACCGCCTTGGAGCGCTTATACACAGAAACAACCTTAGAGCACTTATAAACACAAACAGCGTTGGAGAACTTAGACACAAACAGCCTGGGAGAACTTATACTCATTCGGCCTGGGAGTACTTATACACACACACAGCCTGGGGGAACATACACACACACACACACAGCCTGGGAGCACTTGAAGACACAAACACCCAGGGAGCACTGATACACAAACAGAGCCTGGGAGCACTTAAACACACACACAGCCTGGGAGCATTTATACACACACACAGCCTGGTAGCAATTACACACACACAGCCTGGGAGCACTTATACACAAAAACAGCCTTGTAGCATTTGATCGCACACACAGCCTGGGAGCACTTATACGCACAAATAGAGGGGGAGCACTAATACACACACACACACACACACACACACACACACACACACAGCATGGGAACACTTATACATAAAAGGATTGGGAACATTTAAAAATACATGGCCTTGTATCTCTTATACACGCACACAGACTGGGAGCACTTATGCACATTCAGCCTGGGAGCAATTATACCCACACACAGCCTGGGAGAACATACACACACACAGCATGGGAGCACATATACACACACAGCCAGGATCACTTATATACACAAATAGCCTGGGAGCACTTATAAACACACAGCCAGGAGCATTTATACACACAAACACATTTATACACACACAGCTTGGTAGCACTTATACACAAACTCAGCCTGGGAGCACTTAAATACACAGAAAGCCTGCGAGCACTTAAACACACACACAGCCTGGGAGCACTTATACACACAAAATAACCTGGGAGCACATAAACATTCACAAAGAGCCTGGTAGCACTTATACACATTCGGACTGGGATCAATTATACACACACACGGCCTGGGAACACATACACACACACACAGCATGGGAGCACTTATACACACACAGGCAAGATCACTTATACACCAAGAGCCTGGGAGCACTTAAACACAGAAACAGCCTTGGAGCACTTATACACACAAACAGCCAGGGAGAACTGATACACAGAAACAGCCAGGGAGCATTTATATACATACAGACAGGAGCACTTATACACACAAAGAGCCTGAGAGCACTTAAACACACACACAGTCTGGGAGCACTAATAAACACACACAGCATGGGAGCACTTATACACACACAGCCAGGAGCAATTATACACACACACTGCTGGGAGCACTTGTACACACAAACAGCCTGGGAGCACTTATAAACACAAAGAGCCTGGGAGCAATTATACAAACACACAGCATGGGAGCACTTATACATACACACAGCTTGGGAACACTTACATACACACACAGTGTAGGAGCACTTATACACACACACAGCCTGGGTGCACTAATACACACACAGTCTGGGAGCACTTGTACACTCAAACAGCCTGGGAGCACTTATACACACAAACAGCATGGGAGCACTTAAAAACACATGCAACCATGATCACCTATGCACACAAACAGCCTGGGAGCACTTATACACAGAAACAGGCTTTGAGCACTTATACACACACACATCCTGGGAGCACTCATTCACACACGGCCTGGGATTCCCTATACAGACACATAGGCTGGGAGCACATATACACAAACGGCCTGAGAGCATTTGTACACACACACAGACTTGGAGCACTTCTACACACAAATAGCATGGGAGCACTAATACACACACAGCCTGTTGGAACTTATAGACACACACAGCCTGAGAGCACTTATATACACACACAGCCTGGGAGCACTTATACACACACAGCCTGGGAGCACTTACACACACACACACACAGCATGGGAGCACTTATACAGACATAGTCAGGATCACTTATACAAACAAACAGCCTGGGAGCACTTATACACAGAAACAGCCTTGGAGCACTTATACACACAACCAGCCTGGGAGCACTTATACACACAAACAGCCTGGGAGCATTTATAGACACACAGTCAGGAGCACTTATACGCAAAAACAGCCTGAGAGCAATTATACACAAAGAGCCAGGAGCACTTATAAACACATACAGCTGGGAGCAGTGATACAAACAAAAAGCCTTGGGAGAAATTATAAACACAAAAATCCTGGGAGCACTAATACACACACACAGCATGTTAGAACTTATACACACACACACAGCCAGGGAGCACTTATATACACACACAGCCTGGGAGCACTTATACACACAAATAGCATGGGAGCACTAAGACACACACACAGCCTTTTAGAACTTATACACACACATAGCCTGGGAACTATTATACACACAAACAGCCTGGGAACATTTATACACACAAACAGCCGGGGAGCACTTAAGAACACACACAGCCTGGTAGAACTTATACACACAAAGAGCCGGGGAGCCCTTATACACACACACAGTCTGTTAGAACTTATACACACCCAGATCCTGCTAGCACTTATACACACAAACTGCCTGGGAGCACTTATATAAACAAACAGCTTGGGAGCACTTAAAAACACACACAGCCAGGATTTCTTATACACAGAAACACCCTTCAAGCACTTATACACACACACATCCTGTTAGAACTTATACACACACACAACCTGTGAGCACTTAGACACACAAACAGCCTTGGAGCACTTATAAAAACACAGCCAGGAGCATTTATACACACAAACAGCTTGGGATCACTTATAAACTCAGGGCCTGGGAGCACTTATACATACACACAGACTGGGAGCACTTATACACACAAACACTATGGGAGCACTGGTATATACACAGAGACTGGCAGCATTTATACACACACGGCCTGGGAGCACTTATACACACACACACAGCCTGGGAGCACTTATACACACACAAACACCCTAGGAGCACTGGTACACAAACACAGCCTGGGAGCAATTATACACAGACATATTGGGAGCGCTTATACACACACAGCCTAGGAGCATTTTTACAAATACACAGCGTGGGAGCACTTATACACACACAGTCTGGAAACACTTATACACACACAACCTGGGAGCACTTATACACACAAATAGCACTGGAGCACTAATACACACATAGAGACTGTTAGAACTTATACACACACACAGCCTGGGAGCACTTATACACACAAACAGTCTGGGAGCACTTATTCAAATTCGGCCTGGGAGCTGTTATACACAAACTTGTCCTGGGAGCACATACACACACACACACACACACACAGCATAGGAGCACTTATACACACAAACAGCCTGGGAGCACTTAAAAACACATGCAACCAGAATCACCTATGCACACAAACAACCTGGGAGCATTTATACACAGAAACAGCCTTGGAGCACTTATACACACATGCTGCCTGGAAGCACTTATACATACACAGCCTGGGAGCACTTATACAAAAAAAACAGCCTTGGAGCATTTAAACGCACACACAGCCTGGGAGCACTTATACACACAAATAGAGGGGGAGCACATATAGACACACGCACACACAGCCTGGGAGTACTTATACATACAAGGATTGGGAACAATTAAAAACACACGGCCTTGGATCTCTTATACACACACAGAGCCAGGATCACATATACACACAAAGAGCCTGGGAGAACTTATACACACAAACAGCCTGGGAGTACTTATACACACACAGCCAGGAGCACTTATACACACAAACAGCCTGTGAGCAATTATACACACACAGCCTGGGAGCACTTATACACACAAACAGCCTGGGAGCACGTAAATGCACACACAGCCTGAGAGCACTTATAAACACAAAAAGCCTGGGCACACTTGGACACACACACAGCCTGTAAGAAGTTATACACACACACACAGCCTGGGAGCACTTATATATACGCAAAGCCTGGGAGCACTTATACATGCACACACAGCCTGGGACCACTTATACGCACACACAGCCTGGGAGAAATTGTACATACATAGCCTGGGAGCACTTATACACACACACAGCCTGGGGGCCCCTATACACACACACAGCCTGGGAGCACATATACACAAACGGCCTGACAGCACTTATACACACACACACACACACACACACTGGGAGCACTTATACACACACGGACTGGGAGCACTAATACATGCACACCAAAGGAGCACTTACACACACAGCCTAGGAATACTTATACACACAGGACCTGGGAACAATTATAATCACAATCCTGGGAGCAGTTGTACACACACAACCTGGGAGCACTTATACAGACACAGCCAAGAGCACTTATACACACAAACAGCATTGGAGCACTTAAACTCCCACAGAGCCTGGGAGCAGTTATACACACAAATAGCCTTGGAGCACTTAAACTCACACACAGCCAGGGAGCACTTATACACACACACACAAACATATAGCCTGGGAGCACTTATACATAAAAGGATGGGGGACACTTAAAAACACACGGCCTTGGATCTCTTATACACACACATGACAGGGAGCACTTATACTCATTCGGTCTGGGAGCACTTATACACAGAAACAGCCTTGGAGCACTTATACACACAAATAGCCTGTTAGAACTTATACACACACACAACCAGGAAACACTTATACAAACACACTGCCTGGGAGCATCTATACACACACACAGCCTGGGAGCACTCATTCACACATGGCATGGGAGCCCCTAGACACACACACACAGCTTGGGAGAACATTTACACAAACGGCCTGAGAGCACTTATACACACACAGCCTGGGAGCACTTATACACACAAACAGCCTGGGTGCACTTATACACACTCACAGCATGGGAGCACTTATACACACACACAGTCTGGGGGCACTTATACACTCACATAGTCACTGAGCACTCATTCACACACGGCCTGGGAGCCCCTAGGTGCACACACAGCCTGGGATCATATATACACAAATGGCCTGAGAGTACTTATAAACACACACAGCATGGGAGCACTAATACACACAAACAGCCTGGGAGCACTTATACACACCAACAGCCTGGGAGCAATTATACACACACAGCCTGGGAGGACTTATACACACAAACAGCCTGGGAGCACTTCAATGCACACACAGCCTGGGAGGAGTTATACACACAAACAGACTGGGAGCACTTCAATGCACACACAGCCTGGGAGGAGTTATACACACAAACAGACTGGGAGCACTTCAATGCACACACAGCCTGGGAGCACTTATACACACACACAGCCGGGAAGCACTTATACACACACACAGGGCCTGGGAGCCCCTAGGCTCACACACAGCCTGGGAGCATATATACACAAACGGCCTGAGAGTACTTATAAACACACACAGCATGGGAGCACTTATACACACAAACAGCCTGGGAGCACTTAAACGCACACACAGCCTGTTAGAACTTATACACACACACAGCCGGAAGCACTTATACACACACACAGCCTGGCAGCAATTGTACACACATACCCTGGGAGCAAGTATACAAAGGAATAGCCTTGGAGCACTTATACACACACAGAGCCTGGGAGCACTTATACAAACACACATCCTGGGAGCACTTATACACACAAAAAGCCTTGAAGCACTTAAATGCACACACAAACTGGGAGCACTTAAACACACAAACAGCCTTGAACACTTTAACTCACACCCAGCTTGGGAGCACTTATACACACAAATAGACAGGGAGCACTTATACACACACACACACACAGCCTGGGAGCACTTATACATACAAGGATTGGGAACACTTAAACACACACGGCCTTTGATCTCTTATACATACACACAGACTGGGAGCAGGTATACTCATTCAGCCTTGGAGCACTTATACACATAAACAGCCTGGGAGCAATTATAAACACAAAAAGCCCGGGATCACTTACACACACACACAGCCTGGGAGCACATATACACAAACGGCCTGGGAGTACTTATACACACACACAGCATGGGAGCACTTACACACACACAGCCTAGGAACACTTATACACGCACGACCTGGGAACAATTACACTCACAATCCTGGGAGCAGTTGTACACACACGGCCTGGGAGCAGTTATACACACAAACAGCCTGGGAGCACTTATAATCACGAAAAGCCTGGGATAATTATACACACACACACACCCTGGGAGCACTTATACATACACACAGCCTGGGAGCACTTATACACACACACAGCCTGGGAGCACTTATACACAGAATCAGCCTTGGAGCACTTATACACACAAACTGCCTGTGAGAACTTATACACACAAACAGCCTGGGAGCACTTAAATGCACACACAGCCTCTTAGAACATATACACACACACAGCCAGGAAGCACTTATAGACACACACAGCCTGGGGGCACTTATACACTCAAATAGCTTGGGAGCACTAATACACACATACAGCCTGTTAGAACTTATACACACACACTGCCTGGGAGCACATGCACACACACAGCTGGGAGCACACATACACACAAATAGCATGGGAGCATAAAACACACACACAGCCTGTTATAACTTATACACACACAAATCCTGGGAGCAGTTATACACACAAACATCCTCCGAGCACTTATAAAAACAAAAAGCCTGGCATCACTTATACACACACACACACTGGGAGCACATATACACACACATAGACTGGGAGCACTTATACATACAAACAGCCTGGGAGCACTTAAACTCACACACAGCCTGGGAGCACTTATACACACAAATAGCCGGGGAGCACTTAAACACACACAAACACACACACACACACACACACACAACCTGGGAGCACTTGTACATACAAGGATTGGGAACACTTAAAAACACACGGCCTTGGATCTCTTACACACACACACAGACTGGGAGCACTTTTACACATTCTGCGAGGGAGCACTTATACACACACACAGACTGGGAGCACTTGTACACAGAAACAGCCTGGGAGCACTTATAAACACACACCCTGGGAGCACTTATGCACACACAGCCTGGAAGCACTTACACACACGTAGCCAGGGAGCACTTATACACACACAGCCTAAGAGCACTTCAAGACACAGGGCCAGGGACCACTTATACACACACACAGACTTGGAGACCTTATACTCATTCAATCTGGGAGCATTTATACACACACACGGCCTAGGAGCACATACATACACACACCGCATGGGAGCAATTATACACACACAGCTAGGATCACTTATACAAGCACAGCCTGGGAGCACTTACACAAACACACAGCCTGGGAGCACTTATACACACAAATAGCATGGGAGCACTAATAGACACACAGCCTGGGAGCACGTATACACACACACAGCCTGAGAGCACTTATACACACAAACAGCCTGAGAGCACTTATACACACACACAGCCTGGGAGCACTTATACACACACAGCCTGGAAGCACTTATACATACAAATAGCATGGGAGCACTAATGCACACGCACAGCCTGTTAGAACTTATACACAAACACAGCCTGTGAGCACTTATACACATACACACACTGGGAGCACTTATATACTCACAAATAGCCGGGGAGAACTTATACACACACACAGCCTCGGAGCACTTATACCCCTAAAGGCCTGGGAGCACTTAAACACACACACAGCCTGGGAGCACTTATACACACAAATATGATGGGAGCACTAATACACACGAACAGCCTGTTAGAACTTATACACACACAGACCTGGGAGGACTTATACACACAAACAGCCTGGGAGCACTTATACACACAAACAGCCTAGGAGCACTTAAAAAAACACTCAGCCAGGCTCACCTATGCACACAGACAGCCTGGGAGCACTTATACACACACAACCTGTGTGGACTTATACACACAAACAGCCTGAGAACACTCATTCACACACGGCCGGGGAGCCTCTATACACACACACAGCCTATGAAAACTTATACACACAGGACCTGGGAACTATTATACTCACAAGCCTGGGAGCACTTGTACACACACCGCCTGGGTGCACTTATACACACACAGCCTGGGAGCACTTACACACGCAAATACCATGGGAGCAAAATACACACACACAGCCTGTTAGAACTTATACACACACACAGCCTGGGGACATTTATACACACAAACAGCCTGGGAGCACATATACCCAAAAACAGCCTGGGAGCACTTAAACACACACACACTGGGAGCATATATACACACACTTAGCATGTTAGCACTAATACACACACACAGCCTGTTAGAACTTATACACACAAACAGCCTGGGAGCACTTACACGCACAAACAGGCTGGGAGCACTAATACACACAAACAGCCTGTTAGAACTTATACACAAACACAGCCTGGGAGCACATGCACACACACACAGCTGGGATCACTTATACACACAAACAGCCTGGGAGCATTTGTAAACTCAAAAAGCCTGGGCGCAATTATACACACACACAGCATGAGAGCACCTATACATACACACAGCTTGGGAGAACTTATATACAAACACATCCTAGAAGCTCTTATACTCACAAATAGCATGGGAGCACAGTACACACACACAGCCTGGGAGAACTGATACACACACACAGCTTGGGAGCAATTATGCAAACACAGCCTGGGAGCAGTTATACACACAAACATCCTGGAAGCAATTATAAACACAAAAAGCCTGGGATCACTTATACACACACACAACATGGGAGCAGGTATACACACACATAGCCTGGTAGCATTTATACACACACACAGCTGGGAGCACTTATACACACAAATAGCATTGGAGCACTTATAAACACAAATACCATGGGAGCACTAATACACACACACAGCCTGTTAGAACTTATACACACACACAGCCTGGGAGCAGTTAAACACGCAAACAGCCTGGGGGCACTTAAAAACACACATAGCCAGTATCACTTATACACACAAATAGCTTGGGAGAACTTATACACAGAAACAGCCTGGGAGCAATTATACACACACAGCCATTAGCACTTATACACACACACACACAGCTTGGGAGCACATATACACACACACAGCCTGGGAGCACTTATACACACACAAATCTTGGGAGCACTTATACACAAAAACAGACTGGGAGCACTTATACACACAAACAGCCTGGGAGCACTTAAACGCACACACAGCCTGGGAGCACTTATAAGCACAAAAGCATGGGATCACTTATACACTCACACAGCCTGGGAGCACTTATACACACACACAACCTGGGAGCTCTTATAAACACAAACAGTCTGGGAGCACTTAAAAACACACACAGCCTGGGAGCACTAATACATACAAAGATTGGGAGCACTTCAAAACACACGCCTTTGATCTCTTATTCAAACACACAGACTGGGAGCACTTATACACATTTGGCCTTGGAGCACTTATACACACACACAGCCTAGGAGCGCATAAACACACTCAGCATGGGAGCACTTATACACACACATCCAGGATCACTTATACACACAAACAGCCTGGAAGAATTTATACACAGAAACAGCCTTGGAGCACTTAAACTCCCACACAGCCTAGGAACACTTATACACACACGACCTGGTAACAATTATACTCACAATCCTGGGAGCAGTTGTACACACACGGCCTGTGAGCACTTATACACAGACACCCATGAGCACTTATACACACAAACAGCCCTGGAGCACTTAAACTCCCACACAGCCTGGGAGCACTTATACATACACACACAGCCTGAGAGCACTTATATACACACACAGCCTGGGATTACTTATACTCACAAATAGCATGGGAGCACAATACACACACACAGCCTGTTAGAACTTATACGAACACACAGCCAGGGAGCACTTATACATACAAACAGCCTGGTAGCACTTATATACACAAACAGCCTGGGCATATTGATACACACTCTGAGCCTGGGAGCACTTAAACACACAAACAGCCTGGTAGCACTTATAAACAGAAAAATCCTGGGATCAGTTATACACACACACACAGCCTGGGAGAACTTATATACACACACAGCCTGGGAGCACTTATACACACACACAGCCTGAGAGCACTTAAACACACAAACAGCCTTGAGCACTTTAACTCACACGCAGCTGGGGAGCACTTATACACACAAATAGACCGGGAGCACTTATACACACCCACACACAGCCTGGGAGCACTTATAAATACAAGGAATGGGAACACTTAAAAACACACGGCCTTGGATCTCTTATACACACACACAGACTGGGAGCACTTATACTCATTCTGCCTGGAAGCACTTATACACATACACGGCCTGAGCACATACACACACACACAGCATGGGAGCACTTATACACACAAACAGCCTGGGACCACTTATACATACAAACACCCTGGGAGCACTAATACTCACAAATAGCATGGGAGCACAATACACACATACAGCCTGTTAGAACGTATACACACACACACACCTGGAAGCACTTATACACACACACAGCCTGGGAGTACTTATATAAACACACAGCCTGGGAACCCTTATACTCACAAATAGCATGGGAGCACAATACACACACTCAGCCTGGGAGCAATTGTACACCCATACCCTGGGAGCACTTATACACAGGAACAGCCTGGGAGCATTTATACACAAATAAAGGGGAGCACTTATACACACACAAACACACACACAAACCACCTGGGAGAACTTATACACAAAAGGATTGGGAACACTTAAAAACACACGGCCTTGGATCTCTTATACACACACACAGACTGGGAGCACTTATACACATTCGGCCTGGGAGCACTTATACACACACATGGCCTGGGAGCACATACTCACACACACAGCATGGGAGCACTTATACACACACACAGGCTGTTAGAACTTATACACTCAAACAGCCTGGGAGTACTTATACAAACAAACAGCCTGGGAGCACTTATAGACACACAGAGCCTGGGAACACTTATACACACAAACAGCATGGCGCACTTAAACGCACACACAACCAGGGGGCACTTATAGACACAAATAGCCTGGGAGCACTTATACATACAAGGATTGTGAACACTTAAAAACACACGGCCTTGGATCTCTTATACACACATACTGACTGAGAGCACTTTTACACATTCGGCCTGGGAGCACTTATACACACTGACAGCCTGGGAGGACTTAAATGCACACACAGCCTGGGAGCACTTATAAGCACAAAAAGCATGGGATCACTTATACACGCACACAGCCTGGGAGCACTTATACACACACACACAGCCTGGGAGCATTTATAAATACAAACAGCCTGGGAGCACTTAAACTCAAATACAGCCTGAGAGCACTTACAAACACAAAAAGAGTGGGTGCACTTGTACACAAACAAAGCCTGGGAGCACTTATACACATAAATAGCATGGGAGCACTAATCCACACACCCAGCCTGTTAGAACTTATACACAGAATCAGCCTTGGAGCACATATACTCACACACAGCCTGGGAGCACTTTTACACACAGCCTAGCAGCAATTACACACAGAAACAGCCTTGGAGCACTTATACACACAAACAGCCTGGGAGCAATTTAACCACACAGCCAGCAGCACTTATACACACACACTGCTGGGAGCACTTATAGGCACAAATAGCTGGGGAGTCCTTATACACACACACAGCCTTTTTGGACTTATACACAAACATAGCCTGGGAGCACTTATACACACAAGCAGCCTGGGGGCAGTTATACACACAAACAACCTGGGAGAACTTATACACACAAGCAGCCTGGGAGCACTTATACACACAAACAGCCTGTGAGCACTTATACACACATATAGTCTGGGAGCACTTAAACACACGCACAGCCTAGGACCACTTATACACATTTGGCCTGGAAGCACTTATACACACACACAGCCTAGGAGCACATACACACACACACAAAGCATGGGGGCACTTGTACACACACAGCCAGGATCACTTATACACACAAACAGCCTGGGAGCACTTATACACAGAAACAGCCTTGGAGTACTTATACACACAAACAGACTGGGAGAACTTATACACACAAACATTTGGGAGCATTTATACAGACACTTCCAGGAGGAATTGTACACACATAGCCAGGAGCACTTATACACACAAACAGCCTGGGAGGAATTTTACATACACAGCTAGCAGCACTTATACACACAAACAGGCTGGGAGCACTTAAACACACTAAAGCCTTGGAGCACTTGTACAAACAAATAGCCAGGGAGCGCTTATACACACACACAGCCTGTTAGAACTTATATACACACACAGCCTGGGAGCACATATACACACACAGCCTGGGAGCACTTATACACACACACAGCCTGGGAGCACTTATACACACAAACAGCATGGGAGCACTTATAAACACATAGCCTGGGAGCAATTTCAAACACACAACCAGGAGCTCTTTTACACACACACGGACTGGAAGTAATTGTACGCACACACAGCCTGGGAGCACTTATACACACAAACAGCATGGGAGCACTTATACACACACAGCCTGGGAGCACTTATTCACACAGCCAGGAGCACTTAGGAGCACTTATACACACACAGCCAGGAGCATTTATACACACAAAACTTGGGAGCACTTCTACACACACGGCCTGGGAGCACTTACACACACACAGCCTGGGAGCACTTATACACACACAGCCTGGGAGCACTTATACACACACAGCCTGGGAGCACTTATACACACACAGCCTGGGAGCAATTTTACACACACAACTTGGGAGCACTTATACACACATGGCCTGGGAGCACTTCTACACACACACGGCCTGTGAGCACTTCTACACACACACAGTATGGGAGCATTTATACAATCACAGCCAGGAGCAAATATACACATGGCCTGGGAGCACTTATAAAAACACAGCCAGGGAGCACTTACACACACACAGCCAGGAGCTCTTTTACACACACACGGCCTGGGAGCACTTCTACACACACAGACTGGGAGCACTTATACACACACGACTGGGAGCACTTATACACGCACGGCCTGGGAGTACTTATACACATACACGGACTGGGAATATTTATACACACACAGACTGGGAGCACTTATACACACATGTATTGGGAGCACCCACACAGATGGCCAGGGAATACTTATACACAAACATCCTGGCAGCTTTTATACACACACAGCGTGGGAGCAGTTATACACACACAGCCTTGGAGCACTTATACACACACAGCCTGCGAGCACTTATACACACACACCATGGGAGCACTTATACACACACGGACTGGGGGCACTTATACACACAAAGCCTGGGAGCACCCCACACACAGCCAGGGAGCACCGAAAAACACACCATGGTAGCACCCGCACACAGCCCGGGGGCACTTATACACACAAACAGCCTGGGAGCAGTTATACACACACGGCCTGGGAGCACTTATACACACACGACTGGGAGCACTTATACACACGGGTTGGGAGCACTTATATACACTTGGCCTGGGAGCACTTATGCAGACACAGCCTGGGAACAATTATACACACAAGGTTTGGGAGCACTTACATACATATGGCCTGGGAGCAGCCGCACACAGCCTTCGAGCAATTATTCACAGACAGCATGGGAGCACTTATACACACACGGCCTTGGAGCACTTACACACACACGGCCTGGGAGCACTTATAAACACAAGGCCTGGGAGCACTTATACACACACGGTCTGGGCGCACTTATACATACATGGCCTGGGAGCAGTTATACACACACACTTCCTTGTAGCACTTAAAAACACACACAGCCAGTATCACCTATACACACAAATAGCCTGGGAGCACTTATACACACAAACACCCTGGGAACACTGATACACACATACAGACTGGGAGCACTTATATACATAGCCTGGGAGCACTTATACTCACACGGCCTGGAGTACTTATACACATACACAGCCTGGGAGTATTTATACACACACGGACTGGGAGCACTTATACACACATGGCTTGGGAGCTCTTATACACACACACGGACTGGGAGCACTATACACACACGGCCTGGGAGAACTTATACACACAAAGCCTGGGAGCACCCATATACACAGCCTAGGAACACCCACACACACAGCTTGGGAGCACACACACACACAGCCTGGGACCACGTATAAACACACAGCCTGGGAGCACTTATACACATACACAGACTGGGAGCACTTATTCACACACACGGAATGGGAGCACTTATACACACACAGCCTAGAGCACGTATACACACACACAGATTGGGATCACTTATACACACACAGTCTGGGAGCACTTATACACACATGGACTGGGAGCACTTGTACACACACGGACTTGGAGCATTGATAGACACACAACCCGTGAGCACTTATTCACACACACAGCCTGGGAGCACTTATACACGCACGTCCTGGGAGCACTTATACACCTGGACTGGGAGCATTTATACGCACATATTCTGGTAGCACTTATACACATACGGACTGGGAACATTTATACACACTCGGCCTGGGAGTACTTATACACACAAAGCCTGGGAGCACCAACATACACAGCCTGGGAGCCTCCACATACACAGCCAGGGAGCACCCGCACAACCAGCCTGGGAGCACTTATACACACATGGCCTGGCAGCACTTATATACACACAGCCTGGGAGCAATTATACACACCCTTCCTGGGAGCACTTATACACACATGGCTTGGGAGCACTTATACACACACATGAACTGGGAGCACTATACACACAAGGCCTGGGATCACTTATACACACACAGCCTGGAGCACTTATACACACACAGCCTGGGAGCACCACACACGCAGCCTAGGAGCACCCCCACACACAGCCTGGAATCAGGACAGGCGATATCTCCATACCCCCCCCCATTTTTTTTTTTTTAAGTAATATTAAGATGCTTTTGGAAATCCTTCAGTGAGTTGAATTTTCAACTTTAATAAACTTGCTGGAAATGACAGCTTGTGTCACTGAGTCATTTTATTTGAATAATAAATTTGTGATTTCTTCCACAGAGGTTTTTAGATAAGGTCCTAATCAATTTATGTCATTTAATAACTTCTAAAAAGTCATTTTAGGTTTTATGGCAATTCTTTTTGTTATTTCTGTCTTTTAGACCTGATATATTTACTTTTTTTTTTAATGGTACCTGAAGCTTTTATTTTTTTTATTTTTTTAAAATAAGTTTTTATTGTTCATATTATTACAAATGTTCCTTCCCCCCACCCCCACCATTGCTCTCCTCCACCAGGTTCCCACCCCACCCTCTGCCCTTTCCCCACTCCCCATTGTCCTCATCCATAGGTGCACAGTTTATGTTCAGTCTCTTCCCACATCCCCCACTCCCCTTTTCCCCAAGAATAGTCAGTTCACTCCCCTTCCATACCTCTGATTCTATTATATTCAACAGTTACTATTGTTCATCAGATTTTTTTTTAATTTCCTTGGTTTTTAGATTCACTTGTTGATAGTTACGTATTTGTTGTTCATAATTTTTATCTTTATTTACTTTCTCTTCTAAAAGAACCCCCTTCAGCAATTCATATAATTCTGGTTTGGTGTTGATGAACTCCTTTAGCTTGTTTTTATTAGTGAAGCTCTTTGTCTGACCTTCGATTCTGAGTGATAGCTTTGCTGGATAGATTATCTTGGCTGTAGGTTCTTACTATTCAGCACCTTGAATATTTCTTGCCATTCCTGTCTGGCCTGCATGGTTTCTGTTGAGAAGTCAGCTGACAATCGTATAGGTGCTCCTTTATAGGTAACTACCTGCTTTGCTCTTGCTGCTTTTAATATTCTCTCTTTGTCTTTTGCTCTTGGAATTTTAATTATGATGTGTATTGGTGTGGTCCTCTTTGGATTCCTTTTGTTTGGAGTTCTGTGCGCTTCCTGGACTTGTAAGTCTAATTCTTTCACCAGGTGGGGGAAGTTTTCTGTCACTATTTCTTTCAGTATGTATTTGATATCTTGCTCTCTCTCATCTTCTAAGACCCCCATAATTCTGATGTTGGTTCGCTTGAAGTTGTCCCAGAGGTTTCTTACATTATCTTCAATTTTCTGGATTCTCTTGTCTTCTAGCTTCTGTGGAGGAGTGTCTTCTGGCTCTTTCTGTTCCAAATCTTTGACTTGATTCTTGCGATCTTCTTTTCTGTTTTTAGGACTCTGTATAATATTTTTTATTTCAGACAATGTATTCTTTATTTCTTGTTGATTCCTTATCATTTCTTGTTGATTCCTTATTAATTCTAGTTGATCTCTTTTCATATCCTCATAGGTCTTATCCACCTTTTCTAGGAATTTCTTAAAAAACCTTATAAGCGTAGATTTGAACTCTATATCCAGCCGCTTTTTGTCCTCCATTTCTTTTGTTTGTGATCTATTTTGTTGTCGCATTTTGCAGCTATAGATGGGACGGGGTTTCAGGGTGGAGCCTACAGCCTTGGCTTCCATCAGCCCCGCCCAATGTGGGTCCTTCAGTACTCGCTGCCAGCACCTCTGAGAGAAAGGTGCCCTCGATTTTCGCCTGCTGCCAAACAGTCTATGCTCTCCCCCAATGAGCCGGGTATTGGGGTTCAGTTCAGTTGAAAGTGGAGTTGGAGGTGGCGTTCAGAGCAGTCTGGAGCCCCTGTCTCCTTCCCGCCAGTGCAATCCCGCGGCACAGCCGCCCGTTCCTTCTCTGCATGCACTGTGCACGCTGCCAGGACCTTCTTTCGCCGCTCCCCGGGGTTCCTCCTTACAGCCCAGCTCCCTCTGTGTGAGACTGGGTCCCCGGGGTCTGGCCTAGACTGGGGTTCAGAGCAGTCAGAAGTGGGGCCCAGCACAGTCGGAGTTTTATCTCCTTCCCGTTGGGGAACGCCAGCCAGGCACTCAGCCTCCCCCTCCTCTCCAGCTCCATCCTCTCGGCACACACAGAGTGTCTCCGTACCTTAGGCTTTTACAGCTCCTCTGCTCTTCCTTCTGGTTTTCTCCTTGCTTCTTGTTGTAGAACTTCCAGTCAGTCGACTTTCCTGTAGTTCTGGGTAATGTCCATTTTATATTTTAGTTGTATTTTATTGAAATTGTTGTGTGCGGCTGCGGCTAGGTGTTTACCTGGGCGCAGCCATCTTGGATCCTCGATATATTGACTTTTAATTACAGTTTCTGAACATCTGAAGGGCATTTCCCTTTATTTCCTCCCAGAGTGATCTTTAAGCTACATTTAGGGAACTGCTTTTTAAAAAACTTTTTTTCTTATTATTATTTACATAACTTTCATAAATTTTATACTTTTAAATTAGCCTTCAAACCTTCTTTTTATGTCCTTTAAAAAAATGTATTTTACTCTAATATTCTTTCTTCCTGTCATTAACTTGTATATACCTTCAGTTATTAAAACTATACAATATTTAAACTTTAAACCTCCAATGATAATTAGAAGTAAACAGCAAGTGTCCTGACTGGTTTGGCTCAGAGGAAAGAACATTGGCCTGCGGACTGAAGGGTCCCAGGTTCAATTCTGGTCAAGGGCATGTACCATGGTTGCGGGCACATCCCCACGGGGGGTGGGCAGGAGGCAGCTGATCAATGTTTCTCTCTCATCGATGTTTCTAACTCTCTATCCCTCTCTCTTCCTCTCTGTAAAAAAACAATAAAATATATATTTTTAAAAGGTAAACAGCCAGCATTTTTTAGATTGACATTTATCAACATAACTTTTGTAATTCTTTTAAAAGACATCAATTAAATTTGAACTGATTTTTACATTAAAAATTTGGTTCAGGCTATAAAATTAATTCTTTTTTAATTAGAACATATTAAATATTATATCTTAGGTTGAAATTTTACCCCACAGACTACAATATATTTTGAACTATTAATTTCTCCAGAGAAAATACAAGAATTATTTTTCTCAAAAATGAATTTCTATGCTTTATGTATTTTGTTATTATAACTATATGATTTCTCCCAACTTAATTTGAACTTTAAATTTTTGGAAGCCTCAAAATTTTAGGTGGCAAGTTAAATACTTAGTATTTCTCAAATTAGTAATGATTTTACATTGTAAGGAGAATATTTCAAATAAAATACAAGGCATATTTAATTAATAGATTCAATTCTATCCTCTAGATTTGTCATATGAGGCAAATTCAGATTAATATTTCAGTATTTTTGTCATTCTAAAATATCTAGATACTTAATAATTTTATTATTTAATTCAGCAATGTTTTAAAGTTTTAAGTTACTGAGGGCTTTGGAAACCTATGTTTCTGGAGAAAAGGCAGGGGAAGGGGATTTTAAAACTGCTACATTCTTCCTTAGAGATAACATGTAAGGTTTCTGCTATCGCTGCCAGCTTCTCTGCTTTTACAGGGAGAAGAGTCACTGGCCTTTAATCATTAATATATTATTACTGAAAAGCTTTACCATAAGTTCTTCATTTTAGTTACAGTTATTATTATTTATGTTTTAACAACTTTGAGATTTTAAAGCCAATTACTATATAAGGCATTTTCTTTTGGCAAATTTTGTAACAGAGATAATTTACTGACTTTTAGTGGCTTTAATGTTAAAGTATTATTTTATTTTATTTTATTTTATTTTATTTTATTTTATTTTATGAAAACAGGAATGCCTCCAAGACTTGGGAGGTAACCTTGGAATGCAATACATTATTATCTTAAAATTACCTATTATTATGAAAATATTAATCCTATTGCTTAAATAGAGGCTGTATATTTTTCTTTTGTCATTTTTGCCTTATTTTTAAAGAAAAAACTTTATTGATTTTATTCAATATTATCCTTGAAGAGATTGGGGCTCCAACCAAGGAGCACCCAAAAGCCTTTCTGTTAAGCTAGCCTTTCTCAAATTGTTATCTTCCTGTGTTATAGGATCTTCATGGGTACAGGAATTCCAGACATATCCCCAAATTCTGAGAAATGTCTTATTTGTCTAATTTTCAAATGATGGACTGGGAAATAAAAACATGGCAAAAATGAGATTTTTAATAACATTCTCGGGAGTGGGTGTCCATTTACAGGATCGACAAAAGACCTAGTAATTTTTTAAATTGTCTAGGGAATTTTCTTTGTCTAGGGAATTTTCTTAAAACCTGTATTATTGGACACATGTACCATCATATTCTCACTCTCACCATCCCCACATTTTGTTTGCTCTGTGGAAATTCAATAATGGCCTGGCCATCTATTGTTTCTTTCCTATTAAATTAAATTAAAGGCATACTTAATAGACTAACATTAAACAACAAAAATAGATAAAACAATAATTAATAGATAAGAGCCCAATAATTTCCCTTTAAATATCTAGAACATAAAAGAAGTTGAATCTGCAGTGAATGAATTGGGAGGCAGAATGCCTTTCCCTTGGGCGCCACCTGGTGTCCTTTTTGGTTGCTTATATTCTTTTTTAAAATGTCCTGTTCTTCCACAAAGTCTAATTTGCTCATAAACTTTTTGCATATAATGTAGCTGATTCTGCAAGTCACTGCTTTATTTGGTTTGAGAAATGTGGGTCAGCTACCTGTATAATAGGAAAAGCAAATCTCTCCTTCACCATCATGTCCTTTAATACTTCTAGGATAGCTCTTTGCATAGGTGATTCCATTAATGGAGAATTAAATGTTTCAGGATTAGGACAAGGAGGTGGAGGGGGCCATGAAGGCCATTCCTCCAATTTTTCTTTTTGCTCCTTTTCAGGAGAAGAGGGTGCAAGAAGAGGAGGTTTATCCTCGTTCATCTCTCTAAAAGGCTCTAGCAAATGCAATATGGTATTCCACAAGGAGAAACAATTTGGAGGCAAATTTTTCCCCTGCTCCTGAGCTTTTTTCAATTTCTGACCCACTCTTTTCAAACATTCAATATCTAATGTATCTTTTTCAGGAAACCAATGATTATGTTCTATAATAATGGGCAAAAATTGTAAGAGAATACCTTCTGACACTTTAATTCCTTTATTCTTGAGCATGCAAACCCAAAGTCTACAATAAAGTTTCTTCCTTTTTAGCCAAATTTTGCCCCATTAACCTGGCTAAAAAAATATATTCCCACCCTACTTACAGGTCATTACATCTACAGCTAGCTATGGGCTTTCCACGTGGCGAATTTCCCCACCTATCTGGTGAATTTCCCCACCTTGCTGGTGAAAACTTCATTTTTCTACACTAGATGAATCTTCTTCTCCCGATTCCATCTTTCAAGGTGCCAGATGTAAGAGGTCACATGCCACAAGGTTCAGTGTTTGGAATTGGAAAAGGGCTGCAGGCAAATGATGAGATAAGACAAAAAATAATAATTTGGAAATAATAGGGGGGAGAGACAGACAGAGAATCCAATGCAAGGGGAAGAACTTCACTGGTGCCTAGGCCCTATCAACCTTTTATTCAATTTTAGATACACATATTGCCCTTAATCAGGCAGGCAATTCCAGTAACAGACAATCTTAAGGTCAGTAAATATTAGTAAAGATTTACTTTGAGACTGTTTGGTCAGGAAGTTGCTTGAGCCACCATTGTCTCAACTAAACAATCAGTGCATAACTCTGGCCTTTGCCAGAGCTCAAAGTTCATGAGCCTTCTACATTCCTTGTTTACACTTTTTTGATAGTGAAGACAGTGGGTAGCTTCCAACACATGTGGGCCATGCCAGGAAGCCAAGTCTGAGCCATGAACTAAGTGGGCAAGAGGAACCAAAAGAGCCCAAGAGAGCAAGCTTCTTTGTTCAGGGAATTAAGTATCCCAAATGTCTGTGCATTGCAGTGGCCATCCCCATTCTGGCCAGTGACCTGTTTCTGGGCATGGTTGACAGAAAGCACCTTCTCTAGTCTTCTCAACTCTACTGGGCATGTTTCTATCTTCCCTCTGTTGGGCCCCTGGGGAGTGTAAAGTTGCAGCTTCCTGGTGAAGCTGTCTAAATGAATACCTATACTATTTGGCCTTTCCCTTGCCCCTTTCCTGTTATTAATAATTAGTTAATTACAATAATATTATTTTGATACCTCTAAATTATTTTTTTGTGTGAACTCAATTAGAAAAAAGCAAGCTCTAAAACTGAACTGAATGGTTATGCCCTGACTGGGAATTGAACTGTGACCTCCTGGTTCATAGGTTGATGCTAAACCACTGAGCCACACAAGTTGGGCAGTTTTGTTCATTTTAGATTGATCACTGGAGTAGAGGAGACTTATGTACAGGGTTTTTGCATAATCGAATGGCACTGCACTCAGTATTTGACCCTGTGATTCTAGGAAAACCTTTAAAATGACATTGTCTTTGCCGAAACCGGTTTGGCTGAGTGGTAGAGCGTCGGCCTGTGGACTGAAAGGTCCCGGGGTTCAATTCCGGTCAAGGGCATGTACCTTGTTGTGCAAGAGGCAGCTGGTTGATGTTTCTCTCTCATCAGTGTTTCTAGCTCTCTATCTCTCTCCCTTCCTCTCTGTAAAAAATCAATAAAATATATTTTTAAAAATTTTTTAAATTTTAAAAATAAAATAAAACTGAACTGAATGAATGGGAATGCTAACTGTTAGGTCACAGAAGGAGGAACGCATGAGGCCATAATGGTGAGAGGTTACGAATTTATTCGATCATCCGCACAACAGGTGGCTGAGCCAGGATGGCTCCAGCCGCCAGTGATGGGAGTCAGCAGTTTTAAAGGACTTTGGGCAGCTTTTTCTGGATGGAGACTTCTCTGTGCAGGAGTGGAAGGGAGAAATAATGGAATGTGGTCTCAGCAAATGTGAAATGGCCTGAAGGTCAGTTCCCAGGCGAGGGAGTATTGATTCAACTATTTGATCAGACCTAACATTCCAGCCTTTTTGTTTTATGGAATAGGGACAAAGATTATGTCTTCCATACTTACTTCCTGCTGAGAGGGGACTTCGAGATCACAGGGGGATGAACTTTGATAGTAATCAGCTGGATGAGGAGTCACAGCAGCATGATTTCCCCAAGATACTGGTTGGTGAAGGCTCAAAAATGGTCCTGTAGAGTGACTGGGGAGGTAAAAGCTGGTCCTGAGCTTGGCCACAGCATCACTTGTCTGGTTTTGCTGCTTTTCTGAGCTGAAATAAAACTGAGGCCTAGATTGCCGAAACTGGTTTGCTCAGTGGTAGAGCGTCGGTCTGCAGACTGAAAGGTCCTGGGTTCGATTCCGGTCAGGGGCATGTACCTTGGTTGTGGGCACATCCCCGGTAGGGGGTGTGCAGGAGGCAGCTGGTCGATGATTCTCTCTCATCGATGTTTCTAACTCTCTGTCCCTCTCTCTTCCTCTCTGTAAATAATCAATAAAATAAAAAAAGATATCATGGACCTGTCTCTGGGGAAGGGTATACTTTCCCTGAAATTTTAACCATGGATCTTCCTGAGTGGCCCCAAGAGCTAATGGGGACTGAAGCTCCTCTGGAGTGTATGAGGGCATTCTATGGGGTTTAGCGAAGTTCCTCTAAGCCATTGTCTTCACCCCTGGTCTGCTTTGTTATCTCCCTGTGTTATAGGATCATTCCTGACTCAGTGTCCTTTGCAGTGTGTGACTTGTAAGAAGGCTAGTGTTAACGAGAAAAAAAACATTGAAACCTGTAAAGAATTTTTTAAAGAGTTTATTTGAGCCTTACTGTCGACAATTGCCGGGAAGCAGTACCTCAACAGATTGAGATAATGCTCCGAAGAACAGCGGGTTACATTTCTCTACTTATACACCGAAATCAAAGGAGGGACATAGGTGGGTTACATGAAATTCATTGTTGATGGAGTAAGGAGGCGGGAGAAAGCAAAGTGGTGGGAAACTCCTGGGATTGGATAAAAAGTAAAATGATGGACATGTACTCAGATGATAGTTAACATGATAAAGAAGGAATTTGAGGCATCTGTCCTGGCGCCCACCACATTTGGTTGTTCCCCAGGGGCTCCAGAAAAAGGGAAGTTACAAGTTACCCAGACATCTCAGAGATGTTATCTTAGAGACAAAAAGGCAAATGGGCTCAGTAAAAAGATCAAAGTTGATCTTTGTCTGGGAAAATATCTGGGACATGACTACCTACTATAACCTGTTAGATATTTAATTTTCAAACCATCTTTTGTGGTTATCTTAGGTCTCTGGGGTTGCAAGACTGCCACGCAGGCCTTCCCTGAGCTTGTCAGGTTAGCATGTGGCTCTTTTTCTTTCACAGTCTCAACTGAGGGCGTAAGCAACAAGAGCCTGGGAGGGCTGCTCTAGCTCACAGGAGAGATAGCTCACTGCGATGTCAGGGGGATCAGGCCGAGACTCAGAACTTCCACTAGCATTTCCTCCTAGTCACCAATAACCAGCTTTGGCCAAAGAGGAAACAACCAGCATTTCTTAGATTGACATTTATCAACACACTTTAAACACACTCTTACCTTCAAGAAAATATACCTTCAACAAAGACCATCTGTAATAAAAACTAAGAGCAGGCGAATTAAACGTGTCTAACAATAAATGTCTCAGTATTTTATGTTATTTTAAAATGTTTAGATGTTTGTCATTTAACCCAGCAATGCTCCAAAGACTCTAAGTTACCAAAGACCTTGGGAAATTATGTGTAAGCACGTGAGGCTGGAGAAAAGGCAGGGGAGGGGGAGCAGGCCCCTCAGCCTGTTCCCAGGCCTCTAGCCGCTTGGATTCAAAGCTGCTGCATTTTCCCTTAGAGATAACACGCTGAGGTTTGGGAGATAATGCGTTCAGCTTCTGAGAGTAACCATACTGTCCAGTAAGCATTTGCAGTTTTAGTGAGGAAACTTCTTTGGGTGGGGAGAGGGTGAGAAGGCAGGCGCTGAGGTGAGAGCAGTCTTCAGAGCATTGATGGGGTGAGGATGTGGCCTTGAGATGAAAGGCTCATTGAGGGTCCCTTTGCCATGTCACATCACAGAGGAGCTATGTGAGAAGACTGACGTTGTGAACCTGGAGCAAGAGCACCCAGTGAGCCGAGAAAGGAGAAACCTTCCTGTTCAGAGGAGGAGACAGCCTTAGAGGAGATGAGGCATTCACGTCCCAGGAATGGCTCGGCCTGTGGGGTGAGAGTGACACTGAGGTGGGTGACTGTGGTTTGGGACACCTGGGCTTTATGAGGGGATGCACGGTAGCCCTGGTGGGCACCGAGATAGAATGAGAAAAGAGTGAGTGGGGGAATTTAGTAAGATGCAGTGTGGGAGTGAGGTGGCTAATGGCTGTGAGACCAACCCTCCAACCCCCATAATAGAGACTGAGGAGGGGACAAGGGTCCCAGTGGATTCAGAGAGGACAGAATGAGTGGCCCCCGTGTCCATTAACCTGTTAACCGAGCGGGACGTATAAATATGTCAAACGTAAACAATATTGGGTATGGGTAGGACGTATGAATACGTCCTTGAAATATATGTTGCGCCCTGAGACGGGAGGGACGTATATTTCCGAACAACAAAGGTATTTGTCATCCATACATGTCTCGACATGAATTTAAGACACGGAGGGAATCCATATAATTTCGCTAGTGAAAGTGGTGGACATGTTCAACAAGAATTGTTTTGGAGTTAACACATGACTTACTGAATAAAGGGTATAGGATTTACTTAGATAATTTCTATACGTCAATTCATTTGGCTGAACTCTTGTGTCAAAACAATACAGACATTGTTGAAACAATGAGGATAAACAGAGTCGGAATCCCCAGTGAAATAAAAACAAAAAAATTACAGAAAAATGAACATATAGTAAGATTCAAAGACAAACTTATGGTTTTAAAATAGAAGGATAAAAAAGACATATTGATGCTCAGTTCTATTCATAATGACGAAAAGACAATGATTGAAAAGAGAGGAAGAAGGCAAGGAAAACTGAATGTTGTCCTGGATTATAACAAAAATATGGGCGGCGTAGATTTGGGAGATGGAGTTATGGTGGCCTACACGGCTGCCCGTAATAGGGTAAAAAAATTTTATAAAAAAATTTTCTACGATTAATTGCTATGTGCTGCTTCAATGCATATATTATATACAAAAAAGATAAAGGTCATTTGGATTAATTACACTTTTTGATAGAGTATGTAGAGAAATTGGTAGATAACAACGTAGTGAAAACCCACCCAAAGACATCAACAAGCAGCTCTACATCTAAACCATCACGCTTACTTGAAAGGCATTTTCCAGAAAAAATGAGAAGTGATATAGGAAAAACTAAATCCAGGAAATGCCGAGTTTGCTACAAAATAGGTGTTTGGAAAGAATCTACATACTGGTGTCCGGATTGTAAGGTAGCACTATGTATCAACAATTTTTTTTATTATTTTTTTAAATATATTTTATTGATTTTTCACAGAGAGGAAGGGAGAAAGATAGAGAGTTAGAAATATCGATGAGAGAGATACATTGACCAGCTGCCTCCTGCACACTCCCCATCAGGGATGTGCCCGCAACCAATGTACATGCCCTTAACCGGAATCAAACCTGGGACCCTTCAGTCCGCAGACCCACGCTCTATCCACAGAGCCAAACCAGTTTCAGCTGTATCAACAATTGTTTTAAAATATATCACACGGAAGTTGAGTTTTGAATTTTTACATCTATATTTTAATTTTTTAAACTCAATATTTCTATTTTATTTGTGTGCTTTTGTTTATTGTTCTGTAATTGTTAACTTTTTTATATTTTTTAGTGTGTATGGAAATAAAAAATATATATTTTTGTAATCTTTATAATTGTTTGTAAAATTTATAATTTTTTAATTCGATGTTTCCATTTTTTTGTTGATATTCTTTTCTATTTGTTTATAATTTTGTATTTTCCTTTCTGCTTTATATATAAATAAATGAAAAAATATATATTTCATAGTCTTTTCATTTAAGTATAAATAAAAAAATAATAATATGAAATTACATCCTCCAGGCGTGATGTACTGACACGTCCTAGTGAAAGAGTATGCACCCGTTATATGTTGCGTAATTAAAAAGGGAATTCCCCGGTTAACAGGTTAAAAAGGAGATCGGCTTACCTGCCACCACAGTCGTTCCCCAAGGCTCTGTCCTGGTGAAGTGAGTCTGTGGGGCCCTGTCAGGGCCTGGGCAGTTTCTTCGGTGGCCAGTCCCAAGAGGTCTGGGAGCTCCAAACCAGATCCAGAGAACGGCCTTGCTGGACTCGCTGAGGCCAGACGACAGTCTGATTTCCTTGGCCTTCCCTCCGCAACTGGGGCAGGGCCCAGGGGGGTCTCAGGTTTGGGCAGGACTTGGCTCAGTGTCCTTCCTGGCTGCATTTGAAGGAGGGCCGGAGGGGGCTTAGCTCCTGACTTACCCGCAGTTGGAGGACCGGCACTTGGTATGGGGTTCGTGAGAACGGTGGTTAGAAGCTGGAAGGCCCCCTGCTGGGCCTCAGCCTTGGCCTGGTCTCGCTTTGTTGTTGGATTTGTCTCCTTGTCTGTTATTAAAGACCTTAGAGGTCAGGTTAATGAGGTCTTTTGGGGGGTTGGGGGACCTGGGTCTAATTTTCGAAGTTTGCTGCATATGTCAGGAGCTGATCGGGCTATAAATTGGGTGTTCAGAAGGAGGGGTCCCCTGGGGAGGTGGGTCCAAGGTGGTCAATGTCTGTAAGGCTCCGTGAGGCAGGAGAGGAGGACAGCTGGGTTTCTGTAAGGCCCTGAGTGATCTCAGTAAGTCTGTCCCATTCCTTAGCACAGGTGGTTGGGTTGGTGGGAAAAGACCTGAGATACAACTCCATCTGTGTGAGGTCGGAAGTGGAAAATGGGATGTGCATGCGGACAAAGCCCACAGTTTCTGCTGCCTCCCTCAGGGTGGAATGGAAGTGGAAATGGAAGAGGCTGTTGAGAAGGTGGTCTTTGGGTGGCCCGAGAGCAAGTGTTGGGTGGGAAAAGGCTGTTTTGGAGCTCGCATCCTTGGGAGTTGGGCTCTCAGGGGCCGGGAGCAGGTGGTTGCTGGCCAGGAGGGTTAGGGATCGACTGCAGGCGAGGGAGGGGTGGGGTTGAGGTTGGTGGTCTGCTGGATCAAGAGTAGACTCAGAATCAGAAGTGTTGGGGTGGGGGGGTGTTTCGCTTGAAGGAGAAGGATCTGATGGGCTGAGCAGGACTGAGAGAGAGGGTTGGGACTCAAGGGTGAAAAGGCCTGAACGTAGGGAATTTGACCATTTTCCATCGCAGTGACAGCACTTATGTAAATTGCTCAGTGTGTTAAAATTAAAAGTGCAGTTTTCAGGCCATTGAGATTTCCATCTAGTTTATGTTGTGGTTCAAAATAAAATGAGTGGTTGGGCAGGATCTCCCCCGCAAGTGTGCAGAGGGAGAGTGTCGTGGGCCATTTGTGAGTGACAGACCACTAATCCAAAGGTGACCATTGGTCAGGCGTCCCTGCTGCTAAACAAATCACCACGATAAACGAGAGGTGACCTTCTGGACTGGGCATCTCCAATCCAGAAGGACCCAAAGCCGAATGGCTGAGGAGTCTTGTGGCCTAGAGCTAGGACCTTTGAGAGAAGAGACTTTCGAGAAGTCAGTGAGAGAGAGAGAGTGAGCAGAAGACCGGAGACAAGGGGGATCGTGGAACGTCACTCACCCAGAGAAGACTAGCCGGTGTGGGATGGTCACAATGAAGAAGGAGAGATTCCCCGTCCAGCATCCTCCTTGGCTGGCTGGGGGGAGACCCCATAAGAGAAAGAGGCCTGATTGCGGCTGGCAATTGAGTCACTCAAGTCAGACTCAGAGAATCCCAGGGTCCCAGGTTCGATTCCGGTCAGGGGCATGTACATTGGTTGTGGGCCCATCCCAGGACGAGCTGCTGCTGCCTACTGCTCTCCCAGTAGCAAACTCTGGGTGACCAAAGCCAGGGCAATGGCTCCCCATTCCCATGGAACCCTCCTGGGTTTCGGCACCAAATGTCAGGTTGCTGAGGAGGAACGCCGAGGCCAGAGCGGGAGGCATTTCCGTTATTCTCCCCGCACACCAGGCGCTGAGCCGAGGCCCCTGCTCCCCTCCCAGAGGGAGAGGCGGGCTCAGAGGACTGGGCGGCTTTTTCTGGCGGAGACTTCCCTGTGCAGGTCTGGAGGGAGAGGGTGGAGTGTGGTCTCAGCAAAGGGCTGGCCATGGTGAGATGCCTACGGCCAGCTCCGGGAGGGCGGCGGTCGGTTATTGGATCAGACCTAACACAAAACTTGATTGAAAAGAGAAGCCTCTAAAAGAAACACAGATAGCCCTAACTAGTTTGGCTCAATGGATAGATTGTCAGCCTGCAGATTCAAGGGTCCCAGGTTCGATTCCGGTCAGGGGCATGTACATTGGTTGTGGGCCCATCCCCAGTAGGGAGTGTGCAGGAGGCAGCTGATCAATGTTTCTCTCTCATCGATGTTTTTTTTAATATATAATAAATCTTTATTGTTCAGATTATCACAGGTGCTCCTCTTTTCCCCTCTTCCCCCATAGCTCCCCTCCACCTGATCCCCAACTCCAACCTATGCCCTTACCTCCTGCCCCTGTCTTCATCCATAGGTGTAAGATTCTTGTCCAATCTCTTCCCTCACCCCCTGAGAATTGTTAGTCCAATCCCTTTCTAGGTTTCTGATTCTATTATATTCACTAGTCCATTTTGTTCTTCAGATTTTTTATTCACTTGATTTTTAGATTCACTTGTTGGTAGGTATGTATTTTATGTCTTTTTTTAAAAATATATATATTTTATTGATTTTACACAGAGAGGAATTGAGAGGGACAGAGAGTTAGAAATGTCGATGAGAGAGAAACATCGACCAGCTGCCTGTTGCACACCCCCCACTGGGGATGTGCCCGCAATCAAGGTACATGCCTTTGACCGGAATCGAACCCGGGACCTTTCAGTCCGCAGGCCGACGCTCTATCCACTGAGCAAACCGATCCCGGCTTTTATGTCTTTTTGTTGTTTATAATTTTTACCTTTACTTTTCTTCTTCTTCTTCCTCTCCTTAAAGAATACCCTTCAGCATTTTATGTAATCCTGGTTTGATGTTGATGAACATCTTTAACTTTTTCTTGTCTGTGAAGCTCTTTATCTGACCTTTAATTCTGAATGATAGCTTTGCTGGGTAGAGTAATCTTGGTTGTAGGTTCTTGTTATTCATCATTTTGAATATTTCTTACCACTCCCTCTGGCCTGCATAGTTTCTGTTGAGAAATCAGCTGACAGTTGTATGGGTACTCCCTTATAGGTAACTAGCTGTTTTTCTCTTGCTGCTTGTAAGATTCTCTCTTTGTCTTTTGCCCTTGGCATTTTAATTATGATGTTTCTTGGTGTGTCCTCCTTGGATTCCTCTTGTTTGGGGTTCTGTATGCTTCCTGAACTTGTAAGTCTATTTCTCTCACCAGGTAGGGAAAGTTTTCTGTTATTATTTCTTCCATTAAGCCTTCAATATCCTGCTCTCTCTCCTCTGGCACCCCAAAAATCCAGATGTTGGTATGCTTTAAGCCGTCCCGGAGGCTCCTTACACTATCCTCACATTTTTGGATTCTTCTTTCTTTCTGCCTCTCTGGTTGGGTGATTTTTTTCTTCCTTATATTCCAGGTCTTTGGTTTGATTCTTGGGGTACATTGATCTATAGTTGAGTTTCTGTATATTCTTTTTTTTTTTTTAATCAAAATATTTTTATTGCAAAAAAATCTGTTTCAAGGCTCTTGACATTTATTTTTTTTGCCCCCCTCCCTCCTATACATACACTCCCTCCGCAGAGTTTTATGTCCATTGGTTGTACTTATATGCATGTATACAAGTCTTTCGGTTGATCTATTATCTCCCCCAGATCTCCCACCCCTCCCCGATGTAATTTGACAGTCTGCTTGTTGCTTTACTGTCTCTATATCTATCTTTTGGTTCATCAGTTTATAATGTTCTTTATTATCCATAAATGAGTGAGGTCATGTGGTGTTTCTCTTTCATTGATTGGCTTATTTCACTCAGCATGATGTTCTCCAATTCCATTCAGGTAGCTGCAAATGATAATTCCTTCTTTTTATGGCAGCATAGTATTCCATTGTGTAGATGTATCATAGTTTTTGGATCCAATCATCTGCTGACGGGCTGTTTCCAAATTCTAGCTATTGTAGATTGTGCTGCTATGAACATAGGGGTGCATATATCCTTTCTGATTGGTGTTTCTAGTTTCTTGGGATATATTCCTAGGAGTGGGATTACTGGGTCAAAGGGGAGTTCCATTTTCAGGTTTTTGAGGAAACTCCACACTGTTATCCACAGTGGTTGCACCAGTCTGCATCCCCACCAGCAGTGCACAAGGGTTCCTTTTTCTCCACAACCTTGCCAACTCTTGTCATTGGTTGATTTGTTGATGTTGGCCGTTCTGACAGGTGTGAGATGGTACCTCATTGTTGTTTTGATTTGCATCTCTCGGATAATTAGTGACTTTGAGCATGTTTTCATGTGCCTTTTGGCCTTCCTTCTGTCTTCTTTTGAAAATATTCTATTTAAGTCCATTGCCCATTTTTTAATTGGATCATTCATCTTCCTTTTACTTAGTTGTATAAGCTGTCTGTAGATGTTGGAGATTAAACCTTTATCAGTGGTATTATTTGCAAATATGTTCTCCCACACAGTGAGCTTTCTTGTTGTTTGGTTGATGGTTTCTTTTGCTGTAAAAAAGCTTTTTATTTTGATGTAGTCCCATTTGTTTATTTTCTCTATAGCTTCCATTGCCCTAGGGGCAGTATCAGTGAAGAAGTTCTTTTGGCATAGGTCTGAGATTTTGCTGCCTGTGGATGCTTCTAGTATTTTTATGGTTCCCATCTTATGTTTAAGTCCTGTATCCATTTTGAGTTTATTTTTGTGCATGGTGTAAGTTGGTGATCTAGTTTCATTCTTTTGCATGTATCTCTCCAATTTTCCCAACACCATTTATTGAAGAGACTGTCTTGACTCCATTGTATATTTGTGCCTCCTTTGTCAAATATTAATTTAGCATAGTGATTTGGGTTGATATCTGGGTTCTCAATTCGATTCTATTGATCTATATGTCTGTTCTTGTGCCACAGTTTGAAGTCTGATATTGAGATCCCTCCTACTTTACTCTCCTTTCTCAGGATTGCTGTGGCTATTTGGGGTCCTTTATTGTTCCAAATGAACTTTTGGAGAGTTCTTTCTAGTTCAGTGAAATATGCCGTTGGTATTTTAATGGGGAGTGCATTGAACCTATATATTACTTTAGGAAGTATGGACATTTTGATGATGTTGGTTCTACCAAACCATGAACATGGTATGTTCTTCCATCTCTTTACATCTTCCTCTATCTCTTTTTTCAGTGTCGTGTAATTTTCCACATATAGGTCCTTTACTTTCTTAGTTAAATTTATTCCTAGGTATCTTAATTTTTTTGGTGCGATGGTAAATGGAATTGCTTTTTTAGTCTCTGTTTCTGTAATTTTGCTGTTGGTGTATAGAAATGCCATAGATTTCTTGGCGTTAATTTTGTTTTCTGCTACATTGACTTAATTCATTTATTAAGTGAATTAGTTTTTTAATGGAGTCTTTTGGGATTTTTATGTAAAATATCATGTCATCTGCAAATAAGGATAACTTTACTTCATCTTTTCCAATTTGGATGCCTTTTATTTCCTTCTCTTGTCTAATTGCAATGGCTAGTACTTCCAGTACTATGTCAAACAGGAGTGGCGAGAGTGAGCATCCCTGTCTTGTTTGTTCTTAGAGGGAATGGTTTTAGTTTTTGCCCATTGAGTATAATGTTGGCTGTGGGTTTATCATATATAGCTTTTATTATGTTGAGGTATGATCTTTGTACTCCCACCTTGTTGAGAGTTTTTATCAGGAAAGAGTGTTAGATTTTATCAAGTGCTTTTTCTGCATCAATTGATATGACTATATGATTTTTATCTTTCAATTTGTTTATGTGATGTATCACGTTTATTGATTTGTGGATATTGTACCATCCTTGCATTCCTGGAATAAATCCTACTTGGTCATGGTGTATGATCTTTGTGATGCTCTGCTGGAGCCGATTTGCTAGAATTTTATTGAGGATTTTGACATCTATGTTCATGAGGAATATTGGCCTGTAATTCTCTTTCATTGAGTTGTCTTTATCTGGTTTTGGTATTAAGGTGATGCTGATTTCATAGAAGGAGTTTGGAAGTGTTCCTTCCTCTTGAATTTTTTGGAATAGTCTGAGGAGGATAGGTTTTAGTTCTTCCTTGAATGTTTGGTAAAACTCTCCTGTGAAGCCATCTGGCCCTGGGCTTTTGTTTGCTGGAAGCTTTTTGATGACTGTTTCAATTTCTTCCCAAGTCACTGGTCTATTGAGATTTTTAGATTCTTCCTGATTGAGTTTTGGAAGTTTGTATTTTTCCAGGAATAAGTCCATTTCCTCCAGGTTGTTCAGTTTGTTGGAATAGAGTTGTTCATAGTATTTTGTAACAATCCTTTGTATTTCGGCGGGGTCTGTTGTTATTTCACCTCTTTCATTTCTGATTTTGTTTATTTGATTCCTCTCTTTGTTTCTTGGTTAGCCTGGCTAGAGGTTCATCTATCTTGTTTAACCTTTCAAAGAACCAGCTCTTGGTTTTGTTGACTTTATGTATTGTTTCTTTGGTGTCTATGTCGTTTATCTCCGTTCTGATTTTTGTTATTTCCTTCCTCTGCTTACACTGGGCTTTTCTTGTTGCTCTTTTTCTAACTCTTTGAGTTGTAGAGTTACATAATTTGTTACCATTTTTACTTGTTTTTTTTTGCAATAGGCTTGTAGGGATATGAACTTCCCTCTCAAAACTGCTTTTGCTGTGTCCCATAGATTTTGGATTGTTGTGTTTTCATTGTCATTTGTTTCCAGGATGTTTTTTATTTCTTCCTTGATTTCTCTGGTAACCCAGTCCTTGTTTAATAACATGCTGTTTAGTCTCCATGTGTTTGATTTCTATGGGTTATTTTTATTGTAGTTAATTTCCAGTTTTATGCCACTATGATCTGAGAAGATGCTTGATATGATGTCTATCTTCTTGAATTTGAAGAGACTTTGCCTATGTCCCAAAGTGTAGTGTATCTTTGAGAATGTCCCATGTACACTTGAGAAGAATGTATATTCTGTGGCTTTGGGGTGGAATGTTCTGAAGATGTCGATTAATTCCATCTGGTCTAGTGAGTCATTTAGGATTGATATTTCTTTGCTGATTTTTTGTTTGGATGATTTGTCAAAGGGTGACAGTGGGGTATTAAAATCTCCTACTATGATTGTACTGCTATTAATCTCTCCCTTAATGTCCTTCAGCAGGTTTTTTTTTTTTATGCATTTGGGTGCTCCCGTATTGGGTGCATAGATATTTATCAGGGTTATTTCTTCTTGTTGGATTGCTCCCTTTAGTATTATGAAGTGGCCTTCATTATCTCTTGTTATGTCCTTCACTCTGAGATCTAATTTGTCAGATATAAGTATTGCTACTCCAGTTTTTTTTTCATATTCATTTGCCTGGAAAATCTTTTTCCATCCCTTCATCCTCAGTCTGTGTGCATCTTTTTTTCTGAGGTGGGTTTCTTGTAGACAACAGATGTATGGGTCTTGTTTTCTTATCCAATCTGTTACCCTATGTCTTTTGATTGGAGCATTTAATCCATTTACATTTAAGGTTATTATTGATAGGTACTCATTTGATGCCATTTTTATTCTATACCCGTGTTCTTTCTTCACTTCCTATTTCTTCATTTTTACAGTAGACCCTTTAGCATTTCTTGCATAGCTGGTTTGGTGGAGATAAATTCCTTCTGTCTTTTTTTGTCTGTGAAGCTCCTGATTTCCCCTTCAATTTTGATTGATAGCCTTGCTGGGTACAGTATTCTTGGATTCAGACCCTTCCTTTGCATGACCTTGTATATTTCATCCCATTCCCTTCTGGCCTGATAAGTTTCTGTTGAGAAATCAGTTGCTAATGTGATGGGGATTCCTTTGTATGTAACTTTCTGACTCTCTCTGGCTGCTTTTTAAGATTCTTACTTTGTCGTTGTTGTTTGCCAATTTAATTATAATGTGCCTTGGCCTCTGTCTTCTGGGATTCATTTTGCTTGGGACTCTGCAAGCATCTTGGATTTGTGTGGGTTTTTTCTTCTCTATCTCAGGAAAGTTTTCTGTCATTATTTCTTGAAATACTTTTTTCATGTCTACCTCAGTTTCCTTTCTTTCTGGAACCTCTATTATTTGAATATTATTTTGTTTTGTATTGTCCCAAAGCTCCCGTAGGCTCTCCTCCTGCTTTTTAAATTTTTTTTTCTAGAAGCTGCTCTAATTGGGTATTTTTTTACATCTTGTCTTCTAGCTCACTGATGTGGTCCTCTGCTTACTCTAGTCTACTCTTGATGCTTTCTATAGAGTTCTTCATGGTAGTGATATCATTTTTCATTTCTTCTTGGTTCTTCTTCAATTCCTCTTGGTTCTTCCTCATTTCTTCTTGGTTATTGACAAATTTCTCTTCCATTCTTTTGAGCCAGCCTATAATCATTACTCTGAATTCTTGCTCTGGTAGGTTACTTGCCTCTAACTCATTTACTTCCTTTTCTGGTGATGCCTGCTTTTCTTCCATGTGCAGGCTATTTCAATGTCTCCCCATGGTCTCTCTTTTCAGGATGTCTGGTTGTGTGGTATTCCTTCTCCTGCGTTGATTTAAAGGCACAAAATATAACACTACCAGGTACAACACAAGAGGCACTTAACAGGAATGTATTTATGATATTAATAACCTCTAATAAAGGTGACCACTATGGAAAGGCAAATTAGGGGATAGGAAAGAAAGAAGAAAGGTAAAATTAAAATAAAGAAAATTTAAAAAAAACACACAAATAAATAAATAAATAAAGAGGGATAAAGAGATAGAAAAAGAAGGGAAAAAAGTAATGACAAAATGAAGTTGGAAAAAAGAAAAAAGAGAGAGAGAGAAGAAGCAGACTAAGAGAGAAATGGGAAACAAACTATATATATATATATATATATATATATATATATATGGAGAAAATTCCCATAGAACAACCACTAATCCCAGCCAATGCCAGCAACAATACTTGGAGATTAATACAAACTACAATATCCACTATTATTAAGTAAGGCTATGATATACAGAAGTAAAAAACAAACAAAAACAAAGGATTTTAAAAAAAAATACAAAGCAACAATAACAACAGAGGATAACAATTTCACTAAAAAGGGTAAAAATTCACAATAATCAAAATTCATGCAAACAATGACAAAAGGATAGATAGGAGAACAGTTTGTTTGTTTTTTAACTAGTTAATATAGTGCAGAGAGTGGTATTTGTACACTTGGATCAGGGGTTGGAACTTAGGTCTATAAGTATAGTGAGAGCTTTAGCAGGGGGTATACAGAAAGAATAGAGGAAAAACTCAAGCTGGAAAGGGATAGGATAAACAGGAGACTAAAAGGGTAAAGTTTAGTAAGAGAGTGATGGTGTAAAGGTCGAGTTGAGATAGGGTTGAATGATGCTATAGTAGAGATTAAAATAGAATGAAGATTACTCCCAATGTAAAATAAAGAAAAAATAAAATGGTACTGAAGAGGAAAAAAAAGAAAAATGAAACAAAAATTGCAAAATAGCAGTAGTAATAGTGATGATTGAGATTGAAAAATCTAATAATTGAAAAGGTAAAATCAAGTAAGAAAAAAAAGAAAAAAATTCGTTTAAGTAAAAGATGTAAAAAATGAAAATTAAATAAAAGATGTAAAAATGAAAATAAAATAAAGAATAGTAAAATTAGCATAAAAATGTCCAGTAGTGGTCATTCACTTCCTCTGTTATTGTATTTGGCATGCCTGATTCTCGGACCAGACAGTCTTGCAGTTCCCAGCGTTCCACTGCACCTCAGTTTTATAAGGTAGTCCTTAATTTTAAGTAGGCTATATCTTAGTTATTTGTGTCCATTTATTTTTGATTAATTAAAAGTAAAAAAAAAAAAAAAAAAAAGGCAGTTTGTAATTTAGCCCCTAGGTGGCAGTGTTTCTGGTTGACCTCCCAGTCTTTTTGGTTGCTCTGGCCTTCTTTCTCTACGGCTCTAGCTGGCAGAGTGCCAGCTGGCTCCAATTTCCCTGTTTCCAGGAAGGCAATTTCCCCCTGTAGTCCCCAGGATATGCCCAACTGGGCAGTCCTTCCCTAGTATTCAGAAGCAAGAGGGTGAAGGGGATCAGGCACCAAGGTGTCCAGAAGTTCTGCCCTTGGCGGGACAGCCCCGATTCTTAACAATCTGTCCCGTGTCCCTTGGCATTTAAAAAAAAAAAAAAAAAAAATCCCGCTTCTGGGGAAGATTACGCCAAACCCAGCACTGGGTCCTGCAGGGAAGGATTTTCTCTACAGCACAGCCTTCTTTCAGTGCAGCTTGGCGTGGGGGCCGCTCAGGCGCGCAGCGGCTGCAGTTGCTGCCGGCACAGCGGGGACCCAGAACCCTCACGCTATCCCCGCAAACTCTGACCTTTCCGTGGGTGATCGAAGAACTCCCTTGAATCCACTTATTTGCGCCAATTGGGGCGTCACAGCTGCTCAATGGTCTCCTCTGCTGTGGGTTTTCCAGACCTCAGAGAAGATCCTCCTTTCCTGGTAAAATGGCACAGCCTTCCCTCTGAGCCCATAGCTCCAGGAGAGGTCTCTGCTGCCACAGTGTTGGCTGCTTGGTCAGGAAATCCTGTCCAGCCGACCCTTCCTTACCTTCCTTTATAGTTCTTCTGCCCTTAGTTGCCAATCAATATTCCCTGAGCGACTTAGATGCTGCTTTTATCTGTTCTGGGACCAGGGTCAGAACAAGTCCGTCTGTTTGGTCGCCATCTTGTCTCCTCTGTATATTCTTTATTTCAGACATTGTATGCTTCATTTCTGATTGGCCTCTTTCCACTTTTTGGTATTCTCTTTAAGGTCCTTGAAGGTCTCACCAAGCTTCTTGGAGGTCTCATCAAGTTTCTCAAAGGTTTTTAGAAGATTCTTGAGTAATCTTGTAAATGTGATTCTGAACTGTGTGTCGTCCAATAGTTTACTCCTCCATCTCTCCCATTCATGTCATGCTTCTGTGTTTCCTCATTTTGACTGCCTCCCTGTGTTGATGGAGTGGCTATGTGTGGTAGG
The DNA here is from genome assembly GCA_036971965.1 of Nyctalus aviator. NCBI lineage: Eukaryota > Metazoa > Chordata > Mammalia > Chiroptera > Vespertilionidae > Nyctalus > Nyctalus aviator. The sequence goes on along the minus strand of CM072928.1, from coordinate 83,074,203 downwards.
TGACCTATAGGGGCCAGTAGCTCAGCTTCCCCAATCACCTGAGGTGGTTGCTTTTGGTATATCCCTTTGTGGGCTGAGTGCAAAGTCTTGGTGTAATTAAGCCTTGATTGCAGTTGGTACACTGGGAGGAATTGACCTCCAGGCCAATTGTCTGTGAGAACCTGCTGTGTATAAAGGAAGAACTGCTGCGCTGGAGACACGCTTTGTTTCAGTGGGGCTTTGGTGCTCACTGAGTTTGTCTCCCGAATGTGTCACTCATGGGTGTGAAAGGTTGAAACTGACCACTAGGAACACTGGCTTCTGGATCACCAATGGGGTGCAGTTCATTTGCTTGGGACTTGGCAGTTGGTTTTGTTGCTGGAGCTTTGTTGCTGGAGCTGCAGTTTATTTCCTTAAGCTGCCACAGTACCAGCCATTTATATGCAAAAGCAGCTGTGTGGTGCCTGGGCGGGCCTGTAGAATCTGCAGGCGGAGCCTCAGGGCAGGGTCTCAGGGCGGGGCAGGGCCTCAAGGTGGGGCGGGGTCTCAGGACGTCACTAGGTTGGGGTGTGGCTAACAGCAATATCTGCGGTCAGCTGTCCCAGCCTCGCACGTTTCCAAGTCCCCGCTTCCCTGCTATCCAGCACAGTAAACAATGATTGCTGCATGCATCTCTGTAAGAGTTGCCCTCACTTTGAACCAATGGCCCATCGCTTCTCGGCCTTTGGCTAAGATCAAGTGTGGACCAATGGCCGACAGACCAGCTTCTCCCAGTAGGCATCTGGGTCGCCCACATGACCCCAGAAACTGGATTTCAAAGTGATTGGGAGCTTGTTTCGTTTTGGGTTGAAAAGAAAAGCCATATCGCCTGCCACCAGCCCGATTTGCCTCCGGCCCGAATCACGTGTCTCCATACCTAGGCTCCTCAGTTTTTCAGTGCTTACACTCCTTTCTCTTTCAGCCAACCTTCCCGTGATTTTGGATGATAGATGTCCTTTGTATTAGTTTTAATTTTTAAATTGTGGGAGCGGCAGACCAGTTGCTCACCTACGCCGCCATCTTGGTTTCTTTTTCTCTCTCATCGATGTTTAACTCTCTATCCCTTTCTCTTCCTCTCTGTAAAAAAATCAATAAAATATATTTTTTAAAAATAAAAGAAAATAAATAAAAGAAAGACAGATAAACTTTTGTCCCTTAAGAAAAATTTAAAGACTGTTTTGAACTGTCAGATCAAATGTCCTTGCTTCAGGATGTTGATAAGAAACCTTTAGAGATGGATCTGAGCAAAAGAAGGCTCTAAACCTGCTCAGGGCCAGCGTCCCACTCCTGCCTTCTCCAGCTGGGCCACTCCACTTATAGCTCTGTTTTTCAGACTTGCCATCCTTTCTCCCCTTCCTCGGCTCTATCTCCTCAACCCCTGCCCTCTCTGACTAAGAGGGAACTAAGCTAGAGATCCAGGACACAGAGGCTAGAGCAAGCACATCAAACTTGCAGCCCGCAGGCCACGTGCAGCCCACAATGAATATTTTTGTGGCCCAGACAATATAACGGTATGTAAGAAACATTTTAATAAAAATGTTGTAACTTAATTTTTACAATATCCTATTGTACATAATTATTAACAATGCACTACAAAGTTGGCTAATGACTGATTACTATAATTGTGTTTCATTCATTTCCTTTTTGCACCTTATGTTGCAGGCACACCATTTCTCTCCACTGACACCAGCAATGAATATTTTAGCAGCCGATGGCCACGTCATTAGTCTTGGACTGACTTACTTGGTGTGTGTAACAGGAAATATTTTGCTTTCGGAGAACAAGAAAAATAGATTTATTTGTGTTACACTTATTAATTTATGCAGTTATTCAGTGTCTGGTAAGTTAATATTCAATAAAAAAATATATTAATTTTAAAAAAATGTTCTATCCTATATAATAAAGAGGGAATATCCTAATTGACTGCCCCACCCTTAAAGGTGGCAGTGCCCACAGCCAATAGGAGAGAATATGCTAATTAATTGCCCCGTCCTCAAAGATGGTGGCACCCACAGCCAGTAAGGAGGGAATATGGTAATTGACTGCCCCACCCTTAAAGGTGGCAGTACCCACAGCCAATAGGAGAGAATATGCTAATTAACTGCCCCACCCTCAAAGATGGCAGCACCCACAGCCACAAGATGGTGGTGTCCAGTTCCCTCAGCCCCCAAGCTGCCTAGGGAGGACCAACGTGCAGGCAAACCTTGGATGGCAGCTGCCCAGGCCGCCCGAGGCTCAGGTAACCAGGGCTGGCCGAGGCTTGTGCTGCTGGCAGTGGCACCAGCAGAGGTGTGATCTTCTTCCCTTGATCGCTGGGTCCCCTCCTGCCCCTGAGGGCTCCTGGACTGTGAGAGGGGACAGGCTGGGCTGAGGGTTATTTTATGTTAATGCATGAATTTTCATGCACCCGGCCTCTAGTTATTTCATGTTAACGATGACTCATTTAGCTCATCCCTTTGTATTCAGCATATCTCTATCAAAGTAAACCTTCATTTCTATGAAAATTGAAGCTTTTGTTTTTTTGCAGCCACATACACTTAAACCTTGTTTATTTGGCCTGCATTAGCCTTTGAATTTGACAAGCTTGGGCTAGAAGAACCAGAAATTCTGGCAGCTCCTTTTAGAGGAGAGTCCGTCTCAGGACAAGGGGAACCAACAATCATTTCCTTTCCTTGGACTAAAACGGAATCAAGGATTCTCACTAACGGTTTTTGTGGATCCTCTCCAGGACCCTGATGGGTTTACCAAGGAATGTGATTTAATAGTTAAAATCTATTAACTATTGATATGCTCTTGATATGCTGACCTGCTCCAACTAATAACCTACTGGTTTCCGAAAGCAAAGCAGCAGAATGCTTCGGCGAGGCCTTCTGACAAACTTCTGTAGAGAACTTTTTAAAACAAAGAGAAATAGACCAGGAAATGCATGGAATTAGCGCACTGGCGTCACCGCACCATCCCCGCTATTTTTCCCTGGAAAGTAGACTGCACAAATACCCAGCAATGCAGATGAAATCCTCATGAAACTGTACGTGCTTTCTTTGAACGTTTTGAAAAAAACTTTTAGACAATATTCAGGATTGTCTCTGGATAGTTTATGTTTATTTTAAACATATTTTATTGATTTTTTACAGAGAAGAAGAGAGAACAATAGAGTTAGAAACATCAATGAGAGAGAAACATCAATCAGCTGCCTCCTGCACACGCCCCACCAGAGATGTGCCCACAACCAAGGTACATGCCCTTGACCAGAATTGAACCTGGGATGTGTCAGTCTGCAGGCCGACGCTCTATCCACTGAACCAAACCGGCCAGGGCTTCTCTGGACAGTTTTAAGGATCATCAAAATTAGGCAGTGTTCAGATGGCATTGGTGGAGGGGTTAGGTGAGGAATTTTAACTCTGATTAAACAACATGAATTAAACTGTCCGACCACACATGCTGATAAGATAGACACTCTGCTAATCAACCATTTAAAACGATTCGAAAGGAAGAAAAGGAATAAGATACTAACATTACGGACTCGCAGCTCCGCAGCTGAGCAAGGAGGGCAGCCCTCCTAGACGCCTGTCCCGGGAGGGGAGGAGGGCCCCTCTCACGGCAGAAGCAGGTCATCTAGGAAAGGCTGCAGGGACAGAACCAGGACTTAGAAAAAGAAAGGTTAGCAGAGGAGATGGTCTCCGGCCACGACAGAGAAGGGGCTCAGGGACACGCACCGCGGAGTTTAAGGGATTGGCAAGGTTTCCTCAGGGAGGCTGACACAGAGACAGCCGGAGGCCATGGTTAAGCTCCTTTTATTTCCTTGGATCTGGGAAAGAGCAGGCTTTCTTTCAAAGACCCAGTCTCCGTCCTGGCTTGCCCTGGGCTTGTGCCCTGTCCCTATTCAATCTTCCCCCTAGATCTCCCCCGGCCTGTGCCCTCCCACGTTTATGGTCACCATGTGCGGGCACTAGCACAAGGGGTTCCCTCCCCAAGAGCAACACACTTCCCGGTGACCTGTGACCAGAAGCCGCCCTTCCTGTTTGCTCCCTTCGCAGAGGGATGTGATCGCTTACCGGGGTGGCTGTAAGGCTGTTTTTCCTCCTTAATCAGGTGTCTGGTTCCATTCGCTCCCTTCTCTCTTCTTGATATCTACCTACTGCCTACTCTAGGGGAGAGAGAGAGAGAGAGAGAGAGAGAGAGAGAGAGAGAGAGAGAGAGGCAGACCTGCTTCAACTAATGCCCCTCTTGCTCCGGGGAGGTGAGGGCATCCTGACTCGCACTTTAAGAGAAACCGAGTTACCATAAGAAGGGGAACTACTAAGGCCCGTGCAGACTATCTACCCTGTTTCCCCAAAAATAAGACAATGTCTTATATTAATTTTTGCTCCCAAAAGATGCGCTAGGTCTTATTTTCAGGGGATGTCTTATTTTTCCATGAAGAAGAATACGGTACACATTTATTGTTAAATGAAAATAAAGGAAATTTATTACCTGTATATGGTACGATAGTACAGTAGTTGTCAACACAAACCAGACAAACTGTGAATCCTACAGTATCAAGAATTTACTCATTTATTCAATGACAATCATGTCATCATCTTCTGGAACATCATCATAACAATCCAATTCCTAAATTTCCTGGTGAATTTCTTGTGACTCCATTTCTTTCAGAATCAGTGGACCAAATCTCTCATGTTTAGTAATAGCACTGTCTTTAAATGAGTACTTCTTGTCAAGGTAGCCTGCTCGCAGTGCATTTGCAATGCAACTGTCAGTGATTTTCTCCCATGAATTCTTTACCCAAGTCACAACTTCTTAGTTTAGGTTCCACAAAGTTTCCATGCTGATTTCTCTCCATTCCATTTTCAATGTAGTCATTAATTTCCATGTGCACATTGTCTTTGAATGGCTTGTTTATTGCAATATCAAGAGTCTGGATATAGGCCATCATTCCTGCGGGAATCATTATCTGATCTATTTTTTTCGTGAAGAAATGTCTTCATGTCTTTAGCATGGTGAGTGCTGGCTGCATCCCAGACTAGCAGACCTCTTTGGCTCCCTCACATAAGAAGCGGCAGCATTAAATCGACCCACTTCCTTATAACTGCTTGTGTGACCCAGGCTTTTCAGTTTCAAGAATAAAAATGCCCAAAACATGTTCAATCTTTTCCTTCTTGCCCTTAGAAATGATTAAAGGTGGGATTTTAGTGCCATCCAGACGAATTGCCAAAAATACAGGAAACACATACACTTTCGTAAGCAGTGGAAGGAATGTACACTAAGGAGGCACCCTGCTATTCAATTGTTGTTTGAGATGATTGGCCCATAAACACTGCAGTTTCATCCATAGCAATCATGTTAGAAAGATTGTATTTAGAGAAGTCAGCATCATCAATAAAGGACTTGAATGCAAGTGCTCGCTTAATAACTTGGGAGTATCTTCCAACCTAAACAATGTTGTAGATCTTCTTAAAGGCAGTTCACTTTGCTGAAGGAAATTATCCAGCCAGTGTTGTGATGATTTGAAGTCTTCAGGGGCTATGTCCAACTGTGGTGCCATTACAAGGGCAAATTCTTTTTTTTTTTTTTTTTTTTTTAAATAAATGTATTTTATTGATTTTTTACAGAGAGGAAGGGAGAGGGATAGAGAGCTAGAAACATCGATGAGAGAGAATCATTGATCAGCTGCCTCCTGCACACCCCCTACCGGGGATGTGCCCACAACCAAGGTACATGCCCTTGACCGGAATTGAACCCGGGACCTTTCAGTCCGCAGGCCGACGCTCTATCCACTCAGCCAACCGATTTTGGCGCAAGGGCAAATTCTTGAATCTGAGCTGTATTCACAACCAAAGCTTTTGTTCTCCTGTCAACAACCCGTTCACAGATCAGGTCTTCCAGGTCAGAAAATAATGGTTGCCGACCTGATCCACACTTGCACTTTTTACCATTTCCCTTGTCCACTTTGTTCAATGAGGTTACCATACTCTGCTCACCATTTTCAGACCAATGGGATACTCAACGTCTTCTCTTTGCAGAAAGCAGTAAGATTTTGGCCCCAAGAGTCTTCCACAATTCCTTTCTTGTACTACACAAAGTAGCTTTTTCTTTTTGCACTCATTTCTAGGGGTAAAAAAAAGGAATTGGGGTATCAAGGTGGGGGAGGGGGATCACTTAAAATGACACAGGCGGGATAAAAGGGGGGGAAATCAAAATGGCACAGGAGAATCAGAGGGGGGATTACCATTTTAGTAACCCCTTTTGATCCTCCTATGTCATTTTGATTGCCCCCTCTGATCCTCCTGTGTCATTTTAAGTGATCCCCCTCCCCCCACCCCTGTGCCACTGAACACCTTCACCAGACATCCCCCCTGCCCCTTTATCAGACATTTACCCCCTGTGGCCTGCCTGGGGACTGTCACTGGGCTTGCTGGAGCCTGGATCTGGGCTGGAGCAGGGTCTGCCACTGACTGAGAACCTTCAGTCATCATGAGGGTGGCCGCGAGCATCAGGTAGTGTCACCAGAGACAGACCAGCACTCACCACCTTCGCTGCGTCCATCCACTCTAATCCTCCTGTTCTTCTACACGCATCTGCGAAAGTCTCCTCCTCTCTCCCACCCCGCGCTCACCGCTCACTCTGACCTCTGCTCCGCCTCCACACAGCAGTGACGTCAGAACTCCACATAATGTCACTAGTTGCTAGACGCCAGTCAGGGCGGCCCTAGCGACCAGTTTATGGTAAATTAATTTTCATTCTGAGACAGAGCCTAGGGGGCCTTATTTTTTTTTGGGGGGGGGGGAATACCTTATATTTCACTCAGAAGGAAACCTGTCAGTAGGTCTTATTTTTGGAGGATGTTTTATTTTTGGGGAAACACGGTATCCTTAACCCTCTCCTCCCTCCAAGCAGAACTTCTGTACAAATGGCAGGGATTGCTAATCAACAACACCCAGTTTTCAATCAGAACCGTACATTTTCAGCTAGGGTATTATTGAACAAGGTCTATTTTTGTTCGTCAACTCTGCCCAGTTCACCTGCTTGGGAGGGTCTTCCTTGAAATCCATGATGCCACATATTCTTTTCTTAGAAGGGCGAAATGTATTTAGCACTAAATGAATTAGATGCTGAACCAATTGAAAAAGTAATGATTTTAAAGTAACCTCCACAAAAAAACTAATATTGATACTGAACATTTGCTGCAGCATATTTTTTAAAATATTTTTTATTCATTTCAGAGAGAAAGGGAGAAGGAGAAAGAGACAGAAACTTCAATAATGAGAGAGACTAACTGATCGGCTGCCTCCTGCAAACCCCCTACTACAGATGGAACATGTGTCCTTGACTGGACTTGAACCCAGTACCCTTCAGTCTGCAGGCTGACAATGTATCTACTGAGCCACAAGGGCCAGGAGTGTTGTAGCGAGTTTCTATAGAGGTCTGTGCCCTTCCCAGGACAGATATTGAAAAGATCGAGTCAGCCACTCCCATTACAATAACTATTAGTATTACAATAACTATTAGTAATACTTCAAATATTTGCCAATATCCTCTAAGATCTGCTGCACTAGCTAGCTGGAAGTAAGCCCATTATACAAGACTAGTGGCCCAGTACACGGATTCGTGCACACTGAAAGGAAATTAATTAGAAGAAATATTTTAATATCGCTGTTCACCCTTTCTCTATAATATAAGTGTCAACCAAATTCATGGTCAACAATGACAGATGGAAACACACGAGTGGCACCAGCATGAGCTTTATATGTATCACACATGCGCAAGTCAACTTAGCCTTTTATAGATATAGAATAAACTTGCTTACTTAGACCTGCTTTCTGATGTAGCTAAACTTTTTCCAGCCCACTGAAGCACTCCAACTTCTCTTTCAGGTAATTGTCAGCAACACAGCTGTAAATATCAATAGGAAGCAGGTTATTATTGTAGATTGCGCAGGAAGAACAAAGGGTGGAATATTAACTGCAGCGGTGTTCGACTATATTCTGTGCAGTGAGAAAACCTGAGTCATTTTCAAGGTTCACCATTTCTTACTACTTTTCAGTCAGGTCAAGTTTCTAAGCTTTCTAAATCTCCGTTTTCTGGCTAATGAAAATGGGATTCCACCGAGTCTCCTATCTACCTACCCCAGGACTTCTGTGAGGATCAAATGAGATGAGGCACGGAAAACACTTCACAGGCATTTGGTTACAGTGTGAAATGTTTCCACCTGGCTATAAAGCGAGTCATGCTCCTGGGCTGAAGAAACTGCAAGGAGGCTAGTCGCTAAGGAGAGGAAGCTGGGTGTTGTTATGTGACATCATTACCCAGATTGACACTTAGCTTGTTAGCCTTTTATATATATCAATTACTTAAAAGGGGGCCTTATAATTCCATGTAATTCTCCTATCCTTTCAGTAAAGAAACCAAATGGGAAAGGATGGAGAACTGTACAGGATCTCAGAGCTATAAATAGGATAGTTATTCCCTGACATCCTGTGGTTCCAAATCCATCAGCCATGCCTGTGAACTGTCACTATTTTTCAGTGATAGATTTATGTTGTGCTTTTCCCAGCATTCCTATAGAAAAAGACAGTCACTGTGACTTGCTCTCACCTTGGGAGCTTGCAGATTTACTTGGGCATTAATGTCCCAAGGATATACAGAGAGTTCACCTACTTCTCTCAGATACCAAAGGCTGAGTTGAATGATGTTAAATTTCCCAGCGACTCCACTGTAGCCCAGTATGTGGATGATTTATGTTTATGCTCCCGGGCATCATTCAGTCCCCAAGGGCACACAATTTACCTGTTACAATGGTGTGCTGTGAATGGGGTACAAGGTCTCAGAGGGCAAGCTTCCATGCTGTTTGCCCAAGTACAACACCTTGTACTTTTAAATCTCCGTTTTCTGGCTAATGAAAAATGGGATTCCACCGAGTCTCCTATCTACCTACCCCAGGAGATAGACGGGCTGCTGGTTAACCCTGAACGCCTACAGACGGGCTGCTGGTTAACCCTGAACGGCTCAGAGGCATCCTCCCTACTCTTCCCAGAGCTCAGAGGCTCTGTATGGTTCATTGGATACTGTCACAATGGGTTCCAATTTTTCCATTAATGGCTCAGCCTCTGTATGTCCTATGGCAATCAGATCAACCTGATCCAATCCAGTGGAACTCTGAAGGAAAACAAGCTGTGAGCTCTAATGGAGGGATTGTGGGGAGCTCCCACCATGGGACACCTTAATTATGAACTTATTTCCTTCCTTTTCATCCATGGAAGAAAAGGAAATACTCCAGGAGTTCTAGCTCAGACACACAGAGACCATCATAGACCTGTAGGATATTATATTAACGAGACTCAGTGGCAAAAGGACTCTCTCCCTGCATGCGATAGCCATGATATGCAGACAGATGAAATCGTTTTGGATTTTTCTTTAACCATTTAAATTCCTCGTTCTGTTGAATCTTTGATAAAATCCTCCCTTCCCTCCATACTCAGCATTACCCAGTCAGTGACTAGCTTCTTGTAGAGTACTAGAGGCCCGGTACTCCCCAGTCCGGGAGGGACACCAGAGGGCTCCCGGGCGGGTCTAGCCCACTCATCCAGTCTCAATCCACCGCACCCCAGGAGCAAGCTAACCTACCAGATGGAGCATCTGCCCCCTGGCACTCAGTGTGCATGATAGCGACTGGTCAAGTGATAGAGCAATCAGGCGGGCACTTAGCATATGACGCTTTTATTATGGAGTATTCCTGCTTCCCGCACCTAATATTGCTTTGACTGATGTAACAGTCTTAACCCAGCAACTTTGTTACCTTCTTTCCAGGAGGAAGAGCCTTGATTGCATTTTACTTACTGACCACCTTCTTGCTCCTGGGAGTGACTTACAGGAAACTCCTATTGATAATGCTCTTACTTTGGGGCTGATCCGAGAGAGGAGCAGGGACATTACCCAGCGGATACGCAGGGACTTCCATGGTGGGTGTGACGGAAGCTCTTATCCACCTGGAATAGGACCTGCCCAGCAGGCTGCACTAACTGCTCTAACTCAGGCTTGTCAATTGGCCAAAGATCGAGCAGCCAATATCCACACAGATGGTCACTATGCATTCGGGGCAGCTCATGGCTTTGGAATGAAACTGGTTGTAGAATTATTAGATACACAGTAACTGATACAATTTACAGGTACCAGAATTCCAGAATATTCTAAAGCTGCCTTCACGGAAGCAAAGGGAAATCATTTAGCTGAGGCTGCAGATAAAGAGGCAGAATTAAGCAATCAAATTACCCAGATCTGCCCTGGCCGGTTTGGCTCAGTGGCTAGAGCATTGGCCTGTGAACTCAAGGGTCCCAGGTTCGATTCCAGTCAAGGACATGTACCTTGGTTGCGGGCACATGCCCAGTGGAGAGTGTGCAGGAGGCAGCTGATCGATATTCCTAACTCTCTATTGCTTTCCCTTCCTCTCAGTAAAAAATCAATAAAATATATATTTTAAAATTATCCAGATCTGAGGAGGTACCCTGTCCCTCGCTGACCAATGGGAGACTCCCCAGCTGCAGAGGAAAAGGAGATGTGCCAACAGAAAGGGGGCCTTCGATCCAAACAAGTGGATGTATGGCGTGAAGAGAAACCAATCTTACTTGTAAGGTTCAGTTGCCTATACTTCAATGTGCATAAGCTAACACAATGGGGTTCTAAAAAGGTGATTTAGTGGATAGCCCTGGAAAACCACTTCCCGCATCCCAGGGACACTTCCCACCCTTTTTAGGTCCATTTGAGGTATGGCCACTGGATTTTATCTAACTGCCATCTCCTCAATATGCAGATGTGTGTTAGTTATGGTGTGTATGCCTCTCGCTGGGTGAGGCTTCCCTTGCAGGAGAGCAATAGCCTTAACGGTAAGTAGAGTTTTATTAGAAAAAATAATTCCCAGTTGGGGAATTCCCTGTGATTGAACTTGGACAAATGGGAATGCAGAACTGGCCTGACCTTGGAGTAGCTTGGGAAGGAGACAGGCAAACTGCATGGGGGACAAACAGGTGAGGACACTGAGGGGCCGGAGGGAGCCTGCAGTAGGGCAGCTGGGCTGGGGGCTGTGGGAAGCACAGTCTGTGCGAATAAAAGAATGGGCCCAGGGCAGCGGAGCTGTGGGCCCTGGGAAGCACAGACCTTGCCTCTGAGCTATGCTGGAATTTGGGAGAGAGGATGAGTCCTATTTTCTCCCTTGCATTTCTTTGGTGTGGTTGTTTTTAAAACAAAACAAACAACAAAACCCTCATGGCCTCTATTCGTTTTTTCTGTGTCCTGGGGGGCGGCGGAGGGGCTGTGTCCTGGGGGGGCGGAGGGGGCTGTGTCCTGGGGGGGCGGAGGGGAGGGGCTGTGTCCTGGGGGGGCGGAGGGGGCTGTGTCCTGGGGGGGCGGAGGGGGCTGTGTCCTGGGGGGGCGGAGGGGGCTGTGTCCTGGGGGGGCGGAGGGGGCTGTACAGATAAGGTCTACTTGTCATTTTTTCTTTAGCAATGTCTAATTTTTTTTTTTTTTCCTCCAGCCGATGAGCAGTGAGCTGGGTAGGCCTTTGGCTGGGTTGGGACACACCCTCGGGCTGGAGGGAGAGGCCTCTCCTGATGGAAGGGAGAAAGGCTCTGCGAAGGGGCACACATCTTGTCCCCACAGTGAACTGAGCCATGTTCAACTCAGACCTGCGCCTCACCATCCTCTGTGTGACACAGTCTGCTTGTCCAGTGCTGCCTACTTCCCCTAGTTTGACTCTGCTGCCAGGCAGACCAGCGCCCGCAAGGTGTATGATGCCCCGTGGCCGCCGCCTGGGCACCTTAGGCCGGAGCTGTCCGGCCTGGCTGTGTACCTAGGGAGGCGGAGGGGGCTGTGTCCTGGGGGGCGGAGGGGGCTGTGTCCTAGGGGGCGGAGGGGGCTGTGTCCTAGGGGGCGGAGGGGGCTGTGTCCTAGGGGGCGGAGGGGGCTGTGTCCTAGGGGTGCAGAGGGGGCTGTGTCCTAGGGGGCGGAGGGGGCTGTGTCCTGGGGGGCGGAGGGGGCTGTGTCCTGGGGGGCGGAGGGGGCTGTGTCCTGGGGGGGGCGGAGGGGGCTGTGTCCTGGGGGGCGGAGGGGGCTGTGTCCTGGGGGGGCGGAGGGGGCTGTGTCCTGGGGGGCGGAGGGGGCTGTGTCCTGGGGGGGAGGGGGCTGTGTCCTGGGGGGGGGCGGAGGGGGCTGTGTCCTGGGGGGGGCGGAGGGGGCTGTGTCCTGGGGCGGGGGGGCGGAGGGGGCTGTGTCCTGGGGGGGGGCGGAGGGGGCTGTGTCCTGGGGGGGGCGGAGGGGGCTGTGTCCTGGGGGGCGGAGGGGCTGTGTCCAGGGGCGGAGGGGGCTGTGTCCTGGGTCTCCCCGGAGGCCGCCCGCCGGGCCACACGGCTGGCCGGCTGGGGGCCAGACCCCGGAGCCCCAGCCCCGGGGGAGCGTGAGTCACGGAGCCAGGCCTCCTCCGCCTCCTCCCCGGGGCCTGGCTGCCCAGCAACCAGACACAACAGCCCCAAACACCGGCTTCCGGCTGCTGTTCCACCACTTACCCCCCCTCCCCAATCCTCCCCGTTTCTCCCCAGCCCCGGCTTCTCCCCCCCAATCCTCCCGCTTCTCCCCCAGCCCTCAGCTTCCCCCGCTTCTCCCCCAGCCCTCCGCTTTCCCCGCAGCCCTCAGCTTCCCCCGCTTCTCCCCCAGCCCTCCGCTTCTCCCCCAGCCCTCCGCTTTCCCCGCTTCTCCCCCAGCCCTCCGCTTCTCCCAGCCTCCGCTTTCCCCGCAGCCCTCAGCTTCCCCGCTTTCCCCCAGCCCTCCGCTTTCCCCGCAGCCCTCAGCTTCCCCGCTTCTCCCCCAGCCCTCCGCTTCTCCCCCAGCCCCCCGCTTCTCCCCCAGCCCTCCGCTTCTCCCCCAGCCCCCCGCTTCTCCCCCAGCCCTCCGCTTTCCCCGCAGCCCTCAGCTTCCCCCGCTTCTCCCCCAGCCCTCCGCTTCTCCCCCAGCCCTCCGCTTTCCCCGCAGCCCTCAGCTTCCCCCGCTTCTCCCTCCGCTTCTCCCCCAGCTGTCAGCTTCCCCCGCTTCTCCGGGCCGCGGGCGGGCCTCGGAGGGGAAGGGAGAAAGGCTCTGCGAAGGGGCGCACATCTGTTCCCCAGGCACCGGGCCTCCCCCAAACCCGAAGGCTGAGGCTGCTCTGGAGCCCGCTCCCCGCTGGCCGATGGTGGCCCCTCAGTGCCCCCTCAGTGCCCCCTCAGTGCCGCCAGGAGCGTCTGGCCAGGCGCCCCCTAAGCCGCTGGCCGCCGGCCACCTTGTTCTTCCCAAGATTGTAGCTGGACCGCAGGCCTCTGTGCGCATGTGTATCTGCCCAGTAATTCCCAAAATGACCCTGTAATGTAGGTAATGCTGTTAAGGTAACACACACACACACACACACACACACACACATTGAAACCTGAAAAGAACTTTTGTGAGTTTATTTGAGCCAAACTGTCGACAATTGCTGGGAAGCAGAACCTCAACAAACTGAGACAATGCTCCAGAGAATGGTGGTTACACCTGCACTTATACATTGCCATCAGAGGAGAGACATAGGTGAGTTACATGAAATTCATTGGTGACTGATTAAGGAGGTGGGATAAAGCAAATTGGGGGAACCCCTGGGATTGGATAAAAAGTAAAATGATGGACACAGGCTTAGGTGGGTGCAGGGACAGTTAACATGATAATGAGAGAATTTGTGGTCTCTGTCCTGGCGCCCCGCACATTTGGTTGTGTTCTCAGGGGCTCCAGAAAAAGGAAAGTTACCAGTTACCCAGACATTTCAAGGGTGTGTTATCACTGATGCAAAAAGACAGGTGGGCTCAGTTCCGGTAAAGGTGACCTTGTCAGGGAAGATCCGCCTGGGCTGTAACTGCCACCATCACTGCGTTAGTTAAAGTTTCAGGCAGTCCTTTGTGGAGACTTCAGGTCTGAGTTTGCAAGGCTGCCATACAGGCCTTCCCTGAGCCGTTGGTCAGCATGCGGCCCCTTCCGTCCACGGTGTTATCGCTTTATCTGCTTCATTAGGCTTAATTTACAGGGGGAAAGTCACCAGTTTTAGTTGCACAGTTTGATGAGGTTTGACAGAAGTATCAGTCTTATCCCCCATCACCTTATGTCCATGGCGGGACACCTGTCACCGGAGGTGCCTGTCTGCCTGTGGACAGCCCTCCCCACCTGGGCTTCCACGTGTGCACGTTTACCTGGCTTTCCCAGTTCGCTCCTGGCATCATTAGTTTGTTATTTTCTTTGCTAACCAGTTGAAACACATCTGGGCTGTTTTCGGTTTGGGGTTCTTACCAAAAGACCTGAACATGGTGAGTGTGCTGTGTGGATGTGCTTCCAGTGTCCTGAGGAAACATCTGGTGCGCGAAGCGGCCACCGCCTGCCCAGGCAGGGAGGTGAGGGCCGGGACCCCGCAGGCCTGCGCCACCTCGGTCTGGTGGGACAAAGGGAGCTGAACAACTTCACCTTTTAGCCTCAGGTAAGTCCTTCTGACGGCCATCACCGAGCCGCTCCTGGAATGGCCTGCCTCCGGGCTACCGGTGAACCGCAAGGCCAGAGCAGAGCGGAGTCCTTCCTTGGGCTTCCGCCTGGCCCCCAATTTCCAAATTATTATTTCTTGTCTTGTCTCTTTCTTTTGTGCATGGCCTCCTCCAGAGAAACCTGAGCCCTGAGCCCTGAACCACGCAGGACGCGGGGCACGTCCTAGGAGTAGAACTGTGCTTCACTGAGCAGGTGTCCCTCTCCCCTAAGGTAAGGACTGGAACTCGAGCGGTGAAGCAGCTCGCCTGAGTTCACACAGTGAGGCCAGAAGTCAGAGCCAAGCTGACTTTTATCCAGCGTCACCCCAGGAGGTGGGCACTTTTTGAGTTAGAAGTCCCTCTTGGCTGGCAGCAGCTGCGGCACCAGGCTCCGGGCACCAGGCACCAGGCAGCGGGCTCCAGGCACCGGGCAGCGGGCTCCGGGCAGTGGGCACCGGGCAGCGGGCAGAGGGCTCCAGGCACCGGGCAGCGGGCTCTGGGCACCGGGGATTGGGCACCGGGCAGCGGGCTCCGGGCACTAGGCAGCGGGCTCCAGGCACCGGGCAGCGGGCTCTGGGCACCGGCGGGCTCCAGGACCAGGCACAGAGCAGCGGGCACTGGGCAGCGGGCTCCAGGCACCGGCGGGCTCTGGGCACCGGGCAGTGGGCTCCCGGCACCGGCGGCGAGCTGTGCAGTCGCTCCCTGGCAGGCGGGCGGCAGCGGGTGACTCTGGAAGCCTCAGCGCAGGCTGTGGCTGTTTCCCTTGGGGAAGGTGGTGTTTGCCAGGTTTCTCCACTCCAGTATCCATTCTCCTTCATGTTCTTGAGAGAAGAGACTTTTTAAGTATCTGGTTCCCCATCAAGCTTTCACCGCTGGTTTCCTGTCCATTGTGAATTTCCTAACGCCACCACTCCTCTCCTGGCACTCCCCATAGGGAGGGCTTTCTCCTCCCCTTCCTTTAGATCAGCATAGGGAGGGCTTTCTCCTCCCCTTCCTTTAGATCAGCATGCCCGGTCATTTACTCTGCCAATGCCCACCAGAGCTTCCCTGTCAGTGGCTCAGGTCCGGCCAGAAGCAGTCTCCTGGGGTTGACACTGCGCCCCTCGGCCGGCCTCCCCGGTGTCCACAGACCTGCTCACTGTGGCCAAGCTGCCCTGCTCTGGCGCTTCTGCAGCAGCCTGGTCCTCCCCTGGAGAGCAGGATTGAGAATCGCCAATCTGGGCGCTCACTGTACTCCTTGTTCCTGGGTTGCGTCCTGGCTTCCGGCTCCTTAACCGACAGGGGTTTAAGGCAGGTGAAGTGAAAGGTAGCCAGGACACAGGGCTTGGGAGGCTCAGCAAGTGATCTTTGAAGACTGTAGAGAACTTCTAGCAAGTTCACTGGGTAGGGGACCCAGGCCAGGCCGACCAGACAGTGCAGTTTCTCTGCTCAGAAATATCTCTACAAATTTCACAAATCCATAAACCTCCATTTTGCTTCAATGTAAGAAAGTCCAAACCTGTAGATAATTTTAATGAGTTCATTTGAACTAAACTGATGACATATCCAGGGAGCAAGATCTCAAATGCTCCAGGGAATAACTGTTTTTGCAGCTTTTCTTATGCATTTGAAATTAAAGAGGACCTACATGGAGGTGGCAGAAAGCAAAGCCCACATTGGATTACAGGATAGTTAGCAAGAGTGTGTGCTCTCATGGGGATGGCTTTCCTTTTCAAAGGTGTGTTAACCTAGATGCACAAGGACGGTGGTAGGACTGGCTTAAAACCTTTCACTAAAAAGTATAGGCCTGGGCATGACTACCCACCCTGCCCTGCCCGCTAGGAATGCAAGATCAGCTGCGAAGTTACTTCCCTGGAACTCCTTCCCGTTTTTCATCCAGAGGTTAACATCTCTCAGCCCTTCTTGCTTTGATGTGAAGAATCTCTCCCAGAGAGGAGGAGGTTGGAGGGAGACTGGGTCTCCAGGACAGCGGGGAGCGAAGGAGGAAGGGGAGGAATGGCAGGGAAAGGGTGGTCTCAGGAGCTCCAGAAGGGAGAGTTTGTCTCCATAGCAACAGAAAATTGCATGGATTTTTCCTGGCACAGATTCAAGGCTGACTGGCCTGCTGGCTAATGGGAGCCTAATCATCGTAGGGAACCCCAGGGATTAAAGGTGTGACTAAATTAAGTGGGGCCACAATTTCAGAGTTGGTTTCCCTGAAAATAGATGCCTGCTGGTCATGTTTGGGCACCCTGCATGCTGAAGGGCCTGCCTGTTCTGGGGCTCCTGAGCGGGCAGCAGATGGGGACCAGTGCCATGTGTTCCCACAGGTTTTACATGCTTAGCCCACTGGTGTCCACTACAGTCCCAGGGCAGCAGGCTAAGGAGTGAGAGGCCAAGAAGGGCAGGTTCCCGTCTCTGCTAACTCTAGTGCTTTCGGTCCAGCCTGGCGAGGGCTCAGGCCTTGCCACAGCAGGGCAGCCACTGTGTGAGGCACAGTGAGGCACAGTCCCACTCTCTTGTAGATACGCTGCCAGGCAGTTGGAAGAATTAATCAGCTGGGCACTCGGAGGATATTCAGAAAAGCAGCCTTTATTACAGATTGCACCAGTGCCGTGACTCAGGGGAGTCAATCTCCAAGTCCTGAGTGATGAATATGGACGAAGCTCTCCTTTTATACCCTTCAGTTCTTTGTCCCCCAAATGGGGATCACACTTCCGGACCCTTAGCGGGCTTTGCAGCCCCCCAGGGGTTGGATGGGGGAGGTGAGACCACACCCAGAGGCCTGCTAGCACTGGGGACTGTAAACGGTTCATGGTTTATGGCCTCTGTAAAATGGGACCATTCCAGGAAACAGGTTCTGCAAGGCAGGACCGGCAACACAGATAAGAATGGAACTTGATAAGAATGGAGTTTATTGCCCTAACCCGTTTGGCTCAGTGGAGAGAGCTCAGCCTATGGACTCAAGGGTCCCAGGTTTGGTTTGGTCAGGGCACATCCCCAGTAGGGAGTGTGCGGGAGGCAGCTGATCAATGCTTCTCTCATTGATGCTTCTAACTCTATCCCTCTCTGTAAAAAATTAATAATTTTTTTTTTTAAAGAAAGGAGTTTAATAGCAAGCATGAATGCATGTTTATCGGCAAGCAAGGGTGTACATCAGAAGGCAAGTTAGCTTAGGGGTCTCACATGGTCATTTTGCCACAAACACTAAGGGCAAAAACCATCTCTCCACTGCATTTCCCAGCACCCAGAAACTGCCATTAACTCTGTATCTGTTTTATGAACATCTTTAATAAAACACTAGAATAAAGTTAAAATTTTAAGCATACATATCAAATATTCAAATTTGTTTATAAGAGAAAATAAAGTAAAACTATTCCGTGTAAGAGAAAAAGTGGGATACAGAATGCATTCATAGGATGATCACAGCTACCTAAAAAAATTGAAAAATGTATCAAAAAATAAAAACACCAGCACAACAAAGATCTACTAGTATGCAGAAAAGACTGGATGGAAACAGAGCTACAGAAGGAGTGAGAAGTTTTTCCACATATTCTATTATTAATATCCATAACATAATGTGAAATATGTAACAAACAATTTAAAAATATACCTACTGGCAACTGATGAAAGAATTAGAGATAAGATCAACATCACAGAAAATTCAGGACCATTAATCCTGTTAGAAAGCTTGTCCTAGGCCTCTCTCCACACTCAGAATACTTCTTGGGCAATTTCAAGCAGCAGAAATCCCAGATATGATTTTCTTTGATTGTGGAAGCACTTTTTATCTTTGGCTTTTGAAACAGTAAAGTGAGTTTCCACCCAACTTCCCTGGGAGTAAAAGTATAATAATAGATTTGCCAAAGATCATTTATACAGCACTGTCAGCCTGCTCTGGGTCCCCACTTCCTGCTCGTCCATGTGTTCTCTGGCAGTCACACCATCCCCATCTCCCTTGTGCCCTGGCCTCAGTTTCTAGCTAGACACAGTCTGCCAGTGCGCCAGCCCCAGGCAAACCTCCTGCAGACTGAAGCCATTGCAGGAACTCGAACTCCTTTTCAGGCACAGCTCCAGACACTAAGAAGCTACTACTAGTAGTAAGTAGGTTCAGCTACCAGGAACACAGATCTACTGCTCTCTGGGAAAGTAGGGAACCCTCTGGCCAGACTAGGAAGGGGGTTTGTTTCCAGCTCCACCATTTCTGTGAGTGGCACCTTGTCCTCATTTTCCCAACTAGCCTGGGTATTTCAGGATGAAGGAAGGAATAGAAACAGAGGGGTAAGAGCAGTGGTCTCTTGAGCAAGGGTCTCTCAGGAAGGTTTCTGGATGGACACTTCTTCTGATTCTCCTTTTGCCAAGACTTAGTCACATGGCCATATTTAGCAGCAAGGGAGGCTGGGAAATTAATTCCTTATTGTTGCTTTTTTTTTTTTTGATGAATCAATTTGTTGTTCCACTTATTTATACATTTGTTGGTTGATTCTTTTATGTGCCCTGACCAGGAATTATTATTATTTTTTAAATCAATCTTTATTGTTCATATTATTACAAAGGTTCCTCATTTCTTCCCCACTCCAACAGGTTCCCACCCCACCCTCTGCCCTTTCCCCACCCCCCATTGTCCTCATCCATAGGTGCACAGTTTATGTTCAGTCTCTTCCCACATCCACCACTCCCCTTTTCCCCGAGAATTGTCAGTCCACTCCCCTCCCGTATCTCTGATTCTATTATAATCAACAGTTAATATTGTTCAGCAGTTTTTTTAATTTCCTTTTTTTGTTGTTGTTTTTTTTAAATATTTTTTTATTGATTTTTCACAGAGAGGAAGGGAGAGGGATAGAGAGCTAGAAACATTGATGAGAGACAAACATTGACCAGTTGCCTCTTGCACACCCTCTACTGGGGATGTGCCTGCAACCAAGGTACATGCCCTTGACCGGAATCGAACCTGGGACCTTTTAGTCCGCAGACCGACTCTCTATCCACTGAGCCAAACCGGTTTCGGCCTTTTTTTTTAATTAATAAACTTTTATATTTTTAAGAATAAATTTAATAATTTTAAACCTTGTTTTTCTGCCCTGGGAACTGAGAAGCAAACTTTTACATGTAAACTTGCCCTTAGGCTATCAAAAGGCATACCCATTCAAATGCAAATGAACACATTGTTTAAAGATAGCTGCTGACTGGAATTGGATTACCTGTTCTGGGTATGAAGGGCTTGTCTTCCCCTTTCTCCATTAAATTAAGGTGTTAGCTTTAAAACCTCTTTTTGGCAAGAGACTTTAAACTTTCAGAACTTTAAATTTTTCAGGTAGTAAATCAATTACTTAGCATTTTCTCAAATCAATAATACCACCACATGCCCAACGATATACTTCACACAAAAGACACTTCCAAATAGATCAACCAACCTCATCCAGACCCCACACAAGGCACTCACAGATCAACACCCCAGCGCTATAATATCTCAACACATCAGATCTAAGCCTTCATTACTTGATTCAGCAGACCCTCAAGTTCCCCCAAAAGTTTCTAGCAATGTCTGAGAAGCTGCCCTGGGGCATGGGCAGGTGAGGAGCAAGCTGTTCTGGGCCCGGTTGCTCTGGGCCTGGCCGCTGTTACTCCGGACCACTCCACAACCAGCTGCTCCAGGTCTGGCCGCTGCCGCTCCGGGCCTGGATGCTGCTGCTCCAGGCCTGGTTGCTCTCAACCTGGCTGTTCCCTGCCCGGCTGCTCCAGGCCAGGCTGCTTCGGGCCGGCTGCTCTTGGCCTGGATGCTCTGGGCCTGGCCGCTGCTGCTCCGGGCCCAGCTGTTGCTGCTCTGGGCCTGGCTGCTGCTGCTCTGGACCTGGCTTCTCCCAACCCAGCGGCTCTGGGCCCAGCTGCTCCGGATCTGGCTGCTCCGGGCCTGGTTGCCCTGGGCTTGGCCGCCTCTGCCCCAGGCCTGGCCACCATTGCCCCAGGCTTAGTTGCTCCAGACCTGGCTGCTGCTGCTCTGGTTCTGGCTGCTGCTGCTCCGGGCCGGGCTGCCACTGCCCTGGGCCTGGCCATTCTGGGCCTGGCTGCTGCCGCTCCAACATTCTGTCTTTTTTTTAAAAAAAAAACACACGCATTTATGTTGCAATGTTGGCTGCTGAGTTGAGTTCTGTCTTAATCTTCGATTTTTCAAGCTCTTCTTTGTATTCTTTCTTAAGTAATTTTACTATCTTTTGCTATAACTTGACTTCTTCACATTGAAAACTTCTTCGGTTTCTTCCTCCTTGTCCTGGAAGCTCAGCAGGCTGGCCTGCGGCGCCCCTTTGTTCTCCGCAGCCTCCTGCGCGGCTTCGGCCTGTTGCCGGGGTCAGCGCTGCCCAGGAAGCCGCCCCTGGCCTCGGCTCCGTGGTCTGCGATCAGCAGTCGAGGGCCCAGCGGCACCTCCCCCCCGGGGGCCCTGTCGCCCGGCTCCTTGCTGGCACCCGGCTTGCCTGTGCCAGGCAGCGGCTCCTGCTCTTCATCACGTTCTTCCCAGTCTGGAGGGTTTGTCTCCTTCCCGCTGGGGCAGTCTAGCATCGGAGTCAACAGACTGTCCTCTGCGCGCACTGTGCGTGACCCTGGGACTCCGCCTCACAGCCCAGGCTCCCTCTGTTTGAGCCTGGGTCCCCAGAGACTGGCCTAGAACTGGGGTTCAGAGCAGTCGGAACTGGGGCTCAGCATAGCCGGAGCTTTTGTTTCCTTCCTGCTAGGGCAATCTAGCATCAGAGTCAACATTCCATCCTCTGCACGCAATGTGCGCGACTCCGGGGGCTCTGCTTTTCGCCGCTCACCTGGGATTCCGCCTCACAGCCCCGTCTCCCTCTGTTTGAGCCTGGGTCCCCAGGGTCTGGCTTAGAACTGGGGTTCAGTGCTGTCGGTTCTGGGGTTCAGCCCAGTGCAGGGCTTTTATTTCCTTCCTGCTAGGGAACGCCAGCCAGGTACTCAGCCTCCGCCTCCTCTCAGGCTCCGTCCTCTCCACATGCGCGCGCGCAGCATGTCTCCGTACCTTAGGGTTTTTCAGCTCCTCTAATTTTCCTTCTGGTTTTCTCTTTCCTTCTTGTTGTAGAATTTTCAGTCAGTCGACTTCCTGTAGCTCTGGGCAATGTCCATTTTATATTTTAGTTGTATTTTATTGAAATTGTTGTGTGCGGCTGCGGTTAGGTGTTTACCTATGCAGCCATCTTGGATTCTCCCATCAACACTACCCCATACCAGGAATTAAATCTGCAATCTTAGTGTATGGGGATAACACTTTAATCAAGTAGAAAATGAACTCTATATTATGGGGGAGGGAGGGTACGTGCTCAGCTAAAATTTGATTATTATGGGAAGAAGAGAATGGACTTGGGGACACTATTAGCAGACTCTGCTGCAAAAACAAAAGGACAGTCTGCTGAGGGGTGATATGAGACTGTCCTTAATGAAAAGAGAATCCAAAGCATACCTAAACTGAGTTCTTGGTTTCTAATGTCATCTATATATAAAAAACCCTAATATGCAAGTTGACCAAATGGTGGAATGACCTGCGGAATGACCCGTCAACAAGGGGCGGGGGCGGGGCTGGCCAGCAGGTGGTGCCAGGCCACCAGCCAAGGCAGGGGCCAGCGGGGGGGAGTGGGGGCAATCACCCCACCTGCCAGTCACCCCACAAATGGCCCTGATCATCAGTCATGCCTGAGGATCCTACCCTATATATTGGAAACAGTCTCATAGATTTAAAAATTAAAACCTGGCAAGGCTACTCTAACACTGAAAAAAACAGGATGATGCAGCGATAACATGCATGGACTCTGGCTTGCACATTTTGTGGTCAGCCCTCATTCTGACACTTATAATTGTGTGACAAAGCCAATTACTTAACTTTTCTCTGCTTCAGTTTTTCCACCCATAAGATAGAGAAATGGTACTACTGCCTCAGAATGATCATGTTATATAGTACTTTTTATAATGAGGACAAAAAATATAGCTGCCCATGCAACAGCAAGAGTCCTTTTCACCTGTATGAGAAGTATGATCACTGGTGCATGCAGTGTCCAGATTGCAAGAGGGACATCCGACTGCTGGTTTAGGCCTATAAACAGGCAGTTAGACATCCTCCAAGGGGTCCCAGATTGTGAGAGGGCACAGGCCGGGCTGTGGGACCTCCCCACTTTCCCCGTGCACGAATTTTGAGCCTCTAGTTCTTCAATAAAAAGCAGGCTCCTTGAAGAAATGACTTATTCTAGGACTGGGGCAGGAAATATTTAAGCACATCTGGTAGTGCCAGACGGACATCCCCTGGACTGTGAGAAGGTGCAGGCCAGGCTGAAGGACCCTCCCTGAGTGCACAAATTTCATGTACTGGGCCTCTATATAGAGGTTATTTATAACCCAAAGTATAAAATAAATATGTTAATCCATTTTAATTTAAATCAATGATTACATAAGTAAATGAGGGAGCCCATGTTGATAGATGTACCCTTGAATGGCACTTTTCCTCTGTGCCCTTCATTCTCCAAACCCATAACACTAGTCTAATCATGAGAACAACATCAGATAAGCAACAACAGAGGATTATTCTACCTAGTACTCCTCAGAACTATCAGGTCTCCAATCAAGATGGCAGCATTAATTTGTTACTCAGAACCTCCAACAAACACATCAAAATCACAGTAAACTACAGAACAATCATCATTCAGAATGTCCTGAAATCTAGCTGAACACAAGTCCTCTAGCTAAGGTTATACTGAAGAAGACACACTGAGACTGACAGTAGAGGGTGAGTGTGAAGTGAGCTAGCTCCACACCCGAGTGGCAGATAGAAATTGGGAGAAATATCTTGGCTGCAGAGGTCCCTCCTGAGGAGCAAAGAATCCCAGCCCCACACTAGCAACCCCATCCCAGGGTTCCAGCGCCAGGAAAAGGAGTCCCCGTAACTTCTAGTAGTAAAAACCAGGAGGATAGTGGCTGAGTGACATGGAGGCTGCTGCAGACCCAGACTTTCCTCTTAAAGGGCCAGTGCAGACTTACTTGGACTTACTCACTAGGGACATATGGGGAGGAAATGAATTGTTTGGCAACAGGGCAAGAGCTGGAGGGGCAGCTTTCTCACAGACAGAAGTGCTGGTGGAAACTATCGTTCCATTTCTAAGCTCTCCATCCACAGAACCGGCAGGCATGTGCCATATCATCTGGCTTACACTGTTCGCCCCATTCTGATGATTCCCTGGGACCCTGGCCCACCCAACTTTTTGTTTTTCTTTTTGTTTTCATATAAATTGCCTGTCTTGGCTCATGCTTTGCAGTTTTCTAAAATCTTTAAAACAAGCAGCATCTGGCATCTGCATACCCCTACCTCTTGCTAACTGGCCATGGGCCAGTATTAGTGGCATCTGGCCTTGGCTCTAAGCTTGGCCTCTCCCAGGCATTTCCAAGCCCAGCACAAATAGCATCCATCTTCAGATTACTCTGTAGCTCATGCTGTGTGATCCTGGGCAAAGCACAGGCAGCAGTTGACCTTGGTCTGTACTTCCCAGGAAGCCACAGAGACAGTGTACTCTTTGAACAGCTACATACCACACCGAAACACCTCCCAACTACCTCCAAAAGCAACACACTCAAGGTGTGGACTTGTCAGGTACATGAGCCATGCTGAAGTGAGTCCTGCTCTATGGGGTCAGCTCCTGATAGCAGATCCTCCACTGTCATCATGGCTAGTACTCACAGTTGATTGGCTTGGGAGTAAATCCTTCTCTTTAATGTGCCAGATCAACCAAGGCTCAACTAGAACAGAAGGGTGCACACAGCCCACATAAGGGGTGCATCTGGAGTTCCAAGCTATACCAGGAGGTAATTAGGAGGCTGTACAGGATACTACTACTTTAGCCTACTCTACTACATCCAGAAGATATAACAGTTCTATGTAATACATAGAAACAAACACCAGGGAAACAGCTAAAATGAGGAGACAAAAAAACAAGTCCCAGATAAAAGAACAGAACAAAACTCCAGAGAAAGAACTACACTAAATGGAGACAATCAATCTACCATAAGTAGACTTCAAAACATTGGTTATAAGGATGCTCAATGAACTTAGGGGAAGAATATAGAAATAGTGAGAATTTCAACAAAGAGATAGGAAACAAAATGGAGATAGAAAACATAAAAGAACCCGTCAGAAATGAAGAATACAATATCTGAAATGAAGCATACGTTACACAGAATCAATAGAGAGTAGATAAAGCAGAGAATCAAATGAGCATTTTGGAAGATAAGGAAATAGAATACACCTAATCAGAACAGCACAAATAACATCCCCTCCCAAAGGAAGATAGTATAAGGAGCCTCTGGTATAACTTTAAGTGTACCAACATTCACATCATGAGGGTATCTGAAAGAGAAGAAAGAGAGCAAGAAATTGGAAACCAATGTGAAAAAATGACCGAAAACTTCTCTAACATGGTGAAGTAAATAGACATACAAGTCCAGGAAGTTCAGAGTCTCAAACACAACCAACCCAAGACACATCCTAATTAAAATACCAAAGGTTAAAGACAAAGAGAGAATCTTAAAAGCAGCAAGAGAAAAGCAGTCATTTACCTACAAGGGAGCTCCCATAAGACTATCAGCTGATTTCTCAATAGAAACTTTGTAGGCCAGAAGGGATTGAAATAAAATATTCAAAGTGATGAAAAACAAGGACCTACAACCAAGATTATTTTACCCAGTGAAGGTATCATTTAGACTCAAAGGACAGATAAAGAGCTTTCCAGAAAAGAAAAAGGTTAATCTCATTATCACCAAATCAGTATTATGAGACATGTTAAAGGATCTTCTTTTAGAAAATGTAGAAAAAGACCAAAACTATGAATTAAAAATGGCAATAAATACATATCTATCAACAATTACCTTAAATGCAAATGGTTAAATGGTCCAATCAAGGATATAGAGTGGCTGGAGGGCTAACAAAACAAAATCCTTATATATGCTGTCTATAAGAGACCCACTTCAGATTGAAAGACACATACAGACTGAAAATAAAGAAATGGGAAAATATATTTAATGAAAATGGAAAAAAATGGAAAGAGAAGCCCGACTGGCGTGGCTCAGGGGTTGACTAATGTATCTCTCCCTTTCCCTTTCTCTCTTAAATAAAAATCTATTTAAAAAAAAAAAATGGAGCCTGGTGGGGCATGGCTCAGTGATTTAACATCAACCTATGAACCAGGAGGTCACTGTTCAATTCCCGGTCAGGGCACATACCTGGGTTTTGGGCTTGCTCCCTGGTAGGGGGCATGCAGGAGGCAGCCAATCAATGATTCTCTCTTATCATTGATGTTTCTTATCTCTCCCTCTCTGAAATCAATTTTAAAAAATGGGAACAGGAAAAAAAAAAAAGGCTGAAATTGTAATACCAATACCAGACAAAAGAAACTTTAAAATAAAGACTATAACAATGAAGAAGGACTCAGCAATTCCACTTCTTGGTATTTATCCAAAAAACGCAAAACATTAAATAGAAAAACATGAATCCAAATGTTTATTACAGCATTATTTACAATATCCAATCATGGAAACAACCGAAGTGTCCATCAATAAATGAATGTTTAAAAAAAAGTGGTACATATATACAGTGGAATATGACTCAGACATAAAGAATGAAATCTTGCATCTGCAACAGCATGGGTAGACCTAGAGGGTATTGTGCTGAGTGAAAGAAGTCAGACAGAAAAAGACAAATGACAGATGATTTCACTTATATGTGAAATCTATAAAACAAAATACATGAACAAGAACAGTAACAAGCTCATAGAGAACATATTGACAGTTGCCAGATTGAAGGGGTGTTGAGGGGAGATGGGTGAAAAAATTGAAGGGATTAAGAAGTACAAATTAGGCCGGGACCGGTTTGGCTCAGTTGATAGAGCGTCGGCCTGTGGACTGAAAGGTCCCAGGTTCGATTCCGGTCAAGGGCATGTACCTTGGTTGCGGGCACATCCCTAGTCGGGGGTTTGCAAGAGGCAGCTGATCGATGATTCTCTCTCATCAATGTTTCTAACTCTCTATCCCTCTCTCTTCCTCTCTGTGAAAAATCAATAAAATATATTTTTTTTAAAAAGAAGTACAAATTGGTAGTTACAAAATAGTGAAGTACAGCACAGAGAATATATAGTCAATAATATTGTAATAAATGTATGGTGTCAGATGGTTATTAGATTTATCATGGTGATAACTTTGTAAGTATGTAAATGTCTAATAATGAGGTTGTACAGCTGAACTAATATAATATTGTATGTCAACTCCAATTTAAAAATAAAAATATTCTGTAATGGTAAGATATGTACACATAATAATTTAATAACAAAAATAAAAAAATATTCTGAAAATAACTGTCAAGATCGAACAAGGGAAGTCTGCTCTGGATGGATTGCTCAGTTGTTTAGAGTATTGTCCTAATATGCCAAGGTTGTGGGTTCAATCTCAGGTCAGGGCATATACAAGAAGCAACCAATGAATTAATAAATAAGTGGAACAACAAATCTATGTTTTTCTCTTTAGAAATCAATAAGTAAAACAAAACAACAATAATAAAACACAAAGGAATTCACAGCCAAGCAAAAAGCCTAAGGAGACATGATGACTAAATATAATGTGATATCATGGATGGGATTCTAAAACAGAAAAAGGACACTAGGTTAAAACTAAGAAAAGTTGAATAAGGTATAGACTTTAATGATTATGAATCAGTATTGGTTTCCTAATTATGACAAATGTACCATGATAATGTAAAGTGTTAATAGGATAAACTAGGTATGAGGTATATATGAACTTTCTGTACTAACTTCTCAATTTTTAAATAAACCTAAAATTAAAAGGGAGAATGAAAATTAATAAATCCTTCCCCCTTCCTTTGTGGGACATCAACGTGTTCAGAGCTGAGGTAGTGATCTTCTGACTGCAGAGATGACAATTCACAACCCTTACCCATTTTAAATTCATGTGTTGGATTTTTGTTATTTGTGAAAATAAAGTTCAGTTTAAGCTGTTTGGGGCCAGATGTCTTATTCCTTGCAGCTGAATGCATCCCAACCAACACTCTTTATTTATATCACTTTCCTGGCCAGCATGGTTGTGTAGACCTTCATTCCTTAACCATGCTCTTTAGCATACTCCATACGCCCTTTTTCCTCATCTGCTGCTGCCCTCCTTCTCTGGCTTTACCCACTGCCTGCATTTCTCCCGGAGGCCAGCAACTCTTATCACTTCCAGGACAGGGCATGTTCTCTCACACTTCAAGCTTGTGCACACTTGATTCCCTCTTCCTGGATGTCTACTCCTCCTTCCTTATTTCTCCCAGCAAATAACTAGCTCTGATTCAAGTTTCAGCTTACCATGTGTGGTATGCAGGATTCTCATTTCCCTGTGATCTCTGCCCACTGTTGTACATAGCTGCATAACTGTAGGTAATGTAAAGTAGAAGCCCTATGCACGGATTCATGCACTGGTGGGGGGTGTGGCCTGCAGGGATCAGCTTACTGTGGGAGAGCAGGGGTAGCAGGTCCTGAGTTGAGCACCTGCCCCCTGATGGTCAGTACCTGTCATGGCGACTGGTAAAATGGTTGTTCTGACGTTTAGTAGCTGGGCTTTTATTATCTAGGATGGTACTCAATAATTACATTATGTAACACAACACAGTTGACTTTAATGCCTGATTTAATCATATGAACTCTTTAAAAGCAGAGGGTAGCCCTGGCTGGTATTCTCAGTGGTTAGAGTTCAGGCCTGCGAAACCAAGGGCCTTGGGTTCAATTCCTGGTTAAGGGCACAGACCTGTGTTACAGGTTTGATCCCCAACCCCAGTCAAGGCCCATACAGGAGTAAAACCAATCAATGTGTCTCTCTGACATCAGCATTTCTCTTTCCCTCCCTGCCTTTCACTCTCTCTAACAATCAATGGAAAAAAATATCCTCAGGTGAGAATTAACAACAACAAAAAATAATAAAAGTAAAAGCAAAGTATTCTCCAACTGGTAGTAAAAGAGGAAGTCAGAGAGTCAGTGTGAGGGGGGGGTTTGAAGTATAAGACATTATCTGTTGCTTTGAAGATGGTGAGTCTCGAAGTTGACAGCTGACTGCCCACAAGAAAATGGGGATCTCAGCCCTACAACCACAAGAAACTGCATCCTGCCAAACACAAAACGAGGCTGGAAGCAGATCTTTCTTTGGGCCTGTGAGAACTCAGTGAGAGTTCTCAGCCCAGTGAGAACTCAGCCCAGCTGACATCTTGACTTCAGCTTTGTGATACCAGAAGGAGAATTCCGCCATGATGCTGAGCTACAGAACTATGAGCTAACAAATAGGTGTTGTTTTAAGCACCAAGCCTGTGGCAGTTTGTTATCAGCAATAGAAAAACAAATACAGTGGCCTCACTGAAGCCTTCCCTCTTCCCAGGCACACCTGTGACATCGTCCTTTCCGCTTCTGTGGTACCTCATAGACGGGGCATTGCATCGATCCATTTCTAGTCTACTGTCCTCACAAGTTCTGAGTTCCTGGGAGGGAGCAGGCACTACCATGTTAATCACTGCAATACCAGGCACAGAGCAGGAAGGTAAAAAAATATTGACTGAAAGTTTCAACAAGAAAACACCCCAAGATCATTAATTTGTAGTCATATATACTAAAACAGCAAATGGATTTAATGTCTAATGAAGAAGAAAAATCACCAATGTAAAAAGAGAATGAAAAAAAGAGAGACTATTTTCAAACATACATGAGGGGTGTTTCTACGGAACATGTAGTGAATGAGATCCCTGGTGTGGTGCGTTAGAGAAGCTAGTGAGCTGAGGCATGAAGAAAAACCCACGTCTAGATTACTTAACACACAAGTACCAATTATCAAATGCCCGCTCCGTGCGTCAGGCAGGGCTGTGGAAAACAAGGTAGAAATTTAACTGAAACCCTAGTCATTTCAGGCTTAGAATGTTAGGACCCAAAGGAATCTTAAAGACCTTGATTTCGTATGCACAGACCCTTAAAATTCCTCCACTTTTTAAACCAGTGGGGTTTCCTATTCAGCTCTGTATTCGAGGCCCTCCGGTATTGGCACCTGCCCATCCGTTTCTCTGCGAAGCTGGGTCTGAGTCACTTGGCTGTGCTCAGGCTCTCAGTGACAAGCACCTCTGACCCCGCTGCTACTGGGTGTGCGATGATCCCAGGAAGGAGACCCAGATGCTTTGAGGTCGCCCTCTCCCCCAGTCCTGGCCTCGCGGATGCCGCTTCCACCCCATGCGGAGCGGACAGGGCTGCCGGGTGGCCAGGAGGGTGGGTCACCGTGCTGTGACCACAGCCGCGCTGGGCGGGAAGGCGCTGGAGGACGCCGGCGGGGAGCGGGGCTGCGGAGGGACGGTGCTTGGGGAGCAGAGCCGAGGGGTGAACACACCGCGCAGGGAGTCCACAGAGGCCCCCCGCGGACGCCGGGCGAGCAGCACACGGGAAGGGCTCGGTTAACTCCGCCACGGGCGCGGGTGGGTCCCCTCTGTCCTGGCCTCCCGGTCCGCCACTCCCGCCGGCACGTGGCTGGCCGGGCTCGGCGAGTGTGGCAGGACCTCCGACGCCGCGACTCCCGCCGGCGGCCCCGCGGATGCTGCGCGGGACTGCGGGCGCGGACTCCGGCGCGACGAAGCGCACGCGCGCTCCGGCCGGAAAGGCTGCTGGGAGCGGCGGGCTGCGCAGGCGCGGGCGCTCCCCGCGGCGGCGCGGAGCCGGGATGCGCGCGCACGGGCCGGCCGGTCGTGACGTGGGCCGCTCTACGCCGACGTCACGGCCCGTGTGTAGTGGCGGCCGGCGGCCCTCCCGGCGGCGCCTGGCTCGGGCGGTGTGGCCGCTGAGCGGCGTTCGGGGTCGCCCGGCTCGCGCGGACGGGTCCGGAGGCCCGGCGCCCACAGCCGAGGAGCAGACACCCCGCCGCCTCCGCAGCGGGCGGCGCCCGGCCGCGGCTTCCTCCTTTCCTGCCCGGCCTCCCGCGGCCCCATCTCCCCGCGGGCGCCGGCTCAGCCCGGACTCATGTGAAGGAGAGACGCCCGGCCTCGGCCCGCACCGACTCCTCGCGCGCCCCTCCTGCCCTGGACCCGCGGCTCCCTGACGGGGGCGCGGCGACAGGCCGCGGGCCGGAGGGGCGGGCTCACAGGCCGGCGGAGGCCCCTCTGGGCCTGCGGCTCCCCACGACCGCGGAGCGGCCGGTAGGTGCCTGTGTGTGAGTATAAGTGTGTGTGTGTGTGTGTGTGTGTGTGTGTATACGTGTGTGTGTGTACGTGAGAGTGTGTGTTGTGTGTGTGTACGTGAGTGTGTGTGTGTGTGTACGTGAGTGTGTGTGTGTACGTGAGTGTGTGCTATGTGTGTGCGTGTGAGTGTGCGCGCGCGCCCGCGGGGAGCGGGCTGCGGGCTGCGGGCTGTGCGGGGCCCTGGAGGAGCGGGAACGTCCCTCTGGAGCCAGCGCCGCCCGGGCGCCCTTCGCGGTCACCTGCGGGGCAGGGCAGGGCGAGTCCGCCTCCGCTGCGGAGCGCCGGGGCTGCCGGGCATTGTCTGCCAGTCACCCAGGAGCGGGGACCTGCTTCCACGTACAGATCGGCAGCGTGAGGCCGAGCCCGGAACTGGGCCGAGCTGGTAATCTGGGAAGCCAGATTACGATGACTTTTCTGCAGAAGTGTATTTCTGCGTCTTGCAAAAATAAATACTTAAGGAAAATGAGAATAGTGGAGAGTTTCTTCCTGGGAGTAAATTCTTTATCTATAGGTAGGTGTAGCTTATTTGCCCCCATCATAGACTGCTTGGTTTGTTTTGCTGCAACCTAGACAAATCATTTTCTTGGCTTGGAAAAACAACAACGATGCCCTGGCCGGTGTGGTTCAAGTTCATTGGAGCGCCACCCCCTGCACCGTGAGGGTCGCGTGTTCGATTTCAGTCCTGGGCCTGTACTTAGGTTATGGTTCGTTCTCCATGCAGGAGACAACCAGTCTATGTGTCTGTCTCACGTCGATATCTCCCACCCTCCCCCGCTTCACTCTCTCTGAATAGCAATGGGGAAAAATATCCCATGTGAGGATCAACAAAAAGAAAAGTTAACAATTGTGCTTGTGCAGTTTATTCTTGATGCATACAGGGAACTTGCGGATGGGTTATTTGCTTGATATTTCCTTATTGCAAAACTTGTTGCTGGGTTATGTGGCAATGGCAATACACTTGTCATTTGTGTAATCTTAAGCAATAAGACTATAGTATTCTATACTATAAATTTCTGAGTTCGGTGTCAGAAATTTATAGTATAGAATATTGAAGAAAGTTACCTTTTAATGGTGTGATTTTTTTTCTTTCATTGTGTGTGGCTATCAATCAATGTTTATAAACAACCGATTCTCATTTTAGCATTGGCCTATATTACTTCTTTGATTATGGTTAGTGAAAAAGTAAAGAGCCTTTCCTTTTTGAAGCTTTATGCATAGTTGCAAACATTTAATCTATTAATGCACAATTATGATACTGTATAATTTTCTCTGGTATATTTCCAGGATTGAGAAAATTTGTAGTTGAATGGAATAGCAAATTATAAAGTTAACAAGTGGATGACTCACAGATTAACTTGTTGTTTGGTTAAGATATAAACATGTTGAGCCTTGTTAAATTATGTTGAATATGATGCCATTAAAGAATGGTTTTCCGGTCATGCACTCCATGTGTCTTTTGAGAGAATTATCAGTTAAAGGTTTATCTCGAATAACTGGATTACATTGTAGACTCAGTGTCTTAAGCAATGTTTTAGGTCGAGCTTTCATTCCTTGTTAGCCTTATTGCTACTAAAGGGACTTAAGTCATGTTTGGTTCTTCACAGTTTTCAGGTTTTTGTCCTTTCTTCCCTTTGTAAAATGGGCATCTTTAGCCTTTATTAGGAAACAATTTAGGCATACAGAAAATTGATTATAGTGAACATCCGTATTTGATGACCCTCTAGATTCAGTATTTGTTGACATCTTGCCATATTTGCTGCATCTATAAATATTATTTTTGGCTGAATCACTTAAAACTAAGCTGTAGACATCATGATACTTTATGCCTAAGTATGTCAACATGCATCTCCATTTCTTAATATACAAAATACCATTATGTTAATTTTCTTAGTTTTTTTATTGATAGTTAATAGTCTCTTATCTCTAATTCCTTAATGTAATCTAATATTCATCCATATTTAAGTCTCCCCATTTGTGTTGAAAGGTCTATATAGCTTTTTACACCCAACCCCACCAAACCAGGATTTGTTAAATCTCTGATCTCTTCTAATCTAGAATGAATCACCTCTTAATTTGTCTGCTTTCCCCCCCCCTTCATGGTATCACTTAGCATGTTCCTCTATTTCCTCCTTTAATAGCTAACTCTAAGCTAGGTTTAATGGGTTGATTATTTTCAAATTAAGTATTTTGGGGAAGAATAACTACTACTGTGTTTCCCTGAAAATAAGACATCCTTCAAAAATAAGACCTACTTACAGGTTTCCTTCTGAGTGAAATATAAGGCATCCCCCCCGAAAATAAGGCCTATCTCCAGACTCTTGATATTGCAATAAACAAGCCATTCAAAGACAATTTGCACGTGGATATTAATGACTACATTGAAAATAGAATGGAGAGAAATCAGCGTGGAAACTTTGTGAAACCTAAACTGCAAGAAGTTGTAACTTGGGTGAAGAATTCATGGGAGAAAATCACTGACAATTGCATTGCAAATGCACTGCGAGCAGGCTACCTTGACAAGAAGTACTCATTTAAAGACAGAGCTATTGCTAAACATGAGAGATTTGGTCTACTGATTCTGAAAGAAATGGAGTCACAAGAAATTCACCAGGAAATTCAGGAATTGGATTGTTGTGATGATGTTCCAGAAGATGATGACATGATTGTCATTGAATAAATGAGTAAATTTTTGATACTGTAGGATTCACAGTCTGGTTTGTGTTTACAACTACCGTACCGTATATAGGTAATAAATTTCCTTTATTTTCATTTAACAATAAATGTGTACTGTATTCTTCTTCATGGAAAAATAAGACATCCCCTGAAAATAAGACCTAACGCATCTTTGGGAGCAAAAATTAATATAAGACATTGTCTTATTTTCGGGGAAACAGGGTAGTTCCCACTTATGTCATTTGTAGAGGAAATGCTGACTAGGTGAGGGGGAGAGGGAAGGCATAAGCTGGGTCTATGTGGTTTGGACACACAGAAAAAAGGGAGGAAGTGTTTCAGACGGAGAGCAGAAGTACAAGGTGGGAAGGCATGCAGCTCTTCACTGATATAGCTCAATACCTATTGACCCCTAATCTTTACTTTTCGTAATTTTTTAGAAATTATCTGTGCTCCTGCTTGGGTCACTTGCCCACCTCTGGGCCATCAGTGAGTTAGGGCCTAGGATCTGGGACCATACTTTGCTAATTTGGTGACACTTGGTAATCAAGTAGATGGTTGAAGGTGTGGTAGAGGGACAAGTTTTCAGAAGAAGACGATTGTGAGTGGATTGCTTCAGTCATTCACTTGTGGAAGAGGTGTTCTGTACTAAAATTTATCTTGTTCCTTCCCGTTCCCCAAATTAAGCATCTTATTCTTGTTTGATGCAATTAATACTTGTTTAGGTTTGCCATGTTTACCAGTTTCCTGCTAGTTTTTGTTCTCCTGGAATCGCTTTCCTTATTTTTGAAGTATATTTTTCAGAAGCTCCTCAACTGAGTGTCGGTGATAAATTGTGATTTCTTTTGAAAATCTTTAGTTCTTGTTGTGTATGAAAATCTAGATTATTTTCCTTTCAGTATTTATAACTACTACTTTATTTCTTTTAACTACTACTTTATTTCTGTTTTCTGCCATATAACCAGATATAAAAGACTTTATGGATGTTTTATTAATAATTTTTATTGTATGGTTAGATACTATGTAATTGGTTTTTGAATAGAAGTATTTATATTTGCTTTATTTTTCTTACTATTCTAATTTTAAAATTCAGTTTCAATAACTATTCAGTTATTGAAAATCTTATTCAAAGGAAATTAGTAAAATAAGCGTTTAAGAAATTTACAATCTAGTTTTAGTTGTTCATGTGCAAAATGG
The DNA here is from genome assembly GCA_036971965.1 of Nyctalus aviator. Classification (NCBI taxonomy): domain Eukaryota; kingdom Metazoa; phylum Chordata; class Mammalia; order Chiroptera; family Vespertilionidae; genus Nyctalus; species Nyctalus aviator. Next base: position 83,039,508 of record CM072928.1, on the reverse strand, counting down.
GACGAATCGTTTACCCTACATATAATATATACAAAAATAATTTAGCTTGATTGAAATGATTGACATAAACTGCTCATTTAAAGTTTGTCATTTAAGTTTTTAAAAAAATACATTTTTTTAATGATTTCAGAGAGGAAGGGAGCGGGAGAGAGAGATAGAAACATCAATGATGAGAGAGAATCATTGATCGGCTGCTTCTGCATGCCCCCAAATGGGGATTGAGCCTGCAACCCAGGCATGTGTCCTTCTGGTTCATAGGTGACACTCAACCACTGAGCCACCAGGCGGGGCCCATTGACACTCTTACCAGCAGTGTGAATATTTTAATTGCGTAATATCCCCGCCAAAATTTCAGATAGCATTCTTTTGGGATCTCATTGTGTGTTTTTCTTTTGCTGCTGCCTTCCCACAGTGAAAAGCAGGTAATTTTACTTTTTTAAAAAACAAAAACAGTTTTAGTTTTACAGAAAAATGGAGTGTAAAGTATAGATTTCCCATATATCCATACCACATCAAAGCTTCTTTTATTATTAGCATCTTGAATTAATGTGATACATTTATTACAATTGATGAGCCTATGTCGACACATTATTAACTAAAGTAAAATCTGCAGTTTACATTAGAGTTCATTCTTTGTGTTGAACACCTTATGGGTCTTGACAAATGTACCATTAATGAAGTTTCAGACAGAATAGTTTCATTGCCCTAAAGATCCCCTGTGGCCCACCTGTTCCTCCCTCCCTGCTCTGAATCCCTGGCAGCCAGTGACCTTTTTACTGCCCCCCATAGTTTTGCCTTTTAAAAAATGTCATATACTTGGAATCATACAGTATATAGCTTTTTTAGATTGGATTCTTTCTCTTAGAAATATGCATTTAAGATTTCTCCATGTCTTTTTGTGTCTTGCTAGCTCAATATTTACCCTCACTGAATATTTCATTGTCTGGATGTCCCTCAGTTTCTTTACTCATTTCCCTATTGAAGGACATCTTGCTTGTTTCCAAGTTTTGGCAAGCCTATATATATAATAAAACCCTAATATGCAAATAAACCGAATGACTAAACAACTGGTTGCTATGACCCATACTGATCCCCTGGGGCAGACGCTCAAGGCGGAGCTGCCCCCTGGTGGTCCGTGCGCTCCCACACAGGGAGCTCTGCTCAGCCAGAAGCTGACTCATGGTGGGCAGAGTGCAGCGGCAGTGGCACGAGCCTCTCCCACCTCCCAGGCCTCTCTCACCTTGGAGGCAGCACTAAGGACCCCTCAGGGGATGTCCACCTGCCGGCTTAGGCTGACTCCTTGCGGGCGGACATCCCCCAAGGGGTCCCGGACTGCAAGAGGGGTCCCCCTACACCAATGTCGTGCACCAGACCTCTAGTTATGAATAAAGCTACTACACATCTGTGTGCAGGTTTTTGTATGAACGTAACTTTTCAAATCATGATAACATACTACTTGAATAAATAACCAAGGAATATGATAGCTGGATTGTATGTTTAGTTTTTTGTTTGTTTGGTTGTTTTTTTTTACAAAACTGCCGGACTGTTTTCCAAAGTGATTGTGCCATTTGACATTGTCAGCAGCAGTGTATGAGCATTTTAGTTGCATAGCATCCTAGCCAACACTTTGGATAGCCAATCTTGGAATTGCATTGTGGTATTGATTTGAATTTCCAAAATGACTAATGATGAGCATCTTTCATACATTTATTTGCCATCTATGTATCTTTTGTGTGTGTGTGTGTGTGTGTGTGTGTGTATGTGAAATGTATATCAAATCTTCCACCCTTTCTTTATTACATTGTTTGTATTTTTAAATTGGATTATAAGAGTATTTTACAAATTTTAGATACAAATTCCTTGTGAAATATATGTTTTACTTATTTATTTACTTTTAATATATTTTATTGATATTTTACAGAGAGGAAGAGAGAGGGATAGAGAGTTAGAAACATCGATGAGAGAGAATCATCGATCAGCTGCCTCTTGCACACCCCCCACTGGGGATGTGCCTGCAACCAAGGTACATGTCCTTGACCGGAATCAAACCCGGGACCTTTCAGTCCACAGGTTGACGCTCTATTCACTGAGCCAAACTGGTTTCGGCGTGAAATATATGTTTTGTATATATTTTCTCCTACTCCATAGCTTGCATTTTTATTTTCTTCATAGTGTGTTTTGAAGAACATAAGTTACTAATTTTTTAAAATTGATTTCAGAGAGTAAGGGAGAGGGAGAGAGAGAGATAGAAACATCAGTGATAAAAGAGAATCATTAATCAGCTGCTTCCTACAGGCCCAGGCATGTGCCCTGACTGGGAATCAAAACCTGACCTCCTGATTCATAGGTCAATGCTTAACCACTGAGCCACTCGGCTGGGCTGAGTTACTAATTTTTTTTTAAAATATATTTTATTGATTTTGTACAGAGAGGAAGTGAGAGAGATAGAGAGTTAGAAACATCGATGAGAAAGAGTCATCGATCAGCTGCCTCCTGCACACCCCTCACTGGGGATATACCTGCGACCAAGGTACATGCCCTTGACTGGAATCGAACCCAGGACCCTTCAGTCCCCAAGCCGATGCTCTGTCCATTGAGCCAAACCAGTTTCGGCCTGAGTTACTAATTTTGATGAAGTAGAATGCATTTTTCTTTTTAAAATGTATACTGTTGCTCTTCAAAAGACACTAAGAAAATGAAATCTTTGCCAAACTCAAAGTCATCAAGTTTTTTTTTCAGTAGTTTTGTTATTTTAGTTTTTATATTCAGATCTGTGATGTGAGTTAATTTTTGTATGTTATGAAGTAAGGACTGGGGTTTCCAGGTCTGTTACAATTTATAGAAAATATTTGTCTTTCCCCATAACTCTAGCACCTTGTCATTGACCTATAATTTGTATACCATACTAGAGGCCTGGTGCACGAAATCCTTGCGCAGGTAAGGTCTGTAGGCCTGGCCTGCGATCAGGGCCATCTTCCCCAGCTGCCCTCAGCCAACCCCATCCCTCCCTGCTACCCCCCTTCCCTCAGTTCCCCGTTTGCCATCAGGTGATTGGAGCTTGCCAGCCAGGGAATGTGGTCAGTGCGCCTCATAGTGACTGGTCCAGCAGTCGTTCTGGTAGTTCTGCTGTTAGTGTTAATTTGCATATTAGCATATTACCCTTTTATTATATACTGTAACATAGAGTCCTGGTGCATGGGTGGGGGCTGGCTGGCCTGCCCTGAAGGGAACCCTGGATCAGGGGGGTGGGGGGGTCCCTGCTCGGGGGCAGGGCTGGCCAGGGTGATGGGCCATGGGGGTTGCAGGCCAGCCCCACCCCCAGTTAGGGTGGGGATCACCATTGGGGGTGAGGCTGGCCTCAGTGAGGGGCTGCAGGAGATTTGCAGGCTAGCCATGCCCCCAATGGGGATGGGGATCCCCATTGGGGGGTGGGGTCAGCCTGGGTGAGGGGCCAAGTGCAGTTTGCAGGCCAGCTACGCCCCCAGCTTTGTCAAGAAAGACATCCAGAATGACGTCTGGAAGATGTTCAGTCTCTCTGGTCTAATTAGCATATTACCCTTTTATTAGTATGGACTAGAGGCCTGGTACACAAATTCGTGCACAGGTGGGGTCCCTCAGCCTGGGCCAGCAATTGGGGCCTATTGGTGCTGTCTCACCCAGTCTTGATCAGGGCCCGCCAGGGGAGGGACCACAGGAGGTTGGCTGTGGGAGTGCACCGAATACCAGGGGGCAGCTCCTGTGTTGAACATTTGCTCCCGGTGGTCAGTGCGTGTTATAGCTGTCATTCAGTTGTCTGGTCATCTGGTCATAATGGTCACAATGGTCATTTAGGCTTTTATATATAGACTAGAGGTCCCGTGCATGAAATTCGTGCATGGGGAGGTTCTTCAGACCGGCCTGCTCCCGCTCCTATCTGGGACCCTTTGGGGGTTGTCCAACTGCTGGTTTAGGCCTGATCCCTGTGCAATCCGGGACCACTGGCTCCTAACCACTTACCTTCCTGATTGCCCTAACCCCGTGGTCGGCAAACTGCGGCTCATGAGCCACATGTGGCTCTTTGAACCCTTGAGAGTGGCTCTTCCACAAAATACCATGGCCTGGGCGAGTCTATTTTGAAGAAGTGGCGTTAGAAAAAGTTTAAGTTTAAAAAATTGGGCTCTCAAAAGATATTTCTTGATTAATGCGTTTGCCGACCACTGCCCTAAACCTTCTGCCTGCCTGCCTGCCTGATCGATCCTAACCCCTCTGCCTGCTGGCTTGATCGCCCCTACCTTGCCCCCTTACCAGCCTGATCAGCCCTAACTTGGCCCTCTTCCCACCCCCTCCTACCCCACCCCCCGTCGGCCTGTTAAACCCTAACTTGCTCCCCTGCTGGCCTGATCACCCCTAACCACCTCTGCCTTGGCCCCCAATCTGGCCTCCCTCTGTGGGAGGTGACCTGGTGGGTCAGGGGAAGGCACCACCTTCATTACCCCACTGCTACTGCCTCTGCCCTTCGCAGCTGCCCATGGCTGCCTGAGCCTTGGCTGCAGCTTTGTCTGAAAGGATGTCCAGAAGACATCCACTCTAATTAGCATATTACCCTTTTATTAGCATAGATTTGGGGACCATGCAGAACTTAAAGAAAAGGCTGATTTGGCTTAATGGAGAGAGCATCGGCCTGTGGACTGAAGGGCCCCAGGTTTGATTCTGGCCAGGGACACATGCCTGCGTTGCGGGGCTCAATCCCCAGTAGGGGGCTTGCGGGAGGCAGCTGATCAGTGATTGTTATCATTGTTGTTTCTATCTCCCTCTCCCTTTCTCTTTGAAATCAATTAAAAATTTTTAAAAAAGAAAACAAATGATCTTCACTTTGGGTTTTGTCATTTTATAATATCCTTTGTGCAGTATTTTAACTTCCCTCAACTTCCCTTTACCCACCCTTAAAATGCAGTCTAGTTTTGGGAAGATGATCAGGAAAGTGATTCTATTGGGTAGAAGTTTTTTTTGGAGGGGAGGGGGTAGTGAAGATATTTAAAATTTGAGCATGGTAATGGTTGTACCACTCTGAATTTACTTTAAAAAGCCAGTTCATTGAACACTTCAGGGGAGATGTACAGTATATGAATTAGATCTCAACAAAGCTATTTCTTTTTAAATAAAGACCAGTCTTACAATCCTTTGCAGGTGTTTTCAGAGGCCACCCAGGATTTGCTTATTGTGTCCCAATCACGGCTGCGACTCCCAGTTGCCTCCAGTTCTGGTGGATCTGGATGGTGTGGTTTCTGAAGGAGAAGGTGGCAAGAGGCTTGTGGAATTTCTGCAGCCCCCTTCCCTGGTCTTCTCATAGGGCACCAGGGCCATTTCCACTGCCAGCTTTCTGCTTCCTTTAACTGCTGGGCAAAAGAACCCTGCGTGCTCTGGCAGAAAGTGCATTCTCTCTGAGGTGGCCGAATGCTTTTTTAAGGTAATTTTATGGATTCTGAAGAATAAGCAGAGATGTAGAAAGCTTTTGTGGAATTCCTTTTACATGGTTCTTCCAGTCTCATGGAAAGTGAGATGTGGCTCTGAATTCATCCCAAAGGGGGTCTTTGGGCAAAAGCACCCAGAACGGCATAACTCCTGCAGGATGCCCTGCACACTGCGCTGTCAGAACTCAGGGGGCTGGAGGGTGAGCCAGGCGGTGCCAGCACAGGACCCGGGAGAAGGTAGTGCTTTCTACCCTGCCCAGGCCACGTGGACTGCAGCTGCACCGCCCGGATGGGCAGGGTGCCTGTGCCTGCACTGTGCCTGCACTGACACTGTGAATGATTCGATGGTCCTACTTTTTGGTGGATGGTGGATGCACTTCAACCTCCTGGAGACTGGCAGTTAGACACTGATGGCTTCCAAGTCGCTTGTGGGGAGAGTGCGGCCCTAGGTCCAGAACAGACTCAGGCGTCTTCGACTAGGAGACCTCCCCTGTGAGGGGCTGCCAGTGATTTGAAGGACAGCCATGCCCCCAGTCATGGCGGGGGTCCCCCTCTGGGGTGCTGAGCCAGCCTGGGCTAGGGGCCACTCATGGCTTGAAGGCTGGCCATGCCTCCAATCAGTGAGGGTCCCCTCTAGGGCGCTGGCCAGCCTGAACTGGAAGCTGCCCATGGTTTGAAGGCTGGCCATGTCCCCGATCCAGGTTGGGGTCCCCTCTTGGTGACCGTTCGTTTGGTCATTTTGGTCATGATACTTCTTGGCCTTTTATTATTAGGATACTTTACCAGTTGCAGCGTACTAGTATAATTCTGGTAGTTTTTAGTAATATTTCTAGAGTTACGCAACCATCATTGCAGTCAATTTTAGAACATTTTCATTATATCAAAAACATGCCTCGAACCCTTTGCTATTAGCCCCAAATTCTCCCATCTCTCCCTCCACCCACCTCCTATCCTCCTGTCTTCTCAACCCTGGACAATCCCTAGTTTACTTTAAGTGGTTCTTTTCCTTTTCTTTATTGTTGAGAGTATTACAGATGTGTGTCCCGTCCCCCCCCCCGCCCCCCCCCTGTGTTCTCCCATTGTCCCTCCCCACCTGGTTCCTGCCCTGCCCCATAGGCAATGCCTATCCTTCCTGTATAATAAAGAGCTAACAAGCTAAGTAGACCGAACAGCAGAACATTCATCCGGACGACCTTCCGGATGAAGCTGGGGCTGCACAGGCCGGCCGAGGTGGACGGGACTGCGAGGACCCAGCTCCTTACACAAGCTTCATGCATTGGACCTATAGTATGCATGTAAGATCTTTGGATAATCTCTCCCCATTCTTCCTCCCCCTCTTCCCTCTGAGACCCATCAGTCTGGTCCATGTTTCCATGCCTCTGGTTCTATTTTATTAATCAGTTTATTTTGTTCATTAGATTCCTTGTTTGTTTATTTTGATTTTTAGATTCAGTTGTTGATAGACATGTATTTATTGCCATTTTATTGTTCATATTTTTATCTTCTTAAAAAAGAACTTTTGACACTTCATGTCATACAGATTTGGTGGTGATGAACTCCTTTAGATTTTTTCTGATCTGTGAAGCTCTTTATCTGATTATCAATTCTAAATGATAGCTTTGCTGGGTAGAGTAATCTTGTTTGTAGGTTCTTGCTATTCATCACTTTGAATATTTCTTACCACTCCCTTCTGGCCTGCAAAGTTTCTGTTGAAAAATCGGCTGACAGTCATATGGGCACTCCCTGTAGTCAGATAACTGCTTTTCTCTTGTTGCTTTTAAGATTCTCTCTTTGTCTTTAACCTTTGGCAATTTAAGTGTGATATGTCTTGGTGTGGGCCTCTTTAGGTTCTCTTGTTTGGGTCTCTGTGCTTCCTGGACTTGTAAGTCTATTTGTTTCACCAGGTAGAAAATTTTACTGTCATTATTTTTTCAAATAGGTTTTCAGTTTATTGTTCCCTCTCTTCTTCTATGATGCAAATGTTGGTACATTTGAAGTCCTCCCAGAAGCTCCTTACACTATGTTTATTTTTTTAATATTTTAAAATTGATTTCAGAGAGGAAAGGAGAGGTAGAGAGAGATAGGAACATCAATGATGAAAGAGAATCATTGGTTGTCTGCCTCCTGCACATTCCACACTGGGGATCAAGCCTGCAACGCGGGCATGTGATCTTGACCAGAATCGAACTCAGGACCCTTCAGTCTGCAGGCCAATGCTCTATCCACTGCACCAAATTAGCTAAGGCTATATTCATATTTTTTTAAATGATTTTTTATTTTTGCTATTCTGATAGGGTGTTTTTTGTTTCCTCATATTTGAAATGACTGATTTGATTCTCTGTGTTCTCTACTCTACTGTTGATTTCCTATAAATTGTTCTTCATTTAAATTAATGTATGCTTCACCAAAACCGGTTTGGCTCAGTGGTAGAGCATCAGTCTGCGGACTGAAGGGTCCCAGGTTCGATTCCAGTCAAGGGCATGTACATTGGTTGTGGGCACATCCCCGGTAGGGGGTGTGCAGCAGGCAGCTGGTCGATGTTTCTCAGATGTTTCTAGCTCTCTGTCTCTCTCCCTTCATCTCTGTAAAAAATCAATAAAATATATTTTTTAAAATAATAAAATAAATTAATGTATGCTTCATTTCTGCCTTTTTTTTTTTATGTCATTGACTAGAGGCCTGGTGCACAAAATTTGTGCATGGGGGGTAGGTGTCCCTCAGCCCATCCTGCCCCCTCTCCTATCTGGGACCCCTTGAAGGCAATCAGACATCCCTCTCACAATCCAGGACTGTTGGCTCCCAACTGCTCGCCTGCCTGCCTTCCCGATTGCCGCTAACTGCTTCTGCCTGCCAGTCTGATCACCCCCTAACCACTCCCCTGCCAGCCAGATTGATGTCTAACTGCTCCCCTGCCAGCCTGTTTGCCTCTAACTGCCCTCCCCTGCAGGCCTGAGTCCCTCCCAACTGCCCTTCCCTGCAGGCCTGGTTGCCCTCAACTTCCCTCCTCTACTGGCTTGGTCACCCCTAACTGCCTTCCCCTGTAGGCTTGATTGCCCCCAACTGCCCTCCCTTGCAGGCCTGGTCTCTCCTATCTGCTCTCCCCTGCTGGCCTGATTGCCCCCAACTGCCCTCCCTTGCAGGCCTGGTCTCTCCTATCTGCTCTCCCCTGCTGGCCTGATTGCCCACAACTGCCCTCCCTTGCAGACCTGGACCCTCCTGACAGCCCTTCCCTGCTGGCCATCTTGTGGTGTCCATCTGTGTCCATATGGGGCAGGATCTTTGACCACATGGGGGCAGCCACCTTGTGTGTTGGAGTGATGGTCAATCTACATATTACTCTTTTAATTGGTAGGCCGGGTGCATGGGTGGGGACCGACTGGTTTGCCCTGAAAGATGTTCCAGATTAGAGTGGGAGTTCCCTTGGGGCATTGGGCGGCCTAGGCGAGGAGCATATGGTGGTTTGCAGGTTGGCTATGCCCCCCGGCAACCCAAGCAGAGGCCCTGGTATCTGGGATTTATTTATGTTCTACAATTGAAACTTTATAGCCTGGAATGGAGCCAAGCCTTCTGCTTGCTCCGTGCAGCAGCCATTTTTGTTGGGAGGCCTGGGCCGGCCAGGGTATATGGAAAGCTTGGCTTACGCCATCGCCGGGGGAAACCTTAGCCTAAATTGAACATCAGCTCTTTCCAGCTCCATGACTGCCGCCATTTCTGTTTGGGTTTATGTATCTTCTGTCATTAAAACTTTATAGCCTTGCCGAAACCGGTTTGGCTCAATGGATAGAGCGTCAGCTTGGGGATTGAAAGGTCCCAGGTTCGATTCCGGTCAAGGGCATGTACCTTGGTTGTGGGCATATCCCCAGTAGGAGGTGTGTAAGAGGCAGCTGATCGATGACTCTCTCTCATCGATGTTTCTAGCTCTCTATCTCTCTCCCTTCCTCTCTGTACAAAATCAATAAAATAAAATAAATAAAATAAAATAAAATAAAAATAAATAAATATATATATATTTAAAAACAAAAACAAAACAACAAAAAAACTTTATAGCCTTGAGTGGAGGCCTAGGCTGGCAAGGGCAGGCAGAAAGCTTGTGTTACTCCATTGCCGGGAAACCCAAGCCTCTCTCCTGCTCTCTGTGGCTGGTAGCCATCTTTATTTGCATATTTGGGTGTGGCCTGTGGGTATAGCAGAGTGATCGTTAATTTGCATATTACTATTTTATTAGATAGGATGCTCTAAGTTCCTTGAAGTTGTCACTAAGTTCCTTGAATATCTCATTAAGTTCCTTGAACATCCTTGTAACCAATGTTTTGAAGTCTATATCTGGTAGTTTGCTTGCTTCCATTTCATTTAGTTATTTTTCTGGAGATTTTTTCTGTTCTTTCATTTGTGACGTGTTCCTTTGTGCCTGCATTTTGGCTGCTTTCCTTTGGTTGTTCTGTGGATTAGGAAGAGCTGCTATAGCTCCTGGAATTGGTTGAGTGGTCTTGTGTTCTAGGTGTCCTTTAGGTTCCAGTTGCTCAGCTTCCCCTGTGCTGAGCACTCTAGGTCTGTGGTCGGCAAACTGCCACATGCAGCTCTTTGGCCCCTTGAGTTTGGCTCTTTCAAAAAATACCATGGCCTGAGCGAATCTATTTTGAAGAAGTGGTGTTAGAAGAAGTTTAAGTTTAAAGAAATTGGCTCTCAAAAGAAATTTCAATCACTTTACTGTTGATATTTGGCTCTGTTGACTAATGAGTTTGCTGACCACTGACCTAAGGAGTGAGAGTGTCTTAGCCCCATGCTGTGCCTTCCAGCTCAGAACACCAGTGCCGGGAAGAGGATCCCACATGACATCTAGCTATGAAAACTAGTGGAGATTCTGTTTGTCCCAGTAAGACTAAAAACTGCTGGAAACTCAGGTGTCCTTTAAAAAAATTTTTTTTAAAAATTGATTTCAAAGAGGAAGGGAAAGAGGGAGAAACTGTGAATGGCCATAGAAATATCAATGATGAGACTTACTGATCGTCTGCCTCCCCACACTGGGGACTGAGCCTGCAACCTGGGCATATGCCCTGACCAGGAATCAAACCTTGACCTCCTGGTTCATAGGTCAGTGCTCAACCACTGAGCCATACCAGCCAGGCCCAGGTGTCCTTTTAAAGAACCAGCATATAAACTCTCACTTGCAGGCAGTCACCTTGGATTCCAGTAGATGACAGTAATTCGGGGTCACCAGAGACATACAGGGAGAAATTGCTCTGTGTGGCTCAGAGCAAGGGCTGGAGGGGTGGCCAGCATTGGCCTTCTTTCTGCATGGCTGACAGGTACCATCTTTTTTGTGTTGAGACTCCCTCACACCCAGCCAAATCTGGATCTGCATTAGCCAAGTGACCTCTACTAGCTCCACCCTGGTGACTCCCTCATAGCCAGCCCTACCCATCGCAGCCTGAAGCCCTTTTGGCGTCAGCCAGCCTTGCCCCATGTTACAGTCTTTCTTTAAAAACTCTCTAAGGATTTTGACAAGCTCAGGTGGGGCAGGAGTGCCAGAGACATATAGGGAGGAACTGAATTGTCTGGCTTCAGGGCAAGGGGTAGATGGATGTACTAGATAAAGAGTTCAGAATACTGCCATATTCCCTGTGTTGAGCTCTCCCACAAAGAGACCAAATCTGAACCTGCATTATCTTGGTGGACTCTACTAGCTTTACCCTGATGACTCCCTGAGAGCCCTCCCCATTGCAAAGTTGCACAGGCACTAGGCTGATTTTGGGAAGAACACCAGACTTGGTTGGAAAGTTTGTAAGGAGGACATTCTGAGAAAAGGGAAGTGTGTAGAAGGCCGCCTGCTCTGTTTATAGGAATTCTGACTTCAGGAAGTGTTGAAGGCAGCACCCCTAATTATTCCTTGAATTTTCCAACCAAGTTTCCTTTCATCACCATTTAACCTCCCATTACTTTCTTCTACTTCCCTTACTTTATCACTGCATTGACATCAATGGGTAGCTTTTTTTTTTTCAGATAGAAAATTAGCAAGGAAATAGTGGCTTTAAATTACACATTAGAGAAAATTCAAATCTAGAGAGATCCAAGATGGCTGCTCGGGTAGACACCTAACTGCAGCAGCACACAACAATTTCAATGGAATACAACTAAAATGTAGAGTGGACATAGCCCAGAGCTACAGGTAGTCAACTGACTGAAAATGCTGCAACAAGAAGGAAAGAGAAAACCAGAAGGAAAATCAGAGGAGCTGAAAAAAAGCCTAAGGTACGGAGACATGCTGCGTGCCTGCATGCGCGCGCGGAGAGGTCGCAGCCAGAGAGGAGGAGAAGGCTGGGGGCCTGCCTGGCGTTCCCTAGCAGAAAGGAAATAAAACCCCCGGCCTGGGATGAACCCCCAAACCAGCAGCACTGAGCCCCAGTTATGGGCCAGACCCTGGGGTCCCAGGTTCGGGCAGGGGGAAACGGGGCTGTGAGGCGGATTCCCAGGGGAGCGGCGAAAAGCAAGGCCCCCGGAGTCGCGCGGAGGACTGAATGTTGACTCTGATGCTGGATTGCCCTAGCGGGAAGAAACAAAGCCTCCGGCGGCGCTGAGCCCCAGTCCAGACTTTCACCATTCTAGGCCAATCCCTGGGGACCCAGGCTTAAGCAGAGGGAGATGGAACTGTGAGGTGGAGTCCTGGGGGAGTGGCGAAAAGCAAGGCCCCCAGAGTCACGCGCACACTGCGCGCAGAGGACTGAATGTTGACTCTGATGCTAGACTCCCCTAGCGGGAAGGGAAAAAAAAGCTCCAGACTGGAGGAATGCGACGAGGAGCAGGAGCCCCTGCCGGACACCGGCCAGCCGGGCACCAGCAAGGAGCTGGGCGACGGGGCCCCGGGGGGGGGGTGCCCCTGAGCCTTTGACCCCTGAGCGCGGGCAATGGAGCCGAGGCTGGGGGCTGCTTCCTGGGCGGCGCCGACCCCGGCAACAGGCTGAAGCAGCGCAGGAGCCCGCGGAGAACAAAGGGGTGTCACAGGCCAACCTGCTGAGCTTCCAGGACAAGGAGGAAGAAACCAAAGAAGTTCTCAATGTGAAGAAATCAAGTGAGAGCAAAAGACAGTAAAACTACTTAAGAAAGAATACAAAGAAGATCTTGAAAAATCAAAGACTAAGTCAGAACTCAACTCACCAGCCAACATTGCAACATAAATGCGTGTTTTTTTTTATTAAAGAAAAAAAAAAAAAAAAGACAGAATGTTGGAACAGCGGCGGCCAGGCCTAGAGTGGCCACTCACAAGGCGGTGGCAGCCGGGCCTGGAGCAGCAACAGCCAGGCCCGAGAGCAGCAGCAGCCAGAACCAGAGCAGCAACAGCCAGCACTGGAGCAGCCAGACCTGGGGCAGTGGCAGCCAGGCCTGAGGCGGAGGCGGCCAAGCCCAGGGTGGCCAGTCCAGGAATACCAAGACCCGGAGCGGCCGGGCCCGGAAAAGCTGGGCCCAGAGCAGCCAGGTCGGGAACAGCCAGGCCCAGAACAGCAGTAGCCAAGATCAGAGCATCCAGGCCGGGAGCAACCAGGCTCAGAGCGGCCAGGCCCGGAGCAGCGGCTGCCAGGCTGGGAGCGGCCAGGCCTGGAGTGGCCGGGTCGGGCGCGGCCAGGCCCGGAGCAGCGGCTGCCAGGCTGGGGCGGCTGCCAGGCTGGGAGCGGCCAGGCCTGGAGCGGCCGGGTCAGGTGCGGCCAGGCCCGGAGCAGCGGCTGCCAGGCTGGGAGCGGCCAGGCCCGGAGTGGCCGGGCCCGGAATGGCCGGGCCCAGAGCAGCCGTGTCGGGTGCGGCCAGGCCCGGAGAAGCAGCAGCCAAGTCCAGAGCAACTAGGTCAGGAGCGGCAGTGGCCAGACCCGGAGCAGCTGGTACGAACGAGAGCAACAGAGGCCAGACCCGGTGCAGCCAGGCCCGAAACAGCTCGCTCCTTGCCTGCCCCCGCCCCAAGGCTGCCTCTCAGACATGGCTGGAAACTTTTGCGGGAACTTGTGGGTCTGCTGAATCAAGTGATGAAGGCTTAGATCGGGATGTGTTGAGTTAGTATAGCGCTGGGGTGTTGATCTGTAAGCGCCTTGGGTGGGGCCTGGATGAGGTTGGTTGACCTATTTGGAAATGTCTTTTGTGTGAAGTGTATCATTGGGCATGTGGAGATATTATTGATATGAGAAAATGCTAAGTAACTGATTTACTATCTGAAAAGGGATTTACTATCGAGGAAATGGAAGGAGGAAGAGACTGAATATAAACTGTGCTCCTATGGATGAGGACAATGGGGGATTTGGAGGGGGTGGAGTGTGGGAACCTGGTGGAGGGGGGAAGAAATGAGGAACCTTTGTAATATTATGAACAATAAAGATTGATTTAAAAAAAAAATTACACATTAGAGCAGATGGATTTAATTGAAGTGTTTAGAACCTTTTGCCCCAAAGCAGCAAAAGACATTTTTTTTCAAGGGCACATGGAACATTTTCCAGGATTGACTACAATAGGCCACAAGACAAGTCTTAATAAATTTCAGAAGATTGAAATCATATCTAACATATTCTCTGACCACAATGATATAAAATTAGAAATCAATTACAGCTATCACCACTATAACAAAAAACAATGGGAAAATGCACAAATACATGGAGGGAAAATAATAGGCTAGTAAACAATGAATGAGTTGACAGTGTGATCAAGGAAGAAATCAAAGGATACTTCGATACAAATGAAAATGAGATCACAATGACCCAAAATCTATGAGATACAGCTAAAGTAGTCCTGGGAAAGAAATTCATAGTAATAGAAGCCTACCTCAAGAAACAAGAAAAATCTTAAGCTATCTAATCTTACACCCATAGGGATAAAGGAAATAACAAAGTGCCAGGTATTGATAAAGTATGATGTTGATTCTGTGCTCTCAGATGAGTGGAATGCTGACAATAATTGAATAGGTACTGGTAGTGAGTTTCAAAGTATGATATACATGTGTAGCCATTACTAGTTTTACCCACAGACAGTTGACAAAAAAGTTAAAATATTGTGTGGATAAGACCTTTTAGGTACAGATATGATTTACCTTTGCTTAGTTGTTCCCCCTATTAATTTGTTAAACACTTAGTGTTGTAACTTTTTCATGTTTTGCCAATTTAAAAAAATATATTATTGATTTCAGAGAGGAAGGGTGAGAGAGAGAAGCATCAATGATGAGAGAGAATCAATGATCAGCTGCCTCCTACACGCCCCCTACTGGGAATTGAGCCCGCAATCCAGGCATGTGCCCTTGACCAGAATCAAACCTGGGATCCTTCAGTCTGCAGGCCTATGCTCTGTCCACTATGCCAAACCAGTTTTAGGGCTCTTTAATATTATTTGACATCCTATATAATAAAAGCCTAATATGCTAAGTGTCTGACCGCTTGTTTGACCATTTGACCAGTTGCTGTGATATGCACTGACCACCAGGGGGCAAAAGCTATACCCGTAGGTTAGCTTTTATTATACCCGTAGGTTAGCTTGCTGCTGGGGTCTGGCCGATGGGACTGGGTGATGTGGGCCAGACACGCCCTGGAGCCCTCTCCAGGTCCCTTCCTGGCCCAGATCATGTACCAGTAGGGTCCCTCGGCCTGGCCTCTCACAATCTGGGATCACTTGGAGGATGTCAGAAAACTGGTTTTGATCTGATTCCCACAGACCAGGCTGAGGGACCCCATCAGTGCACAAATCTGTACACTGGGCTTCTAGTTTCTAAATAATTTTACAACTAAAAAGAAATTTAAGCAGTTGTAATGTTGAAGTTTTTACTTTTGTTGTTGTTGTTAATCCTCACCAGAGGATATTTTTCATTGATTTTTAAGGAGAGTGGAAGGGAGGGGAAAAGAAAGAGAAACACTGATGTGAGAGCAATACATCGATTGGTTACCTCCCCCATGCACCCCAACCAAGGCCAGGGATCAAGCCTGTAACCGAAGTATGTGTCCTTGACTGGAATTGAACCCTTGACCCTTCAGTCTATGGACCAAAGCTCTATCTATTGAGCCAAACTGGCTAAGGCGAATTTTTACTTTTTAGCTCTTATAAACCATGCCACATCCAATGTTAGTGCACGCATTTTCATGTGTGTTTATATAGTTTCAGTTCTCTTTGGTATTTACCTAGCAGTGGAAATATTGATTCAGATGCTACCAGTTTCTCCACCAGCATTTCTCACTGTCATTTTGATTATAGCCATCCTAGTGGTTGTGAAGTGGTATATTATTGTGTTTTAATTTGCATTCCCCTAATGACTGATGGAATTAAGCACCTTATCAAGTGCTAATGGGCCATTTTTATTTTATATTTTTATTACAGGGCCAAGAACATTTCTGACCTGGCAGAGTTGTGATCACAGAAAAGAAGGCCAAAGCTGTGGAACCCTTGTTGTTAGGTCAGGTTTCTGACCCTGAAGGATGGGAACAACAGATTGAGCTGACCTGGACAGGTAGGGAAGACCGGAGTGTAAGCTCTGAAACGAGGGAGGGCGGACAGTAGAAACCATCTGCAGAGGCAGCGCAGGACTGAGCTTCTAACTCCACCACGCCTTGTGCTTCCCGACTTTGCTAGCTGCCGGTCTTGCTTGGACAGGTTACAGAGAACTGGGAACTCCCTGCAGCACAGAAGGCTTGCCTGACCCTTAGCCTGGATTCTCCCTGCAGTCCCTAACGGTGGCCCTGTGCTGAGTCTTTGCTCAAATAAAGCAATGCTGCCAAGCCAAAGAATGGATACTTTTCAAAACCTTGCCCAACCGTTTCTAGCAGTTGTCAATCCCTCCTCCCCACCTATCCTTTCCCCCTTTTTATATCATTATCCTTTTCTTTGCTCCCCAGATGCTGTCCTTTTAAAAACTCAGCTGCACTGGCCATTTGTATATCTTCTTTGGAGCAATGTCTATTGAAAGCTTTGCCCATTTTGTAATTGACATTGTTATCTTGTTGGGTAGTAATAGTTCTTTGTGTATTCTATATACTAGACCCTTGTCAGATGTATGATTTGCAAATACTTTTCTCATTCTGTAGGTTGTCTTTTTACTCTTTTTGTTTAATTGTGATGAAGTCTGGTTTATTTTTTTCATTTGTGTGTCAACTGATGATCATTGGGGCCAATTCAGTGCTAACAGAAATCCTTAATTTGGGGTGTGGTGATGAAGAAGAGTTTATTCATTACAAACAATTCAATTGTGATACAGAGCAGCCATGAGAAGAGTCCAGTTGTGTGACAGTTCAGTTAGGAGTCGGCATTGCTGTGGAATAGCAGGGTTGTGATGCAGCCTCTGTGGCTAGGCCCTCTGTGGGTAGACAGCTCTAGTCTGTCTCACCTGCTCCAGTCTGCTCTGCCCTGCTCAGGTCTGCTTCTCTGTGCTCTGGTGAGATGTCTTTGGCGCTTCTGTTCTGTCTCCAGCCTGGGAAGCAATCTTTAGTAGTCTGGAAAAAGGAAAGTGCACTCCTAGAGCCGGGGGAGCTGACTTAAATAGACAGAAGTCCCTGCTCCTAGTCCCTCTTGCAGGTCACAGCACTAGATCCTCACCAAATCCCCATAGTTTATTGGTCCAAATAGCACTGTCCTAATTAGTCAGAATGGAGCTGCTCTAATTGGTCAGTGGAGATGCTGATGCGGTGGGAATATTGATGAGCAGCTCTAACTGGATGAGGAAAGCCTCAGTCCTATTGATTGAAATACAATTCCAGGAACTCCTTTATAAGGGCTGGCTCAGTGGCAGAAAAGTTGGCTGTGCTTTTGATGTTACTTTTAAGAAATTATTGCCTATATTCATAGCTTTGCCTTTTCCAAAATGTCATAGAGTGGAATCATACCATAGCCATTTCACAGTCACTTCTGTCACAGCAGGGAGCATGTAAGGTTTTTCCATGTCTTCTCACAGCCTGATGGCCCATTCCTTTTTGGCACTAAATAGTCAATGTCTGGGTGTGCCATAATTTGTTCGTCCATTCTCACATTGAAGGTCATCTTGGTTGCTTCCAAATTTTTGCAATTATGAATAAAACTGCTGTAAACAAAAAGAAATTATTACCTAATCCAAGGTCATGAAGAGTTACACCTCTGTTCCTTTATAAGAGTTTTTTTAATTTAGCATTTCTATTTAGGTCTTTGATCCATTTTGAATTAATTTTCACATATTGTGTGAGGTCCAGGTCCAACTGAATGTTTTGGTATGTGAATATCTACTTGTCCAGCACTATTGAAGACTTATTTCTCCATTGTCTTGGCATCCTTATGAAAAATCATTTGACCATAGATGTTGGGGTTTAGTTTTGGACTCTCAAGCCTGTTCCACTGGTCTCTATCTTTCTGTCAGTACCCACACTATTTTGATTGCTATAGCTTTGTAGTAAGTTTTGAAATTAGGAAGTGTGAATCTTGCAACTTTTCCCCCCTCCTAAATACTGGATTGACCCCACAGCCCAGGCATGTGCCCTTGACTGAAATCGAACCCGGGCCCTTCATTCTGTTGGTCGACGCTCTATCCACTGAGCCAAACCAGCTAGGGCTCAAAATAATTTTTATACTATATTCTTTATTTTAAATCCTCACTCAAGGATATATTGATTGATTGATTGATTGATTGAGGGGGGGGTATCAGTGTGAGAGGGAAACACCAATCTGTTGCCTCCTGTACTTGCCCCCCCCAATCCAGAGATCAAACAGGACAGTACTCCAACCAGCTGAGCCACCCAGCTATATACACTGTATCCTATGTTGTCTGCTTTAGTATACCCACTCAGGTATCTTTTGGTACTATTTGCATGGTATATCTTTCCTTTTTTTTTTTCTTTCAACCTATTTTGCCTTTGAATCTAAAGTATTTCTGTGGTAGAGAGCATATAGCTGGACCTTACTGTTTAAAAATATGTTCTGCTCATGTCTACCTTTTAACTGGTTTGTTCATTCATGTATATTCAATGCAATTACACATAAGGTAGGATTACACCTGCCATTTTATATTTGTGTTTTATGTGTATCATGTCTCTTTTTGTTCCTTGTTTCTTTATTGCTATCTTCTTTTGTGTTAGATCTTTTAAAATATATTTTTATTGATTTCAGAGAGGAAGAGAAAGATAGAAACATCAATTATGAGAGAGAATCATTGATTGGCTGCCTCCTGCACATCCCCTACTGGGGTTCGAGCCCACAACCCAGCTTGTGCCCTGACTGGAATCATGTGCTCCGATTTAGAATGGAACGGTGATCTCCTTGTCACTGCCCAACCACTGAGCCATGCCTGCTGGGTTAGATATTTTTAGTGTGCTATTTTAATTCTCTTGTTTCTTTACTATTTTTTAAATTTGTTCTTTAATGGTTGAACCTTGGAATTAAAATTAACATCTCGATTAAAACAGTGTAGTTTGAGTAAATATAAACTTAATTGCAATGGGATCCAAATATGTTTCTTTAATAAAACTTCATCTTTTCCCTTTTCTTTGTGTTGCTGTTGTACAAATTACATCTTTATATATTGTATATCTAACAGCACACTTACAATGATTGCTTTATGCCATTTCTTTAAATTCGTGTATGTATTAGTTTCCTGTTGCTGCTGGTATAGGAAGGAGTTACATAGTAGGGCTCACTGCTTGTCGTTAGAAAGAACTGCTTATGTTAACCCATGGCTGACAGCTGAGAACTTGGATTTCCGAAGGGTTTCCACCTGCCTAACTAGTGAGAATGGCGTACTAGGCCCAAGTTGCTTACAAACAATATAGTTTATACTGAACACCTACTTTTATTCTGGGAATCTGAAATTTTGGTATGTGCTAGGTAGATCATGTGGTTGTGTGGTCAGCCTCTAACATTGTTGAATCCTGTGAATCCCTCCAGCAATTTATTGAAACTGGGGTGGCCTTTTAAAAAAAATCTTTATTGTTGCCAAAACCGGTTTGGCTCAGTGGATAGTGTCAGCCTGCGAACTGAAAGGTCCCGGGTTCGATTCCGGTCAAGGGCATGTCCCTTGGTTGCGGGCACATCCCCAGTGGGGGTTGTGCAGGAGGCAGCTGATCAATGTCTCTCTCTCGTCAATGTTTCTAACTATCCCTCTCTCTTCCTCTCTGTAAAAAAATCAATAAAATATATATATATATATTTTTTATATTTTATTGATTTTTTTACAGAGAGGAAGAGAGAGGGATAGAGAGTTAGAAACCACCACAGGCCTTCACCGCTCCACTGTCTGTGTCCATGGGTTATATATATATGCATACAAGGTCTTTGGTTGCACCCAACCTCTCTCCCCCTCCTTCTCTCTGATATTCCGCACTCTGTTCCATGCTTCCATGTCCCTGGATCCACTCCGTTCATCAATTTATTTTGTTACTTAGATTCCACATATGAGTGAGATCATGTGATACTTGTCTTTCTCTGACTGACTGACTTCACTCAGCATGATATTCTTTAGGGTCGCTCCATGCTGTCTCACAGGGTAAGCGATCCTTCTTTTTTACTGCTGCATAGTATTCCGTGGTGTTAATGTACCACAGCTTCTTCACTCTTCTACTGATGGGCCCTTGGGCTGTTTCCAGATCTTAGCTATTGTAAGTTGTGCTGCTATGAATATAGGGCTGCATACATTCTTTCTGATTGGTGCTTTGGATTTCTTAATGATATATTCTGAGAAGTGGGATCACTAGCAGTTCCATATTTAATTTTTTGAGGAAACTCCATACTGTTTTCCATAATGGCTGCACCAGTCTGCATTCCTACAGGCAGTGCACGAGGATTCCCTTTCCTCCACATCCTCTCCAGCACTTATCATTTGTTGATTTGTTGATGGTAGGAAACTGAGGTGGTCTTAAATAGTTCCTACATATTGCTATAGCAGAATCCCACAAATTTGGTGGCTTTAAGCAACTTCAGTTTATTGTCTTACGGTGTTGGAAGTAAGAAATCTGAAATTAGTTTCTCTGGGCTAAAATCAAAGTGTCAGGATTGCTGTGTTCCTTCTGAAGGTTCTTGAGGAGAATCCATTTTCTTGCCTTTTCCACTTTCTAGAAGCTTCCTGCATCCATACACTCCGTGGAATTGCCCCCCTCCCCCCCTTCCATGTGCAAAGCTAACAGTGACTAGTCACGCCTTTCTGGTGCAGCATCCCTGACACTTCTTCCCTGCTTGTTCTGTCATTACATAGGGACCACTGTGACTAAGTGGAGTCCAACCCATAATCCAGGATAATCTTCCCATTTAAAGTTTCTTAATTTATTATTATCTTAAAAGACCCTTTTGTCATGTAAAGTGATTATATGCAAAGATTCTAGGAATTAGTGCTTGGAAATCTTTGGGGTGGATCAGTTTTGTACTTACCACAGTCCGGAGAAATGAAGGGTTAGAAACAAAGGTATGCTGATTTTGCCTTTTATCTTTATTTATATAATTATCCTTACTGGTATTCTTTTTGCCTGTGGATTGGATTAGCTGCCTAGTGTCCTTCATTACAACCTGAAGGACTTCTTTATATTTCTTGTAAGGGAAGTCTGGTTGTAATGAATTCTCTGTGCTTGTTTATCTTGGAATGTCTTAATATTGGCTTCAGTTTTGCAGGGTGGTTTTGCAGTATATAGAATTCTTGTTTCACGGTCTTTTTCTTTAGCACTTCAAATGTCATTCTCTTGCCTCTGGTCTCCTAGGTTACCAGTGAGAAATCAGTTGAGTATCTCTTATATATGCTGAGTTTCTTCTCTGTTGCTGCTCTTAAAATTCTTTGTCTTTCAACAGTTTGATTCTGACATTTCTAGGTATGAATCACTTTGATTTTTTTTTTTTTCCTACTTGGAATTTGTTGAGTTTTGGGGTTATTGTTTTTCATCAAATCTGGGGGTTTTTGAATATTATTTCTTAAGATATTATACCTGCTCCCTTCTTTTTCTCCTCTCTTTCTGGGATTCCTATTATGCATTTGTTGGCATGCTTGATGGTTTCAGTTATTGTACTTTCCAACTTCAAAATTTCGATCTGGTTCCTCTTGTATAATTTTTGTTTCTTTGTTGATATTCTGTTTGATGAGAAATCAATCTCAGACATTCTTAGCTCCTTAGAAATGGCTTCCTTAGTTCTTTGAACATATTTAAAATAGCTGATTTAATGTCTTTGTTAGTCTGACTCTAACTTAGGTTTCCTAAGGGTCATTTTCTGTTGATTTCTTTTTTTTCTGTATACGGAACCATGCTGTCATTATATGTCTCATGACTTTTTCATGAACACTGATTATTTAAAATATTGTAGTGTACCACCTCTGGAAATCAGATCCTCTTTCCTCTCAGTTTTTTTGTTTGCTTATTTTTATTTATTCATTTAGTGACTTTTAGGAACTAATTTTTACAAAAATATTTGTATTGATTTCAGAGAGGAAGGGAGAGGAAGAGAAAGCTAGAAACATCAAAGATGAGAGAGAATTATTGATCGGTTGCCTCATGCACACCCCCTACTGGGGGTCGAGCGCACAACCTGGGCCTGTCCCTGACTAAGAAGTGAGCCATGACCTCCTGGTTCATACATTGACACTCAAACACTGAGCCACACCGCTGGGCAAGAGCTAATTTTTTAAAGTCCATATTCTTTTTTGAGTGTGGTGACTGAAGACTGCTCAGTTAGTTCCTTAGATGCCTGGAACCAGTAAGTTTTCCAGCCTTTCTGAGAAGCTCTCTGTTGTGTGTATTGAAGCTGGCCTTCAGCATTCTCTACAAGTCCACTTTGGTCAGAGGCCTTTCTTCAGCGCGCAGCAGCCTTGGGCGTTGGTGTGATTTCTAGACTCTCAGGAACCTGTTGGAGCTTCTCAAAGCTTTCTGAAATTGACAATTTGTTCCTCCGCTTTTCTTTTAAAGAACTTTTTTTTCCTTATCTTTTTGTTTGCCCACAACTGTTTTCCCCTTTCTCAGACAGTTAAAATAATGCAATAATTACCTAATTGATTTTAACAAGCACCTAAGCTTTTGCATTGGAAGCGCTCTGAGTCAGGTTAAATAACAGCCTTTCAAGTGGTGCTCACCATCCAACCACTAGAGGTCAACGATGACAGTTGTGGGAGAACGGACTTTGAAAGCATTCCAGCCCAATCTGTCCTCTCCTGTGGCTTACGGCTGCCGTGGGCTGTTGGTTTACCTTGCTTCTGTGGCCTGGGAGTAGAGGACAGGGAGATGGGAATAGGGAGGTCAGAACACCACAAGCTGGTCTCTCGCACGCAGGCTCCTGTGCTCAGAGAGAGAGAGAACGAGAGACATTGATTAGTCATTCCACATATTTATGTATTCACTGGTTGTTTCTTGTATGTGTCCTGACCAGGGACCAAACCCTCAACCTTGGTGCATTGGAACGATGCTCCAGCATGCTGAGCTACCCAATACTTAAATGCCTTCTAGATTGCTGCAAGCCTTTGGTTAATTTCAGAGTTCTGAAAAAGTTGATCCTGACAATGTTTTCTTTTATGCAAGAAAGAATTTCTGTAGGTCTTTACTGTGTTTGTTGATGGCCTCACTTTGGTTCTCTTTTGTCTCAAGCATGACCCTTCTTACTCATCTTCATACCTGCCATTGCCCTGTAGGAATCTGAGTTTATTAGATTATCTCTTTAAGATAATTTTTGACTCTCAAAAATTCTGGTTTTTGTTTTTAGCTTAGAAATCCAGGAGCCTGAAAAACACTGAGTTAATTTTTAAAAAATAATCATATCTTTGTTCATTCTCACTAATTGAGTATCTGGGAAAAATAAATGACCTAAATGTATAAAGTATTAATATTGTATGTTTCTTGTTAGTGGTTTTTATACTGATATTTTTGTGTATGTGTGTCTGCCTCTTCTGTTTCTTATTATTAATGCTTGTTTTTACCCCCTAAAGCAATAAAGAATGCTGATGGGAGAGCCGTTTCCCTAATTTTCAGATTGTTGAGCTGGTTGCCATGATGGGTAAGTTCAAACTAAAAGGTTTTTTTTGTTTGTTTGTTTGTTTTTTGGTCTATAATTGAAAGCTAAAATAGGGGAGAATTTTTTCTGCATGCATGATAAACTTGTAACCACTATGGCAAACAACATGGAGGTTTCTCTTTGTAACCATGAGTGCAGTGCCATCATGTGGTCCAAATTCTTCAGTTTTGTCAGCTTTAAATTGAATATCCTTTTACTGAACTCCTATTAACTTTTCACTTTGGTTGCTCATACTTGCAATCTGGGCTGTGTGTTAACCAAATTGATTTCTACCTTCTCAAATAATACTGTACTATATAAAACAACAAAATAAAGAACAGCCATTGCTTAAGAACATATACCAAAGTAGTCATAGAAAAACATGAATATTTTAAAGCATGATTCAAAGATTTTTGAATTTTTTATTGAAGATATTCTCCTATAATTATTTTAAGTATAATGAATAAGCATATAAGGGATCTAATTAAACATGTCTAATAAAATATTTTACTTGAAATGATTTTCCAAATATATTCTGGTCTTGTGCCCAGCTAAATGTCCTTTCAGCATGTGTCAGAAACCCACTACTTCATCTGTGTAACTGTCGGTCAGACCGTGGGGCCCTCTGGGCATCCTTATTGCCTGTTGATCAACTCATGATCTTTATGACTTTTACAACCTGTTTATCTGTCCAGTACCTATGACCACCACAGAGGTTCTTGAGTAAAACAACTCTAACTAAGAATTGTTAGAAAAGTGTTCTTGGTATATTTCTGCTCACACTTTGCTTGATCTTTTGTGGATTTGTTAGCTTACATCTTGTCAGCTTCCTCAAAGTAAGTTGCCTATTGGGTATTTACTAATATCTACCATATGATTCTTCTTCAAGCCAGAAAAAGCAGGAACTCAATTAAGTTACTCTTTATTAGTAAGTTATCTCTCTAAGAAGTTACTTATATTTATTTTTATACATGTATGATAGAAAACAGTACTTTTTAAAAAAACAAAACAAGGAAATTAGTGTATCTAAATGTGGTAAGAGATTTAAGCCACTTGTTTATTTTGGTATTATGATATGAAACATGTAAAAATACCTAAGTTCAATTGTTTAAGTTTTTTCTAATGAAGAAAGTAATTAAAACATAGATATGTTTAAGTATTAGAATTCCCCTTACCCAGTATAGAATTACAGATTTACCTTTCTCAAGAAGGTTATGTCATATAATTTTATTTCAGTTGAGATCATTTTCAGCTAATTTTTTCCTTAAAAATTTTTTAAGGAAAGATTTATTTATTTATTTATTTATTTTTAAATATATTTTTATTGATATTTTACAGAGAGGAGGAAGGGAGAGAGATAGAGAGCTAGAAATGTTGATGAAAGAGAAACATCAACCAGCTGCCTCTTGCACATCCCCTACCGGAGATGTGCCCGCAACCAACGTACATGCCTTTGACCGGAATCGAACCTGGGACCTTTCAGTCCGCAGACCAACGCTCTACCACTGAGCCAAACCGGTTTCGGCAAGATTTATTTTTTTAAATAAATGACACAGTATGGCTTGGACCAATGGACGGTTACGCATGTTGTGATTATAATATGCCCATGGACTCAGTTATTCTTGGGCTAAGTTAACGTTTGGATGAAATTTTATTTTACGAAGGTTACTTATAAAATTTTCTCTAAACCTGGAATCCTACCTAAAAAAGAGTAATATGCAAATTAACCATAACTCCGCTCCACCCATCAGCCACGCCCACCAGCCCATCAGAGCAAGTATGCAAGTAAACCGCAACCAAGAAGGCTGTGGCCACAGAGCAGGAGAGAGACTTGGGTTTGCCTGGCATTAGAGGAAGCCAAGCTTCTGCAGCCCTGGCCATCCTAAGCCTACACTCCAGGCTACAAAGTTTCAATTACAGAAGGTAAACAAATCCAAATAGAAATGGTGGCAGCCATGGAGCAAGCAGGAGGCTTGGCTCCGCTCCAGACTACAAAGTTTCAATTGTAGAAGGTAAATAAATTCCAGATACCAGGGCCTCGCTTGGGTCACCAGTGGCATGGCTGGCCTGCAAAACACCACAGGCCCTTAGCTCAGGCCACCCCACACCCCAAGGGAACCCTCACCCTGATCCAGGACACATTCCAGGGCAAAACAGCTGACCCCACCCGTGCACCAGGCTTCTATCCTATCTAATAAAAGAGAAATATGCATATTGACCATCACT
Organism: Nyctalus aviator; assembly: GCA_036971965.1. NCBI lineage: Eukaryota > Metazoa > Chordata > Mammalia > Chiroptera > Vespertilionidae > Nyctalus > Nyctalus aviator. The sequence continues at coordinate 83,013,910 of CM072928.1, read as the reverse complement.
CCAACACACAAGATGGCTGCCCTCATGTGGTCAAGGATTCTGCCCCCATGTGGACACAAGATAGCCACCACAAGATGGCCAGCAGGGCAGGGCAGTTGAGAGGGACCTGGTCTGCAGGGGAGGGCAGTTGGAGGTGATCAACCCTACAGGGGAGGACAGTTAGGGGTGACCAGGCTGGCAGGCAGAAGCGGTTAGGGGCAATCAGGAAGGCAGACAGGTGAGCAGTTGGGAACCAGCAGTCCTGGATTGTGAGAGAGATGTCCAGCTCGAACATCCCCGGATAGGTCCCAGATTGGAGAGGGTGCAAGTTGGGCTGAGGGACCCCCCCCACCCCCACCCCGGGCATGAATTTCATGCACTGGGCCTCTAGTTTATTAATAAAACCCTTGGAGCCATTATTTTCATTTTGATGTGCAAATATTTTCACTACAAAATAATATGTTGAATGTTATAAAAATTAATACACTGGAGAAGTCAGGTATTTGTGTGTTTGAAAAACGATGAAGCCATTGAATTGCCACATCCATTTAAATGATTTTCATTACAAGATAAAGCATGTTTTAATTATTACTATTTTGGAACAAATTATTACTCACCAAAATGATTACTTTTTAAAAAATATATTTGTATTTGATTCCAGAAAGAAAGGGAGAGGAGGGAGAGATAGAAACATCAATGATGAGAAAGAATTATAGATTTGCTGCCTCTTGAGAACTCCCTAATAGTGATTGAGCCCGAAACCCAGGCATGTGCCCTGACCAGGAATTCATTTGTGACCTCCTGATTCACATGTCAACACTCAGCCACTGAGCCACACTGGCTGGGTCAAAATGGTTACATTTTAAAATGTAAGCTGTAAAGTCTCTGAATTCCTTTTTTTTTTTTTTTTTTTTAACCGATTGTTGATTATTAGTAGTAGAATTGATTTACTAGTGAAAATAAATTACGTTGTCCCTGAAGTTTTTCAGAGAGTGTATAATTGGCATTACTAGGAGGCTCATGCTCATAGTCATATGAATAAATCTTTGATCTGTCTGGAAAAAATTAAAAATTTATAGTTTATGATTCTTTTACTTAGTTTTATAGGTTTAATGTTTTTTCCCTTAGGAATGGATTTTTCTTGTATTGTTACCTTTTGAATTGTTCCTGGCTGAGATCATTAAAGAGTCTTTAAATGTTCGTAATCTTATGATCCATATGGAGAAGTTCAAGAAAACACTTCATAAAATCAGTAGGCAAAGCTTTTATTGTTTCTGACTTAAAGTCTGATGAAAGAGAAAAACTCTAAAAGGAATTCTGTACTTTGAACATAAATGCTAAGTAATGATGGTATTTATAGAAAGTTATTCCCCCTCACTTGTTTTAAGATTTTAGATGTGCTGTTTTGTTTAGGTGTCATAGAAAAGAACTTGTCATAACAGAGCTGTTTTGACCTATATTCTAGGGTGTACATCATTGGAAGAAGCAGAATGACTTTATTTTGCCTGTAAAAGTCTCCTGTGTGGACACTCAGTATGATGCTAGTGCTTGTGTCCAGTGCTATTTTAACATTGATGACCTTCAGTTTTCTAACAAAAACTTTATTTCACCAAAATAACAAGCATAAGCATTGAAAATGTTCTAGATTTTTGCATTAAATTTTATTATAAATTTTGTGTTTAATGCCAATAGTAAATACATATTGAAATTATAAGTCTGAGTGTGTTATTTTGAAAATACCTAGATGATCAGCAAGCTTTGGACTCAATCATGCAAGATTTGGCTGTTCTTCATAAGGCCAGTCGACCAGCATTATCCTTACAAGAAACCAGAAAAACAAAATCTTTATCACCAAAAAAACAGGTATTTGTTTCAGTAATATTTTAATAAATTTATATTGTTCTACGAATTATTTTTTCTCGAATATCTTGATCTTATAGAGGTTTTGCTTAAAGTATTTAAATTTTATACTTTCAAATCAAATATTTTGTTAAACCTTTTTTATAAGTTTGTTTTTAAAAATGGTAGAATTACATTTAATCCGGTAAATGCTCTCTGAAGTTGTTTCATCCATTCTTAAAGCACTTAAGCAATTTTTTTAATTTAAAGTCACCTATCCTGTATATTTACAAATGAGGATAATTTTGATTCTTAGTTAATCCTCAACAGAGGATATTTTTTTCATTGCTTTTCAGAGAGTGGAAGAGAGGGAGGGAGGAATGAAAAGGGAGAGGAAGAGAGAGAGGGGAGAGAGAGAGAGAGAGAGAGAGAAGAAAGACACATCCCCGGTTGCCTTTCGCATGCGCCCTGACCAGGGGTTGGGGATTGAACCCACAACCCAGCTATGGAATCGAATCTGAAACCCTTCGGTGCTGGGGCCAAGGCTCTAACCATTTAGCAACACCAGCCAGAACCATTTTGATTCTTATAGATAAAATTTGTTTGGGATGTTGCCCTAAAAAGTAGAACTACAGTATGCTAAATTTCCCTCTAACAGGATTAACAAATGTTTCATGCCCATGATGCCATCATTAACAGATCCTATTGATCTTTCCTCTTGACCCCAAATTCTGCAACATAATTCTCAATCTGGCTCTTTGGCAGACCTATCAATTTATTGGAGTTGATACTGAAATGAAACCTTCCCCATCAGCTCTGTGATTTTTTTAAATTATTATCATCATTATCATTATCATTATTATTGATTTTTAGAGAGTAGAGGAAGGGAGTGGGATAGAGAGATAGAAACATTTATGAAAGAGGAACATCATCAATCGACTGCCTCCTGCACGGCTCCTCCTGGGGATTGAGCCTTCAAACGAGGTACAAGCCCTTGACCAGAATCGAAACTGTGGCCCTTTAATCTACAGGCCGACACTATCCACTGAGCCAAGCCGGCTAGGACTCCTCTGCTCTGTTTTAAATGCGTGACTAAGAAGAAGAAAAAAATTTTGATTTCTGAAAATGATTTATCATTTCTTTACAGAATGATGTTCGAGTCAAATTTGAACATAGAGGAGAAAAAAGGTAAGGAAAGAAACATTACATTTCAGATTATCAATTTAATTAAATGCTTGTTCTAGTTAAGGCCATTGGAGGTTCTTCTATATTTTAAGGAAGGCTCTTGGCTTATAAATTGAGAATGGAATAGTCCTTGGTAACGTGTAACATGTATTTAAACTTAAGATAGAAACTGTCAAAATTCAGGCTAAATATTAGAAAGATAAATGTTTTTACTTTGCAATATTCGGAAGTAAATAAGATCATTACATAATGCAATCTTTGAATATTGCCATTTTCTTTTATTTTTACTAATCATATTTTCTCCTTATAAATCTCCTTATCATATTATACTCTACAAAATTATGTATGTGTGCCGAGACCGGTTTGGCTCAATGGATAGAGCGTCGGCTTGGGGACTGAAGGGTCCCAGGTTCGATTCCGGTCAAGGTCATGTACCTTGGTTGCTGGCATATCCCCAGTGAGGGGTGTGCAAGAGGCAGCTGATCGATGACTCTCTCATCGATGTTTCTAACTCTCTATCTCTCTCCCTTCCTCTCTGTACAAAATCAATAAAATATATTTTTAAAAAAATTATGTATGTGGACTTAACATTCACAATTTTTTTAAAATATTTTTTTTTATTGATTTCAGAGAGAAAGAGAGAGAGAGGGAAACATCAGTGATGAGAGAATACCATTGATCGCCTGCTTCCTGCACACCTCACACTGGGTATCAAGCCCACAACCCGATCATGTGCCCTGACTGGGAATTGAACCATGACCTTTTGGTTCATAGGTTGACACTCAACCACCGAGCCACGCTGGCTGGGCAACATTCACAGTTTTTATTATTCTCAGTATACAACATGTACTTAATTAGTAACATTGAGGGAAATGAGTTGGAATGGTGGCTGTGAATTATTTAGGAGAGGGAAGTCTAGTCTTCTTCTGGGTCTGTATCTCCATACAGTAGTACAGGTGGGTGGTGATGGTTAACGACAGAATCATTAACAAGACTATTTACAGTTGGAGAGTATCAATTCGATGTTTGTTATTCGTGCCTCATTAATTTGAAAGATCTATCCATTTAAAGGACTTTAAAGAAAGATTATTTTTTTTTATTTTTTAAATATATTTTATTGATTTTTTTTACAGAGAGGAAGAGAGAGGGATAAACAACTAGAAACATCGATGAGAGAGAAACATCCATCAGCTGCCTCTTACACACCCCCTACTGGGGATGTACCTGCAACCAAGATACATGCTCTTGACCGGAATCAAACCCGGGACCTTTCAGTCTGCAGGCCAACACTCTATCCACTGAGCCACACCGGTTTTGGCCATTTTAAGGACTTTAAAAAGGCTCATAAATCATATAACCTGAAATGTAAAATGTTTTACACAGATACATGGTTTTTAAAAATGCGGTATGCTAGATATACTATATAAGTCTAGTCTATTCTACTTTTTCTATTTACAATTCTTTTATGAATATTTCGGGGGGGTTTTTTGTTGTTGTTTTTTTCATTCGTGGAGCACTATTTATTGAGTGTTTACTATCTGCTTGGCCCTGAGGGGACAGTCAGTGGAGCAGGTGGTCCCTCCTTTGCAGAGTTTACAGGCTGGTAGAGTAGTTCCAGGCGTAGGTGCATATTCCCGGGAGTAGCATAGGCCAATCCGTTGTAACATAGGAAGAAATACTAGAATTACTTTTTTGTAATTCTTTAAAAATATTTATATTTAAATGTTGAGTTCATAAGCATACGGGAAATCAAAATTTGAACCCCTAAAGAATGACTTTATTCTTTTTAACAGTTTTAGTCCATTTCATGATATGGATATGACATAGTTAATTATTTTCTTCAGCAAACATTTTACATTTCTCTTTAATACTCATATAACAGTTTCAGTGCAAATTACAAACTGCAGAGCTTTGTAAGGATTCCCTTTTTATAATTTGTATTAGAATATAACAGACTCAGCATTTTTGGACTTTGTGTTGAGAATTAGTGCACTTGATAAAAAAACAAGCCATTGTGGTACTCAGGTACAGTGGGTGTTTATATCTTTACTTAATTTTAATTTACCCAAAAGATAACTGTTGAGGCATGCCAGCTATTCCTAAGAAAATGAAATGTTTTAAAATTCCGTTCACACAGAATCCTTCAGTTCCCCAGACCAGTTAGACTGGAGCATCTGAGGTCGAAAGCTAAAACTGCCTTCGGACAGCCCATGGAGCTCCATTACACCAATAACGAGGTAATGGGAAGTTTAACTGCAAGTCGTTCTTGTTTTGGAAAGTAGTGTATACATTTCAGAGACTGATTTAGGACTGTTGTGTTTTCATTCAGGGACTGATGCAGATATGGTATGTTAGAGGAATGATAGAGCACAAATTTGTAAATTTAATTAAAATGGGTTTTTCCATTGTCAAAATATTAAAAGGTACTACTGTGAAGATAATTGAATGATAATCTATTAAAGGAAGATATATGTTATTTAAACATTTGCTGTTTATTTATATTTTATTTTTACTCTGTGTGCTTTATTGATAAATTATCTTTTCTCATACTCTATACTTACTAAAGAGACAGTAGAACTTTGGTAGTGAGTTTAGTTAAAACTCACAGGATTATTTTCATGGTGGTTAAGACATAATTAGATCATGTTTATATTTGGGAGTTGGTACACCATCTTAAGGGCTTGCTGTGGCCCTGAGGAGCTTTGTGTTCTGGGTGATCCCCCTTTGAAACTGCCGTAAAATCTGGGTTAGATTTGATGATCTCTGAGCTTTCTTTCAGATTCTATGAAGATATCTCAAGATCTTGAGACCTCAAAATTTTCAGGGACAATGTAGTTAACTGGTTAATTTGTACTTTGGTTTGTTTGTTTACCCCCTCAGAAAATACTTGTTGAATTTGCCAGGCATAATGCTATGAGTTAGGAATTTTGTAGGGTCTTCTTGAGGACTGACAACAGCCCCTTATGGAATTTATAGACTTACTAGAGGCCAGATGCACAAAGATTCATGCAAGAATAGGCCTTCCTTCCCTTGGCTGCCGGCACTGCCTTCACTCCAGCCCTTAGCCACCTTTCCGCCTTCACTCCTGCTCAGAGCCTCCTTCTGCCTCTCACCTTGTCGCATCAGTTTGCATATTCCCTCCTTATTGGCTCTGGGCGCCAACATCTTTTTTGCATATTCTGTCTTTATTAGATAGGATAGTAGTAGAAGCAGACAGTTAATAAACAAACTGTTTAAATATATTAAGTTCTTTAAAGGGAATGCATAAAATATTGTGATAAAGAATAAAGGTAAGGGCAGTAGGTATTCTATTTAGGTAGTACTAAGGAAGAACTGACTGAGGTGCTAATGTTTAATTACGGAAAATTGAGGTAGGAAAAGACTAAAGAACATTCTTTGTAGAGAAAGCAGCCTTTGAGCACTGGGAGGCCCTCACCTGGAAAAGACTTCTGCGCTCCAGGGACAGAAGTCCTAGTGGGAATGGAGTGACAGGGGAAATGCTGTGTCTGAGTCCCTATGCCAGGGACTGGACCTCCTTGGATGCCAGGTATCAGATGGAGAAGATAAGAGCAAGCAGTCATAGGTATACAAGAGAGACTTTATTGTAGACCCAGTAGCCCTTGCTAATATAATAGCAAACATGGGATCCACTGCAAACAAAGTAGCCTGACCAAGCAGCCACACACTGCTGGTCAGTAACCTATCTTCTCTATAATGAGCCCCGTAAGGGCTGCTCGGAAGCAACTTATATACAGCTTAAACTCAAACAAAAGAGGCTTCATGCCAAATAGTGACCATATTATTTGGGCTACAGACAGGCATGCCTGCACAGTGTATAGCTTTCTGCGTCCTTGCTTTTGCACCTGCTTATAGTAAGTTAGCTTTGAACACCCACACTCAAAGTGGCCTTGAACATCTGGTGTGCTCTCGACGGAGTTCCTACAGGAAGCTTAGTAAAAATTAATTTTAGAAAACATGTGAAACATTCTACAAATAAAAACATTTGAAAATATGAATTGATTTAAAGCAAAACAGTCTTACCTAACTTGAATCTTTATCTCATGGTATGATTCTAGGGGAACCCAGATGCATCTTTGTTTTTGTTTGTTCTAAAATTGTTTCATAGAAAATTTTTAGATGTCAAGTATATTAAAACTACAGTATTGTCTTGATCTACAAGGCAAGTAGGTCTATCAAGAAAAATGTTAGTTGGCATTACTTTTTCATAATGTTTTTGTTCCTATTTTTGTTCCTAGAATTACTGTTGTTTTTTTTTCTGAGTTCTGCAATTTTGTTTATATATAAATTTTTGTAGGGTCTTCTTGAGGACTGACAACAGCTAACTGATCTGTTGTTTTAGGAATCCTTTCATGTTCTAAAAATTAAAAAACTTCCCCATTGACAGGGAGATGCCCTCCCTCCCCCCATGCTTCTGAAGGATTTTGGGGAGTGGTTCTGCCATTATCTCTGGGATGGATGTGGTAGAGGAGGCATTAGGATGAGATTACGTTGTTAAAAATTTTCTTGCAGCCCAAATTCTGTGAGAACCTGTGATTCTGTGAATTAACCATGTCATAAGTTACATCATGACCAACTCAGTGCCTCCCCTTGGACATGGGGGCACTAGGAAAGAGCTTACACGAAATGTTAGTTTTCTTGGCCTGTGGATAAGCAAAAACTCATTTATACTGTTGTTATTCCAGGTCTCTATATATATTTTTTTCTAGTGTAATGTAATATTTTTTCCAAAAGGGCCAGCCTAGCTAATGAAAGAGCAATATGCAAATTAACCATCACTCTGCTCCAAATACCACATCCTCTAGCCACGCCCACCAGCCAATCAGAGCGAGTATGCAAATAAACCCAACCAAGATGGCTACAGCCACAGAGAGCAAAAGGGAGGCGTTTCCCTGGCAATGAAGGAAGCCAAGTTTTCTGCCTGCCCTTACCTGCCTAAGCCTCCACTCAAGGATACAAAGTTTCAATTATAGAAGGTAAACAAATCCAAATAGAAATGGCTGCCGCCACTGAGTGAGCAGGAGGCTTGGCTCCACTCCAGGCTATAAAGTTTTAATTGTATAAAGTAAATAAATCCCAGATACCAGGGCCTCCGCTTGGGTTGCTGTGGGCGTGGCTGGCCTACAAACCACCACAGGCCTCTCGCTCAGGCTGCTTCATGCCCCAAGGGAACCCCCACCCTGATCCAGGACACCCATCAGGGCAAACCAGCTGGCCCCCACCCATGCACCAGGCCTCTATCCTATCTAATAAAAGAGTAATATGCAGATTGACCATCATTCCCAACACACAAGATGGCTGTCCCCATGTGGTCAAAGATCCTGCCCCCATGTGGATACAAGATGGCCAGCAGGGAAGGACAGTTGGGAGGGACCAGGCCAGCAAGGGGGGGCAGTTGTGGGTGATCAGACAAGTAGGGAATAGCAGTTGGAAGGGACCAGGCCTGCAAGGGAGGGCAGTTGAAGGCAATCAACCTTGCAGTGGAGGTCAGTTAGAGGTGTCCAGGCTGGCAGAGGAGGGAAGTTGGGGCAAACAGGCTGGCAGGGGAGTAGTTAGACATCAATCAGGCTGGCATGGGAGTGGTTAGGGGGTGATTAGGCTGGCAGGCAGAAGTGGTTGGGGCAATCGGGAAGGCAGGCAGGTGAGCAGTTGGGAGCCAACAGTCCTGGATTGTGAGAGGGATGTCTGACTGCACGTTTAGGCCCAATCCCACTGGGCAGTTGGATGTCCCTTGAGGGGTTCCAGATTGGAGAGGGTGCAGGCTGGGCTGAGGGACAACCCCCCGCCCTGACCCCATGCATGAATTTTGTGCACCAGGCCTCTAGTTCTATATAATAGAGATGTAATATGCAAATAATGGTCATTACACCTTGTTGTGTAACAACCAACCACGTAACAACCAGATCACAGATCAGCAGGAGGGTGGGGCACTGAGCTACAAGTATGCAGTGGAGAGCTGAGCTGCAGGAGGAGGCAGGACAGCAAGCTTAGGGGGGGCAGGGGAAGCTACAGAAGGGTGGGGCAGCAGGCAGAGAGCTACTGGAGGGCAGCAGTGAGCTACTGGTGCACATATTCATGCACAAGGCTACTAGTTATTCTATAAACTTCTAGCTTGCCAGACTCAAAACAATCAGTGACTTAAAGCAATGATTGTATTTGGTAGTTGGGCTCCTGTTTATGTCAAATGTGTCAGGTGACTGTCTGTGTGCTTTGCCGTGGCGGGTAAATGTGGGGTGAGCATTGAAATAAAGTACTGTATTTTCTGGCGTATAAGACGACCCCCAAATTTTACAGTTAAAACATAGGTTAGGCCTATATTTGCTGTATAAGACTAACCCCACTTCAAAGAAAAGACTTACTTTGCCGTCAAGATCTGCAGGTAATTGTGCAATTTTGGTCTTTTGTCCCCAATTTTCGGTTGACTTTTTTTCGTTTCAAAAGTCATCTTATACGGAAAATACAGTAAGTGGATATTCTGCCCTGGCTGGTTGGCTCAGTTGGTTGGAGTGTCATCCTGTCCTGTACACCAAAAGGTTGGGGGTTCGATTGCTGGTTTGATCCCTGATCAGGATACATATAGGAAGCAAACAGATGTTTCTCTCTCACATCAAGGTTTCTGTCTCCCCCACTTCCTCTCTCTCTCTGAAATTCAATAAAAATGTATCCTTAGGTGAGGATTAAAAGAGGGGGTGCAAAAAGAAAGTAAATGGATTTTTAAGATTATTTCCATTTGGAAAACCTTTTTATGGACTGTTTTCATGTTTCACTATGTAAAATCAGGAAAATAATTTACTTCTTTCAAACTTAGTTTCTGTTCATTGCATTTTTAAACTCAATTTTTAGTTTCCTTTCCAAAAGGGCTTAGTATTAACACACAACTGGTTTATCAATAATAAGCAAGAAGGAAATAGATTTCATAAATGAGCCTAAATTGAATTTATAAAGCAGGAAAATATTGGGTGATTTATTTAATATAATTTAGACAAGCAGGGACTTGTAAAATTTGTAACAGGTGGCCTTAGAACATGCAAGGAACCCATCAGAACTATAGGCAGCAGTCCAGGCTCTGCTCAGGCACGCGCTCCAGAATATCCACATCTCACGTTTGCAAACAAAGAAGAGCAAAATCACTCTCCTTAATATTTTGGTACTGTAATTTAAACCAGTGTTTTCCCTCAAAGCAACAATATTGTGGAGAAGTAAATAATTCCAATTATAATTAAATGCATAGTAAAAGTAAGTATTCAGGTTTCCCCTCAAATGAAAAGTTGGCAAAACAATCTTCACCATTTCATTAAAATGTCTTATAGTGCTTAAAATATAATAAAAAAGAATATTAAAGATAGGAACAAGATGTACCAATATGGTTCATAATTGATAGATAATGAAAATAATATAAGGAGATTAGGCTTTTTCTATAATACAAAAGTTAATTTTTTATTAGAAAAAAATTCTCATAGAGAAACAAAGGGTCTGGCTAGTTGATAAGTTGTAATGTATAAAATTAGCTATACAAAGAAATTGGGAATATAATTTCAAGCACTGAGTAAGTAAACAGAAACAGATTGTATGATGGAATTCTTTCTTTTATTAAAATATTTTTATTGATTTCAGAGAGGAAGGGAGAAGGGGTAGAGAGGGAGATAGAAACATCAATGATGAGAGAAAATCATGAGCCCTGACTGGGAACAGAACCATGACTTCCTGGTTCATAGGTCAATGCTCAACCATTTAGACACACTGGCCGGGTGAATTCTTTCTTATTAGTCTGCTGAGTCATTTATTAGTATGGACAAGTTCTGTGACTTTAAGCAAAACATCTTACAATGTAACCAATTTTACCACAGGCAAATTGATATAAACAGTTACGTTCTTGTGTATTTGTATCTGATAGCCTTTTTTCCTTTTTTTCCCTTTTTTTTTTTTGTGTGTGTGTGTGTGTGGTTTGTTTGTAGGGTTTTTTAGGGGTTTTGTCTGTTTTTTATTTTTTTAATAACTCTTTATTGTTCTGATTATACCCTCCATAGCTCCCCTTTAACCAGTTCCTACCCTACCCTCTGCCCATACCCCCCCCCCCTGTACTCATCCATAGGTGTGCGATTTTTATCCAGTGTCTTCCTGCACCCCCACACCCTTTCCCCCCCCAAGAATTGTCAGTTCACTCCCTTTCTATGCCCCTGATTCTATTATATTCACCAGTTTACTCTCTTCATCAGATTTTTTATTCACTTGATTTTTAGATTCACTTGTTGATAGTTACATATTTGTTGTTCATAATTTTTATATTTACCTTTTTCTTCTTCTTCTTCTTCTTAAAGAATACCTTTTAGCATTTTACATAATACTGGTTTGGTGGTGATGAACTCCTTTAGCTTTTTCTTATCTGCGAGGCTCTTTATCTGACCTTCTATTCTGAATGATAGTCTTGCTGGGTAGAGTAATTTTGGTTGTAGGTTCTTGCTATTCATCACTTCGAATATTTCTTGCCACTCCTGTCTGGCCTGTATAGTTCCTGTTGAGAAATCAGCTGACAGTTGTATGGGTGCTCCCTTGTAAGTAACTGTTTTTCTCTTGCTGCTTTTAAGATTCTCTCTTTGTCTTTTGCTCTTGCCATTTTAATTATGGTGTGTCTTGGTGTGGACCTCTTTGGATTCCTTTTGATTAGGGTTCTCTGTGCTTCCTGGACTTGTCAGTCTGTTTCTTTCACCAGGTGGAGGAAGTTTTCAGTCATTATTTCTTCAAATAGGTTTTCAGTATCTTGCTCTCTCTCTTCTTTTGGCACCCCCGTAATTCTGATGTTGTTATGCTTGAAGTTGTCCCAGAAGCTCCTTAAACTGTCATATTTTTGGATTCTTTTTGCTTTTTCGATTGGGTGTTTTTTGTTTTTGTTTTTTGCTTCTTTGTATTTCAAATCTTTAACTTGATTTTTGTGATCCTCTAATCTGCTATTGGATCTCTGTATGTTATTTTTTATTTCAGTCATTGTATGCTTAATTTCGAGTTGGTCCTTTTTCACATTGTCGAGGGTCTCACTAAATTTATCAGCCTTTTCTAGAAAATTCTTGAAAAACCTTATAACCATGGTTTTGAACTCTATATTCAGTCATTTGCTTTCCTCCATTTCTTTCATTTGTGACCTGTTTATCTCCATATTTTATTTATTTATTTAATATATTTTATTGATTTTTTACACAGAGGAAGAGAGAGGGATAGAGAGTTAGAAACATCAATGAGAGAGAAACATCGATCAGCTGCCTCTTCCACACCCCTTACTGGAGATGTGCCCGCAACCAAGGTACATGCCCTTGACCTAAATCGAACCCAGGACGTTTCAGGTTGCAGGCTGACACTCTATCCACTGAGCCAAACCGGTTTCGGCTAGATTCACTTGTTGATCGTTACATATTTGTTGTTCGTAATTTTTATCTTTATTTTCTACCTCTTCCTAAAGAACCCCCTTCAGCAATTCATATAATTCTGGTTTGATGGTGATGAACTCCTTTAGCTTTTTTTTATTTGTGAAGCTCTTTATCTGGCCTTCAATTCTGAGTGATAGCCTTGCTGGGCAGAGTATTTTTGGCTGTAGGTTCTTGTTATTCATCACCTTGAATATTTCTTGCCATTCCCATCTGGCCTGCATGAATTCTGTTGAGAAATCAGCTGACAATTGTATGGGTGCTCCTTTATAGGTAACTACCTGCTTTTCTCTTGCTGCTTTTAATATTCTCTCTTTGTCTTTTGCTCTTGGCATTTTAATTATGATGTGTCTTGGTGTGGTCCTCTTTGGGTTCCTTTTGTTTGGGGTTCTGTGTGCTTTCTGGACTTGTAAGTCTAATTCTTTCCCCAGATGGGGGAAGTTTTCTGTCACTATTTCTTTCAGTATGTTTTCGGTACTTGCTCTCTCTCATCTTCTGGGACCCCCATAATTCTGATGTTGGTTCACTTAAAGTTGTCCCAGAGGTTTCTTACACTATCTTCAACTTTCTGGATTCTCTTGTCTTCTTGCTTCTGCAGAGGTGTGTCCTCTGGCTCTTTGTGTTCCAAATCTTTGACTTGATTCTTGCAATCTTCCAGTCTGTTTTTAGGACTCTGTATAATATTTTTTATTTCAAACAATGTATTCTTTATTTCTAGTTGATCCCTTTTCATATCCTCATAGGTCTCATTTATTTTATCGTCCTTTTCTAGGAAATTCTTGAAAAACCTTATAAGCGTGGTTTTGAACTCTATATCCAGTCTCTTTTTGTCCTCCATTTCTTTCGTTTGTGATCTGTTTCCTTGTCTTGGCATTTTTGCTGCTTCCCTGAATTGGTAGGGTGGCTTTGTGTATGGTTCATTGAGTCAGCCTCCCAGCTATTTGAGGTAGACACTCTTGGTGTGAGGATCAGCTGTGTCTATGCTGGGAGACAGCCTCATTCAAAAGCCTCTGTGCTCAGCTTGGATGGGACAGTTTCAGGGTGGAGCCTACAGCCTTGGCTTCCCGTCAGCCCCGCCTATGAGGCTCCTGAGTCTCAGTGTTCCTCAGTGTCCTTTGGTACTCGCTGCAAGCTCCTCTGAGAGAAAGGTGCCCTCGTGTTTCACCCGCTACCAGACAGTCTAGTCTCTCCCCCAATGAGCCCAGAACTGGGGTTCAGTGCAGTTGGAAGTGGGGTTCAGTGCATTCTGGAGCTTTTGTCTCCTTCCAGCTAGGGCAATCCAGTGGCACAGTCAACAGTCCATCCTCTGCGCGCAACATGCATGACTCGGGGGCTCTGTCTTTCGCCGCTCCCCTGAGTTTCCGCCTTACAGCTCATATTCCCTCTGTATGAGCTTGGGTCCCCAGGGTCTGGTCTAGAACTGGGGTTCAGTGCAGTCGGAACTGGGACTCAACACAGTTTTGTCTCCTTCCCGCTAGGGCAGTCCAGCGGCACAGTCAACAGTCAGTCCTCTGCACGCAATAAGCATGACTCAGGGGCTCTGCCTTTCGCCGTTCCCCTGAGTTTCCACCTTACAGCTTAGAATCCCTCTGTATGAGCCTGGGACTCCCGGGTCTCACCCAGAACTGGGGTTCAGTGCAGTCGGAACTAGGATTCAGCACAGTCTGGAGCTTTTATCTCCTTCCCGCTACCAGGCACTCGGCTGCCTCTCCTCTCCGGCTCCATCCTCTCCCCAGTGCGCACAGTGTCTCTGTACCTTAGGCTTTTACAGCTCCTCTGATTTTCCTTCTGGTTTTCTCTTTCCTTCTAATTGTAAAATTTCCAGTCAGTCAACTTTCCTGTAGTTCTGGATAATGTCCACTTTATATTTTAGTTATATTTTTTGAAATTGTTGTGTGAGGCTGTAGTTAGGCGTTTACCTATGCCACCATCTTGGTTTCTCTCTATCTCCATATTTTGGCTACTTCCCTGAGTTGATAGAATGGCTTTGTGTGCTAGGTGTCCTATAGGGCCCAGTGGCTCAGCCTCCCCAGTTTTCTGAGGTGGACGCTCTTGGTGCACCCCTTTGTGGGCTGTGTGCAGTCTTTTTGTAGTTAAGCCTTGATTGTTCTTGGTATCACTGGAAGGAATTGACCTCCAGGCCAATTGGCTATGAGGATCAGCTGTGTCTACAATGGGAGAACTTTGTGCTGGAGACACCCTTATGAGACAAGACTTGCTGCAGTGGGGCTTTGGTGCTCATTGAGTCTGCCCCCTGAGTGTGTCCTTTATGGATCTGAGGAGTTGTAATCTGGATGGTCCCACTCTGACCCCTGGGTACACTGGCTCTTGGGTCTCCAGGGAGGTGCTAATTTAGCCTCTGCCTAATGCCATCCAGCAGGAGCTATGGAGAGACCTCCAGTTCTCTTATTTATTTGGGTTTTGGAATTGCCCAGATGAGGCCCAGTAGTGAAGCAAGCAAGCTGCTGTGGGACCTTGGGCCTTCTTTTGGATGTTCTGGGTCACTCTGACTCAGCTGCAGTTTTTTAGGTAAGTTTAGAATTCAAAGAACCAGGCCATTCATATGCAAAAGCCTCTGTGCTCAGCTTGGATGAGGCAGGGTTTCAGGGCAGAGCAAGCAGCAAGGGCTTCGTGGGGCAGGATCTTAGGGCAGAGTAAACCGCAGTGGCTTCCTGTCAGCCCTGCCCTAAGAGACCCCTGGTTCTCAGTGTCCCGTGGTAATTGCTTCAAGCACCTCTGAGATAAAGCCACTCCCGAGTTTCGCCCACTGCCAGACAGTCCAGTTTCTTCCTATATGAGTCTGGGTCCCCAGAGTCTTGCCTGGAACTGGGGTTCAGAGCAGTCGGGAGCTTTTGTTTCCCTCCTGATTGAGAAAGCCAGCCACGTACTCAGTTGCCAGCCCTTTTCATGCACACACACCTCCATATCTCTGCCTTCCGCACCTCTGCCTTCCACAATTCCTGTGAGTCTCAATGTGCTTTTCTCTTTCCTTCTAGTTGTAGAATTTCCACTCAGCCAGCCTTTCTGTGGTTCTAGATGATGTCCATTTTGTCTTTTAGTTGTAGTTTTCAAATTGTTGTGCGAGGCAACAATTCAGGTGTTTACCTATGCCACCATCTTGGCTTCTGGCAGCCTTTCTTAAAAAAGGAATCTTTTTTATAAATCTGAAGAGAATGAATGCACACCATATCAGCTAGTGGTTTTGGGTGCATATGAATATGATACTTATTAAACAACATTTGTCAAGTGTGTGCTCCATGTTAACTGGCAGTGTGTGTGTTTGTGGGGTGGGGTGTAGCGGCATCCTATGCTGTACTAGAGACCCAGTGCACGACATTCGGACATAGGTAGGATCTCTAGGCCTGACCAGCATTCAGGGTTGACCTTTGGGACGACTGGCAAGGCAATCAGGGGGCCCCTACTGGCACCTGCCTTATAGCCAACCAGCAGGGAAATCAGGGGGTGGCACCAACCTGCTTGCTGGCCGGCCCTGCCCCCCGATCGCCCTGCTACCTTCCTCTGTGAGGCAATCAGGGGTGGGCTCCCACTGGCACCTGCCTTGGCTGTCCTGAGGCCTGCAGGCTGGCGGCAGCTCCTGCATTGAGCATCTATCACTTGATGGTCAGTGCATATCATAGTGACCAGTCGTTCCACCATTAAGTTGATTTGTATATTAGGTTTTTATTTATAGAATAAGACCCCACACTTACTAGGCCTTTACATTTGAGTGGCATATGTACTGTGCTAGTTAGAGCAGGCTAAGTGTGGGATATGTTCAAAGTTTTTATTCTGTCCTTTTGATGAAATGGGATATACTTTGAAGGTTATTGAAAGAGTCATTTTATGCCAAAACCTGTTTGGCTCAGTGGTAGAGCGTCGGTCTACGGACTGAAGGGTCCCAGGTTCGATTCCAGTCAAGGGCATCTACATTGGTTGCGGGCACATCCCCGGTAGGGGGTGTGCAAGAGGCAGCTGGTCGATGTTTCTCTCTCATCGATGTTTCTAGCTCTCTATCTCTCTCCCTTCCTCTCTGTAAAAAAAAAATCAATAAAATATATTTTTTTAAAAAGAGTCATTTTATGCTAAGTTTGCAATGTGTTTTAAAAAGAAAAAGGTATTTTGATTTTGTTTAATTGTATCATGCTTGTTCTCATATATCCCCCAGGTGCTTCTGTATAGTATAATGTCTGATCCAGTAGGAAACCAGATTTGAAAGCAGATTTCCACATTCAGGATTTCTTATTTAGCTTATATTTGTTTAGAGTGTAGTGGTCAAGTTACCAGGGTTAGGGAGATGAGCCCCTCCATTGCAGCTGTCACAGATACTCTTTGTGTTGGGATGTAAATAACTTGATCCTTCTGAGGCAGTAGTGACATTTTCCCCATCTTATGGGTGGAAAAACTGAAGCAGAGAGAAGTTAAGTAACTGGCTTTATCACACAGTTATAAGTATCAGAATCAGGCTGACCACAAAATGTGCAAGCCAGAGTCCAAGCATGTCACTGCTGCATCATCCTGTTTTTTCAGTGTTAGAGTAGCCTTGCCAGGTTTTAATTTTTAAATCTAAGAGACTGTTCCTAACATATAGGGTATGGTCCCTACACCCGGCCGGCCATCAGGACCAATCTGTGTGGCGATCTGCAGGCAGGGCGATCAGGGGGTCCCGCTCCCCAATCACTGCCACAGATCCCTTTCCTCTGTGGGAGGCAACCTGCAGGGTGCTCGCCGGCCAGCCCGCCCCCGGATTGCAGCTACCAGTTACTTCCGTCTTGGGGGGCAGTGCATGTCATAGTGGCCAGTTGTTCCACCATTCGGTTGATTTGCATGTTAGGGTTTTATTATATAGGATAGGATAGTTTTGTGTATACTCTTTAATACTGTTTTGGAGTGAAGGTACTATAATTTAGGTTTAGCAATATTATGGAAATATCCTAAATAATTAATTTTAAATGTGATTCTGGAATAATTTAATGACTAATAAAGCAAAAAAAGTGTTTATATTTGTTCTGTGATTTTAGTGGTAATAGGATCAGAAGAGCAAAGCAGTCTGGATATATATATATATATATATATATATATATACTTTCGGAATTCCCTTATATTGACAAATCTAAGAGGCAGGTATTCTGAGGGCTCTAAGTTATAACCCCATAGGAATGAGATGGTCCTGGAAGGACCTGATGGCTGCATGATCCCTGATGTCCCTTTCTGTGTAGCTGGTGATCCCATTAACTACTCAAGATGACTTGGACAAAGCTGTGGAGCTGCTGGATCGCAGTGTTCATATGAAGAGCCTCAAGATACTGCTTGTAGGAAATGGAAGTTCACAGGTATGAATCAGGATTGTTTGTCAGTAAGACTATAGGGTTTGTGCCTGTGAAAATTAATATATGAAACATAGTTACAGTCTATAATTATTAATATATTTTCAATATGACTAAATGAAAACTTACACATTGTAACTGCTATCATTTAATATCCTTACTCCTCAAAACTCTATAGCCAATATTACAAGTGTAATAATATATTGTACATATGAAACTAACAGAAACTGAGAACTTGGGAAGAAATAATGTTAAAATTTGACAGTAGATTTGATAACACCCACAAACCATGTAGAATATCTAGGATGTTTATAGTAGGGTAGAGGATTTTGATTAAAACCTTAAAGGGGAAGAATCACATTAATCACCCTTTTTTTCTCTGTAGGCTACTAATTTAGAACCATCACCATCACTAGATGATTTGGATAAAACAGTATTTGAAGCAGAGAGGAAAACACGGCTTTCTGTAATAGGTAAGAGAGCTAGTATCTGAATCGTGAAATGGGTGGTTTCTCAGTTTTTTTCTCTAACCTAAACATATCCTAAACATAGCCCTGATAAATAGCAAGCTATCTCTAACTCTCTATAACTTATCTAAGTTCACTATGTTCTAGTATCTGATATTTCTTGCAAAATTATGTCAAGTATTACAGATTAGCAATCTCCAATTTACACATTCTCTTTCTTATATACCCCCAGGGTATTTTAATGTTGAACACATTTAAATTACTTATGGAAATTTTAACTATACAAATGAATTGGAGGGAAAAAATTAAAAGAAGTATTTTAATATGTTAAAATTAATATATGGCCCATCCAGAGAGGCTCGCTTGGTTGAGGATCGTCCCTGCACCAAAAGGTTGCCATTCAATCACATTCCTGGGTTTCGGGTTCCTCTTCCTCTTCCTCCTTCCTTCCCTTTTTACCTCCCTCCCTTCCTTCTTCTCTAAAAGCATGACCTTGTGTGAGGATTAAAAATAAAATTAATGGATGGACTATGTTCATAAGCCTTTCTTTGAGTTTTAGTTAATGTCAAGAATGTTATCAAAATAAAGAGTTTTCAGATTATGCTTCATTATTACCTTACTGGAGGCCCAATGCATGAAATTCATGCAAGGGGCTTGGCCCTCACAGCCAGCCCCTCACAGCCCCTGCTTGTCCGTAGGGTCATTCTGCTATCTATTTGGCATATTAGCTCTTTGTTTTATAGGATTAGTATTCAGTTTTTATTTCTCAGTATTGATACACTGTTACAATTAAGCTATGGTGCAAAGAGAAATGGATACTGTGCCGTGTTTTACTGGAGGCCTGTTAGAGGGACGGGGGATGGGCAGAGGTCTCGGAGCTCCCCAGTCTTCTCTTTGTATGGAACACTGATAAGCCACGTTTTTATATTGCAGGAGTGTTACATTGCTCAGAGACCACTGGTGTAAATGGGTTTAGCAGATTGGGCAGTGATTATGGTCATTAAAGTTAGCACGAAAATATATTTGAGCGAAGGGTTTAAAGAGAAGAAGTAGAAGAGGAGGCAAACGGATGGGGAGGAAGCAGGAGAGTATGACAAAATCAGAGATGTGATTGGGAATCTAAGACTGGTAACAGAAGAGATTTGTTAATAATGAGAGAAAAGATTAAATTAGCATGTGAATCACCAAAAAATAACGGTTATTTATCTTCTGTTCGGTCCTTCTGAATTTGGTCCTTACGTAAATTCTACTGATCAGAAATGCTGAAAATGTGAGCAACAAAAAAAATATACAAGTAAAAATTGTCTTCATTTGGCTACATATTTTTTTTAATATATTTTATTGATTTTGTACAGAGAGGAATGGGGGGAGAGAGGGAGTTAGAAACATCGATGAGAGAGAGTCATTGATCAGCTGCCTCTTGCACACCCTGTACTGGGGATATGCCTGCAGCCAAGGTACATGCCCTTGACGGGAATCGAACCTGGGTTCCTTCAGTCCCCAAGCCAACGCTCTATCCATTGAGCCAAACCGGTCTCAGCCATTTGGCTATATTTTTATATAATTAAAAGTCTGTTGGAAGCACATTAGGGTTACCTGAATTTCAGTTCCATCTCTGACTGAGATCTGTAAGTTTGTCTGCTTTAAATGATGGTATTGTTGTAGCAACAAATCAAGAGAGCACCTTTAAAGTATATTTTGCTTTTCCAACTAGGAAGCATGGCTACTAGTAATTATATATTTCTTTCTTTCTTCCCCTTTCTTGTCACATTTTAGTACCTAACATTTTAAAGTAAAATATTCTCATTTTATTTTTATTTATAATTATTTTAATTATTATTTGATTTTAGGCGGGGAGAGAGAAACACCAATGTGAGAGAAACATTGATCGGTTGCCTCCCGTACGCGCCCTGACCAGGATTGAACCTGCCATCTTTTGGTGCACAGGACTAGGTTCCAACCGCCTGAGATGTTCCAGCCAGGAAAAACATTGCCAATTTATTTTAGTCACATTAGGCAGAACAAGCTGAATATATTAGTTAAATTGACATTTTAAATTCAGTTTTAATTACAATTATACTGAATGGCTTACTCTTGTTCTGGTTATAAACATTCTTGTTTGATGTCACTGCTAGATAAGAAATTGTAAATTGCAAATTAAAAAATTACTGGACTTCCATTTGCTACTTTTTTAAACTTGGAATGGCTTTGATAAATACGATCACTATCTTCTTTCCTTATTTACTGACAATTATCCCCTTTAATTATTTTCATAAAAGCTAGCTGGAGTGCCGAAACCGGTTTGGTTCAGTGGATAGAGCGTCATAAGTTAAAGCTCTTTTCTTTTAAATCTGACCAGAGCTTTTAATGCTCGTATTACTTCCCCATACGTTTTTTAAAGTTTAAGTTAAAAAAAATTAGGCGCAGAGAGAAACTGTTAATAAACATGACATTATTTCTGTACATCCAGGTAAAAATAAAATGGATTATTGTCTAATAAGAAATTAAATGATGAATTAGATGAACTATATTAGATTCTTCAATTTTCTAAATTATGAAGAGATGTACATTTCAGGAATATGGCTTGCCACAAAAAACAACAGCCTAATTTTAAGTACCCAATAATAAAATTCAGGACTCCAAATTGAAAGCACTCTAATACAAGCTAAATGGTTAAGAAGTCATCTCACTTTAAATTTCTAAAGATTAAAGAGAGGGCCCTACCGGTTTGGCTCAGTGGTAGAGCGTCGGCCTGTGGACTGAAGGGTCCCAGGTTCGATTCCGGTCAAGGGCATGTACTTTGGTTGTGGACACATAATGAGTAGGGGGTGTGCAGGAGGCAGCTGATCGATGTTTCTCTCTCATCGATGTTTCTAACTCTATCCTCTTCCTTTCCTCTCTGTAAAAAATCAATAAAATATTGAATGGAAAGAAAATCATGGAGCCAGATGTGCACAGCATATGCTCATTACAAATAATTTTATAGTCACAGTACTCTTGCAGAGAAGGGATTTAGTCCCATGTTTACTGGTGAGGAAACAGGTTTCTGGGGATTGGGTCACTTTCCCACAGACAGAGTGACAGATAGCTCAAACTGGGAGTTATACTAGGCCTGACTCTGAAGCCATGTTCTCTCCACTACATCAGATGCCTTCCGTGCATGGCCAGGAAGCACCGGGCATGGTGGCCTCTGGGAGCTGGAGCTCAGAGCGGTGTGCTCATCGGGAGAGCTTCCTTGTATTACCAGCCCCCGGTGCGCTGTCCGCAGCCAGGAGAAGCCCCACCTCAGTGTGAATGAGTGACCGTGAGGCAGTAATTACAGCAGGTGGGAGTTAGGAAGGCATAAAAATATTTGAAGTTTTACAGACATGAATGTTTTGATAAGCTTTAATAAAAACTGGGTTTTAGTTGCTAACATTATTGGTAATATAGTCCAGAAGTTCTATGTATATTTAATTAAAACAAACATTGATTTCATGCTGATCTTTATAAAATCATATAATTTTCTTCTTTGAGGTTCCACTAGTAGAGATCAAAGCTCCCCTCCTCCAGGATACATTCCGGATGAATTACATCAGGTCGCCAGGAACGGGTCCTTCACCAGCATCCACAGTGAAGGGGAGTTCATTCCAGAGAGCATGGACCAAGTAAGCAGGAGTTGGCTGTGGTTTCTCATTTTATTAAAGGGATGTGACTAGGTCAGTGTGTGTGTGTGTGTGTGTGTGTGTGTGTGTATGTATGTGTATTACACCTCTTCTTCAATCCCATATCTTCCTTATATGGGATATAAGGAAGTGAACAAAATAGTAAAAAGTATAGGAAAATGCCCAATTTCCTATATTAATTTATGTGTGCCTGTGTGCATTCGTGCATAAAGGAAGTTAGGATAAGGTGGATTGCCCATTCATAAATAAATGACTGTATGTATTTGTAATCCTGGGGTTAATACTCAGATTTTTAAATTAATATTTGAAACATATAGTCAAAACGACAAACATTTAACTTTGTGAAGGTGAGGTTTATCAACATTCTAAAACATTTTTAAATGGTTCTAAATGCTGCCGGGCTGCTGTAACTCAGTGAGCATCAGCTTACAAACCCAGGGTACATGCCTGGGTTTCACTCTCGATCCCTGGAAAGGGGTGTGTAGGCAGCCAGTCACTGATTCTCTCTCATCAAAGATGTTTTTCTCCCTTATTCTCTGAAATCAATAAAAATATATTGTTTAAAAAGGCACATGAAAGAAAAGTTACTGAGTGCTCACTCCGGCAGTATGTGCCGATAAGTGACGCAGACAGAGAAGATGAGTATGTCCCCCGCTCGAGGGGAAAAACCGAACTCCTGAGTGCTCGATATTTTTGTGGAATCTAATGAACAAAAGAGGAAAATGTGAAAAGTTTTGCAGTATTGGAATATTTCCACGGAGTTCCTTCATTTCCGTAACATTGTACTTGCTGTTTCACTGCAGTTTTCACATCCTAGTAGCGTAGCTGTAGCGTCTGTAGTCTCATTTGGGGGGAGGGGGCGTCCTTTGTTCAGTTTACAGTAAGAAACATTATGTGAAATCTTTCAGCTTTTCATTATTTAGTCCATAGAGAAACAACCTTTTTCTCTCAGGCTATTTTGCATTTGTAGCTGCCTATAAGTGACACGTCCATTTTAAACACTTAAAAATGAGTAGCTCTGAGGGTGACTGCTGTTGGGTCTGGGGTTTCTCTTTAAGGTACTGACCCTGTTCTGAGATTGTCATGAGGTCACACAGCTCCCAATATACTTGCTAAAAACCATTAAATCATCGTACAGTTGAAATGAGTGAATTTTATGTTGTATGATCTATATCTCAATAAAGCTATTTCTTAATAAACAGTAACTTCTGGTTACATCACATCAAATGGTGAAACTCTATATTTTTCTAGATGCTGGACCCATTATTTTTAAGCAGCCCTGAAAATTCTGGCTCAGGAAGTTGTCCATCACTTGATAGTCCTTTGGATGGGTAATGTTGATTATATTTTTTGTTTTTTAACATATGTGGGTACTGTAAATATGCATACATACACATATACATATACAGTATGTTGAGTTATCCATGCTTTTGTGCTACATTCAGAGGAATATAATTGATACTATTTATACATACTTATGGCAAATTAATTTTTGTATAGTGTAGACAAATCTCTTAACCTCATGGGACTCAGCATCATTATTAATTAAAACTGACACCTTATTATAATATTTTGAGTATTCCTGCTTGCCAAAATAGTGTTTTGAAGTTAAATGCAAACTTAGAATTTATGTATGTTTAATTTTAAAACTTCGTTGGCAAAACTGCTATCATTTTTTATTGTTTTGGAGATTTTGTGAGTTGTTTTCCCTGTTCAGAATTATGATTGTTCTGGCACCAAATTATAAATAACTTTTTTTTTTTTTTTTTTTTTACAGAGAGGAAGGGAGAGAGATAGAGAACTAGAAACATCGATGAGAGAGAAACATCGACCAGCTGCCTCTTGCACACCCCGTACTGGGGATGTGCCCGCAACCATCGTACATGCCCTTGACCGGAATCGAACCTGGAACCTTTCAGTCCGCAGACCGACGCTCTACCGCTGAGCCAAACTGGTTTCAGCAAATTATAAATAACTTAACAGTCTTAGTAGTTGTGGCCCAGAATGTTGGTTGTGATTTAAAATTGAAACACTATTGTTTTGTGAAATAGCTGTTCAAGCATATAAGGCGGATCAAGTGAATTTTTTGTTACAAGTGCTCCCCCTCTATCCTGGTCTCAATTAGTACATAGAGTCAATGTCTTTATTAAAATATTTTTCTATTTAATCTCCTCTGGGATTGCTTTGTGAAACCAAATTGTACAAATATAACTAATATTGTAAGGGAATAGACATTTAATTTTCTGCTACCTGTGTACATGAAGCCTTTGTCTTTGCCTGCATCTACATCAGGACAATCATTTAAAATATTTAGGGAATTCAGGGAAATAGTAATGTAAAATATATGTACTTGATGAGTCAGAAATTGCCTCCCTTTTATAGATGTGGAAACAGTCTCAGAAAGGTGCTTTCAAGGTTACAGAGCTAGTGAAGTGACAGCTAGGATCAAACAGGCATTCCCGAGCACGTGACTCCTGAGTACATCATCTGACCACTGAACTCCGTGGGTTCACTTTGAAGCCACGCTTCGTGTCTGCGTGTACCAAACAAGAGTTTAAGGAGAAGTTCCTCTTTTTTGAGTTATGTTAACATTTCAGAATGAGCTCCTTTGTGTGTATATATGGTCTGCACAAGTAGATACAGATATTGACTTAGCATATACAGTTTTTTTAATGTTTTATTTACAATCTCTCAATTTAATATGACATTTTCTACTTTTAGAGACAGCTATCCAAAATCACGAATGCCTAGGGCACAGAGCTACCCTGATAATCATCAAGAATTTTCAGGTTAGATTATCCACATTCTAAATGTTTAATGTTTATGCTATTAAATAATGGTTTAGTGGGAAGGGTGAGGGGAATTGTTTTAAAAATCAAACATATAAATATGTTTTTCATTATTTGAAAGATGTACTTGGCTTTTTTAATAACATAAGTTTCTTATGTGTCTTAATAGACTATGACAACCCTATCTTTGAGAAATTTGGAAAAGGGGGAACCTACCCAAGGAGGTATCATGTTTCATATCACCATCAAGACTATAATGATGGTAAGTTGCTGACATTCAGACCACAAGAACAGTTTGTGAAAATTCTCAAAAATAATTTTAAAAATTCATATTTAAGTAATACTATTAGAAATAAACTTGTTTCTCAATCATTTAGTTTCCTACCTAAAATTTTTTAATTGGGTCATAACATCTTACCTTTATGCCAACTTACCTCATAGTATTTATCTTTCCCTTAGAAGGAAAGGAGTAATTAAAAATATTATTCAGAAAGTTACTCCTTTTAAAATTCATACTTGCATGGTCCTTTTAAGGGAAAAAAAATATTGCTATCTTTAACTTTCCAATTTTTTTTAAACATTTTAAATCATGATTAGAAATGAGACTAAATTATATTTTTTCTACTTTTTATCCCAAAGCAAGACGTCTATGATTTTATGAATGTGTGTATCTATGTGTTAACATAAGAGATTATTTGAATTTGTATTCAGATTGTTTTTCTCCTACTTTTCATTTCTTCTTTCACCTTTTTTCCTTGTATTTTTATTATTGACTTTATGATTTATCGTTAACAAGGATTTTTCCTTGAACTCAATAGAAACTCTAATTTTAGGTTTAAAACATATAATTTAATAATCATTGCTGTTTCAGTTTCTTAGCCTAGTCATGGGACAGATTTCTGTTCCTTACATTACAAATTTTAAGAACATTCAATTGCAACATATTAATAAAAGTTTTAAGGTGATTCTATTTTTGTTTTGTAGGTCGTAAAACTTTTCCAAGAGCTAGAAGGACCCAGGGGACCAGCTTCCGGTCTCCTGTGAGTTTCAGTCCTACTGACCACTCCTTAAGCACCAGTAGTGGAAGCAGTATCTTTACCCCAGAGTATGACGATAGTCGAATAAGAAGAAGGGGAAGTGACATAGATAATCCTACTTTGACCGTAATGGACATCAGCCCACCCAGCCGCTGTAAGTAAGAACCATTGGCATCGTGAACTGTATACTAGAACCTGTGCAGAATTGTATATGAATAGTGTTGAAAAGAAATGGATATCAAGCCAGTCCTCAAGAGTGAGACCAACTTCTCAACAAAGTTGCATTTCTGAAGGTGATTGGAATGGCAGGTATAAGCATGCTATTGCTGCTGAATTACTTTAGATGATTCTGTCCTCTTTCATTGGGGAAGTGTCATCAATTAGTCATCCGTTCATTCATTTCACATTTCTGTGTTGAATTTCTGCACTGAGGTTTAAAATACACCCTCTAAGATACAGTCTAACAGGGAGAGTGATATCTGGAGCAGTCATTATAGTGTAACATTCAGTCTAGATCTTACAAGTGAGTAAGAATTCACCAGTAAGGAGGTGACATGTGCAGAGGCCATGGCATATTCTCAAGGTGGGGAATAGTTTACTTTTGGCTGAAGGGGAGGATATCTTACTTGGAAGAGTAAAAATAGGACTAGAATGGTAACTCAGTCAGAGTATGAAGTATTGGAACTTTATCACATGATAGATGCATACAAAGATGCGTGCGCAAAGACTGCAGCAATATTTGCATTCTCTGAATCCCTCCCTTCTGTGCCAGCATTGTCATATTTCACTTTACATCTATGCCCTCACACTACATTTGCCTTAGACAGCTGTCCTTTTTTAAATTTATTTTTTATTTATGTTTTTACAGAGAGGAAGGGAGAGGGATAGAGAGCTAGCAACATCGATGAGAGAGAAACATCGATCAGCCGCCTCCTGCACATCCCCCAGTGGGGATGTGCCCGCAACCATAGTACATGCCCTTGAGCGGAATCAAACCTGGGACCCTTCAGTCCACAGGCCGACACTCTATCCACTGAGCCAAACCGGTTTGGGCGACAGCTGTCTTTTAAGGGATTAAAAAATAAGAGGGGGAAAAAAAAAGCTTTTTATATATACCTTCGATTTATTGCTATAGATCTTGAGGTAGATCCAAGATTCTATCAGGCATTAAATTTCTTCTGCTTTAATAATTACTTTAACCTTTCTTCTGATACAAATCTGCTGGTAATAAGTTCTTTCAAGTTTGGTATTTTTGAAAAAGGTCTTTGTTTCTTCTTTTTGAAAGATTTTATTTTCTGGGTGTAGAATTCTGCATAGTTTTGTTTTTTTCCTTTCAGCACTTTAAAGATATTTCTCCATGGTTTTTTGGCTTTTATACTTTCTGAGAAGTGTTCTGTAGTTTTTGTCTTTGTTTCTTTACCTGGAGTTTGCTTTTTGCCCTCTGGCTGTTTTCAAGATTTCCTTTTGTTAGAATTGGAGTGGTGCTTTTTCCAGCTTCCTACATCATAGGCAGAAGGAAAACTGACTATAAATATTGCTTCAGCAAAGATGATATAGTCTGTCTTATAAGCAGTGGCATCTTAGATTGAGTGAAAGATACTGTTACATTTATAACCAAGAAAGAAAACAATCTCATTGCATTGGAAAAAATGAGTATGGGATGACGAACCTTGTTTGGGTTTAGAATTCTTAAAAATTGACTTAAGAGGCAATTTTTCAAAGATGGTGATCATGTACTCGCTGTGTGGCTCAGTTGGTTGAGTGTTGTTCTGGGCACTGAAAGGTTGTTGATTCAATTCCCCGTCAAGACACATGCCCAGGTAGGAGCGTGCAGGAGGTGGCCAATCGACATTTCTCTCTCTCTCCCATCCTCTCGCTCTAAAAATCAATAAATAAAATGTTTAAAACACCTAAAACATGATGACCATTATGAACTTAGATGACCATGATTTTCCCTCATACCCAAGCATATTCAATTAAGAATGTTACTAAATACAACATGCTCATTTAGTTCTTATTCATTTTATGCAATCTAGATATTCCATTTTAAGAAAGTATTCTTTTTTAGCACCTCGTGCTCCAATAAACTGGAGATTGGGCAAACTGCTTGGCCAGGGAGCCTTTGGCAGGGTCTACCTCTGTTATGATGTCGATACAGGAAGAGAGTTGGCTGTTAAGCAAGTTCAGTTTGACCCTGATAGACCTGAGACCAGCAAGGTAAGAATCGCTGCAGTCACACACAGAAAACAAGTGTTTTTAATAA
Source organism: Nyctalus aviator (assembly GCA_036971965.1). Lineage (NCBI taxonomy): Eukaryota > Metazoa > Chordata > Mammalia > Chiroptera > Vespertilionidae > Nyctalus > Nyctalus aviator. The sequence goes on along the minus strand of CM072928.1, from coordinate 82,985,928 downwards.
AATAAATGTAACACATGATAAAATGTTTATTTTTTCCTAACACAAATTATTTGCAAAATGAATCAATTATTAGATATGTTTATATACATTGTTCTGTGAATTTTTCCCCTTTAATGCTCAGTTACATTCTGATTTAGTGTTGCTTTAGCATACCTTCAAGGACTGTTATAACAGTTATTATTTACAGACTTAAAAATATTTATTCCTTAGAAAGTAAAAATTTCAGAATTAAATCACCTTGATGATCAATGAAATTCTAATTTTTTACTTTTACTAACAAAGCTGTAAAGATTTAACAGTGAGTTCTGTCTTTCAGGAAGTAAATGCACTTGAGTGTGAAATTCAGTTGTTGAAAAATTTACTGCATGAACGAATCGTTCAATATTATGGCTGTTTGCGGGATCTCCAGGAAAAAAAGCTTTCCATATTTATGGAATATATGCCAGGGGTAAGTTAGCATATCCTTGGAAAGTAACGTGCTTTGGGCCAGCATGGCTCAGGGGTTGAGCATTGACCCAGAACCAGGACGTCAGGGTTGGATTCCTGGTCAGGGCATGTGCCCGAGTTGTGGGCTTGATCCCCAGTTGGGGGCGTGTAGGAGGCAGCTGATCAATGGTTCTCTCTTTTCATTGATGTTTTTATCTCTTCCTCTCTCTGATATCAATAAAAACATATGAAAAAATAGACATTTTATTTAAAGATTTAGTTGAGGAAAGAAAAATAATAAAACTTTGATTTATAAAATGTTATACCTAGTTAATGAAATTTTGGAAGAGTTTTAAATTAGTAATATAATTTTCTTTTCTTTATTTTTTTTAAATTAAATTCTTTATTGTTTAAAGCCATGGTCGGCAAACCGGCTCACGAGCCACATGCAGCTCTTTGGCCCCTTGAGTGTGGCTCTTCCACAAAATACCACGGCCTGAATGAGTCTACTTTTAAGAAGTGGCATTAGAAGAAGTTTAAATTTAAAAAATTTGACTCAAAAAAAATTTCAATCGATGTACTGTTGATATTTGGCTCTGTTGACTGAATTTGCTGACCACTGGTTTAAAGTATTACATATGTCTCCTTTTTCCTCCATTGACCTCTCCCCAATCGCTCCCACCCCCCAGCACATGCCCGAACCTCCCTACTGTCTGTGACCATTGGTCATGCTCTTATGCATGCATATACATCCTTTGGTTGATCTCTTACCCCCACCATCACCCCTGCCTTCCCTCTGAGGTTTGACAGTTTGATGCTTCTATGACTGTTTTGTTCATCAGTTTATGTTGTTCATTATATTCCACAAATGAGTGAGATCATGTAGTATTTATTTTTCTCCAACTGGCTTATTTCACTTAGCATAATACTCTCCAATTTTATTTTCTATCTTCTTCATCTATCTTTTTATTTTTAACTCATTTTAAAATGGCTTACATGCATCATATTAAAGTGGCTTACATGCATCATAGTTCATGTTGAGATTTATCTAAGAGCCTTAAAAATATTCATGATAGCTGGTTTGTCCAAACCAGGATCCATCCAGTTCAGGACCACACAGTATATTTAGCTGCTATATGCCTTACTCCTCTCTTACTTTTATTTTTAATACGTTATTAATGATTTCAGAGAGGAAGGGAGAGGGGGAGAGAGAGAGAGAGAGAAACATCAATGGTGAGAGAGAATCATTGATTGGCTGCCTCCTGCACACCCCATAGTGGGATCAAGCCTGCAACCCGGGCAAGTGCCCTGACCAGGAATCAAACCGAGACCTCCTGGTTTATAGGTCAACCTTCAACCACTGAGCCACGCCGGCCGGGCACTCATCTTCTACTCTAGAGCAGTTTTTATGTGACAGATTTGACAGGCTATTGTTCTGCTGACAGTCTCTTCTCATATGGCATTGTATAATTTGTTCCTTTAATCCCCTTATTTTCTATAAACTGCAGGTGAGATCTAAAGTTTAAGTTAGCCAAAACCGGTTTGGCTCAGTGGATAGAGCGTCAGCCTGCAGACTGAAAGGTCCCGGGTTCAATTCCGGTCACGGGCATGTACCTTGGTTGCGGGCACATCCCCAGTAGGGGGTGTGCAAGAGGCAGCTGATGGATGTTTCCCTCTCATCGATGTCTCTAACTCTCTATCCCTCTCTCTTCCTCTCTCTAAAAAATCAATAAAATATATTTTTTAAAAATTTTTTTAAAGTCTAAGTTAGATTCAAATTTAATATTTTTTATTAGAATGGTCCATAGATCGTGCTGTGTACTTTATGTTGCATCCCATTAGGAGATACAGTTTTTGGTTGTTTCATCATTAGTGATGCTAAGATTGATAACTGGATTAGAGTGCTTGATACTCTAATTCTTCCATTGTCAAGTTTTGTTTTTTTCCTGAAGACCAGAAAGTAATGAGCTAGAGCAGTGACACACAATTCCTTTTCAGCCATCACTTAATGTTTATAACACAGTTTGATATTAATCGTTTCAGTAAATAATTTCATTAGGAGCTGCAAAATATGATTTGCAAAACTCTGTCATCCCTCTGTTATTTTTATAATATGTACTAGTAGAATGCATTCTAATACTAATGATTTTAAAGATGGTGGTATGCTTACGCATTTAAAAATACATGCAATCTGGCCAGTGTCGCTCAGTGATTGGTTGAGCTGTGGGCACTCGCAGGTCATTGTTGATTCCTGGCCAGGGCACCTACCTGGGTTGGGGACTCAATCCCCAGTAGAGGGCATGCAGGAGGCAGCCAATCAATGATTCTCTTCATTGGTGTTTCTCTCTCCCTCTCCCTTCCTTTCTGAAATAAAAATATATCTATATTTTAAAAATACATACATTATTGTAATTTAATAAGTTGTATGTGATAGAAAAAAGGATTGGTGTATGGGTCTTGAAGGGAATAGTTTGTTAGAATTATATGTAGAATGTACGAGGTTGCAGGGTAAGGTTATAGTCATAAAAAGGACCAGCATCTGATAGTAATGGTCCTCACCATCCTCAGGCTCACAAGGACAACAGCAAACCTTACTTTGTTTCTGTTGTGCATTATGGGTTGTTTTTAGTGATTCTTTTACTCATTATTGCTACTTTGAATTTTCAAATATTCTATTGGCAATGTAAATTAGTTTTTAAAAAACCCATTTGGAAAACAAATTGGTGGGATGTATTAAAGGCCATAAAAATGTTGAAGCCTTTTGACCTGGTAATTTCACAGAAGTTTATTCTAAAGAAGTAATCCAAAAGAAGAAAGAAGCTGCATATATTTATTTTATTATATAGTATTAGCTGTGGTGGAAAAAATGGAAATTCATTGCCATGGTGGAAGTAAATTATGATGGCATTGTCCAAGAGAATAATGTTAAAAATTAAAATCGTGGCAAAGTTGAAGGAAGTACTTCCATAAGGAAGAAAAAAAGAATATAAAGTGCTATTAAATAATGATTATGATATTTTAAAAGTATCTGTACTTAGACAAGGATAGAGAAACTTAGAAAAATGAAAAATGTGTTATGTTGGGATTGTGATTTGTCTTTTTTCTTTATTTTCATTACAGTTTGTGTAATAAATATTTAAATTAAGTTAGAAAATAATTATGAATAACAGTGAATAGAGTTTCAGATTGTTGAAGATAAGATTAATTAAAATGATTAACCAATAATTAAAATGATTTAGAGATGGATAATCTTTATATAGCAATCTTGGATAAACCCGGACTCCTCAGGAAGAGGTGTTAGATCATGTTTCTCATTACCTACACTTGGTTTTATAAAAGTAGCTGTATCGTCAAATTCCTTGGATTTGAAAAGCTCATTACCAAATTAGTTATAGTTAATTGACTATCTGAATGAATTGTAAATATGGTAAGCCCAAGGATCAATGGGTTGGACATACAGTCCATATTCCTAGACTTTCCTGAATCTCCACGTTTGTGAATGATGCTGTATAATTTCTCTCGGTAAATTAAGTATGCTGGATTCAAGATTTGCCAAAATTGTCATCTCTTCTTCCGTTTTTTCAAGCACGGCACCCCATTCCTTAGTGTATCTAGAATTACTATCAGACTAGAACTATAACTTCCTTTATTGTCAGTACCTGAACTAGCAGTCATTTTTATCTGTTAATTTTACATACACACATGCAATTTTTAGCTGGCACAGTGCTTCGCAACCCATTCCAATTGTTCCTACTGAAGAAGGTACACAAAGGTAAAAGAGCTGCACCAGTGGATCGTTAGTGCTGTGGGCACTAATAAATCTTAAAAGAGAAGATCTGTCCCTCAGGAAGCATTTTCTTTCCATCTTTTGAAGTGTTCGTTATTCATCGGATTTGCACATTGGAATCAGTAGGGCAGCTTTTGTAAACTCCAAGTGTCTGTCTCACCTCAGACTGAGCATTCTCAGAGATGGCACCTCGTCCTGCCTTAAAAACACTTAGGAAAATTTAAAATTCCTCTTTAATATATTTTCTCATGTTTTGAATTAGCATGTTGAGTATATAAAAGAAAAACTTAAAAATTTCATGTGTTCTGATTTTCTATTCATACCCATTCTTTCTCCTGAGAAATAAATAGGCAAATATCAATAAAATACTTCTAAATAAAATAATAATATTAAAATGCTTCTAGAAACAGAAAGAAAGAAATGCATAATTAAGTAGGATCTATATAGAAGAACAAAGAGGAAAAGCAAAAATATATTCTGGGCAAAACGATATAAAAGTACAATAGAATTGTTAGAAAACAGTTGCAAGGAATATGAGATAGTTAGAACCAAGACAGTGATACAAACAGGATCAAGAGCCGCTGTAAAGGCTTCCTTAGTGGCAACGCCCGCTCTCCACAGCTCTCGTCAGGGAACATGTAATTGAATTGTATGTAAATGAGATGGCATGTGTGCTCTTAACGAGAGTTCCCGTGCTTCCCACTCAGCTAGGATTCTTTAAAAAAAAAATAAAGATGTAATATAGTGGTTCATTTCAAACCATACCATACATTTCTTTTGTTTTCATTTAGGGTTCAATTAAAGACCAATTAAAAGCATATGGAGCTCTGACTGAGAATGTAACTAGGAAGTACACCCGTCAGATTCTGGAAGGCATCCACTATTTGCATAGTAATATGATTGTTCATAGAGACATCAAAGGTAAGAAATGAGGTCTTTTCATTTGAAATACACAGTTTTTGTGTGTGTGAATAAAAAGAGTAATATACTTAAGAAATTCAGCATCTAGATCAATACATCTGCCTTTAAAATACTGTAGGACTAAGTCATATTGCCGCAGTTCTGATGTCCAGTGTCTAGTGATAGAGTGGACTCTGCTACAGAAAGCTGAGCCAGATCATCGCACCGGAAGGAAGCGTATGAGAGAAGGAAGTGGCTCATGGCCGGAAGAGATAGGAGCTTGCTTTCGTTTTAAGATCTGCCCGCTTAGGCAGGCCTCAGGTGTCAAGGCCCCTGACAGCTTAAAGGACCACAATGGGGATTATTCTTTTAGGAATGATCTCTATTCAAGTCCGTTTCTCTTTAGCACTCATGAGCTACAGGGACCAAGGGGAGCTACCCCAGATGGGCTTGCCAGGAGTGAGGAACCACACTAGTCAGATGAAGCAGGAAGCAAGCTGATTTAAAATGATGATAGGGCAAACACATGGAGAGGAGGAACATGAAGTGTAAGTTAGATATGAATGTGATCACATTTGTAAAATGAAAGTATGGCCTGGAAGAAAAATGTTCATATGGTTGACAGTGGTCACTTCCAAATGGCAGGATGAGTGATAATGGTTTTCTTTGACACAGTTTTTACTTTTTCTATGTTTCCCAAATTTTATGATGAGAAACTTTTAAATTGTGAGGGAAAAAGAAAGATAGTTGATGACTTTTAAACTTAAGCCTTTGAGTTCATAGTGAACCCTAGGATAAAAAATAACAGATCATCGTTGCTAGGGAATCAACTCATTATTTCATAACAGGGTCCGGTCCCTTTATTCCGCCTTTCTTTTACTGACTGTGCCATTAAGGACCACATAGTGGTTAAATCTTGTCTTTATAGCAATATTTTGACTAACAAATGAAGAAGGAATTATGGAATGGTGCCATTTTACAGCCACTGATGAATTCATAGGTGTGAGCATTAAACATTAACAGGTGTGACATCTAAGACATAGACAGTTGAGCATAACATACTTCCTATGTTTAGATTACATCATCATATCTATAAAGTAGTTTTGCTAATAATAATAATCTGAGTTTGATCAAGTCTTTAGATTCAGCTACCAAATTTTAGAATTTTAGAGCATACATATCAGCGGACGGACATGGCCAATAGGATGCCTTGGGACGGAGTCAGCAGACCTAGACACTAGAAAAGCTACAGGCAGACAATGCAGGTTCCTCCTAAAGTGCATGGAAAAGATCACAGGGACCTTTAGATCAGGAAAGGCTTAAAATATGAGTCATTGAGTCTCAATGTATGGGCCTGACTTGGGTTCTGATTTTTTTTTTTTAAATGTGAAAACCACCGAGTATATATTTAACATTATTAAGTTGTTGCCATCCAGTTCAGTGTAATAAGAGCCATTATCTTTTAAAACTAATGAACTATTGATCCTGAAGTCTGCATTTGTTTCAAATGATATGAGAGGGGGAGAGGGAGAAGCTGGCAGCATGGTGGGGCTGAGGCATGGATATATATATACACATTCTATCTGCTTTTGTATATGTTTGAAAAATCTCCTTCATAGTTTTCTTTTAAGGTATCCAAAATAAGTTTGGAAACTTAGGAGTCTATATTGGGAACCTGGTTACAGTTTTTCACTCAGCCCCTCGTATGGATAGGCAGTGATTCAGTATGGTGATTATTCCCTAGAGTTAGCTCTGCCTGTCTGTGATCTGCCTGGGACTATTCCTTCTCTGCTTGTAGCCAGTAAAATCTGGCTTGTGTGTGTCCTTCCCTGGTTAAATATTTTAGAGACACTGGCTTTTTTCGACAGAGTCCTCTTTGCCTGATGAACAGGGGACGCTGCTGTTCCACAGGACAACAGGGTGCCTCCCTCAGACCTGCAGTCCGCTGGGAGGGTGTCCGGTCCAGCGGAGCTGCGGAGAGCCACCCCACCAGGCTGGGATTTCTGGGGGAACAGAGACAAGGACGGAAGCTCACAGTGGGATGGACAGTATGCATTCTCTCCCGTCTATAGTGTAGCTTTTCTCCAATACTCACTCCTTAGAGGCCATTTTTAAAAAAAGGAAGAAGAAAAGGACTTTTAAGAATATAAAGTACTAGAGGCCTGGTGCCCGGATTGGTGCACGGGTGGGGTCCCTTGGCCTGACCTGCGGGGATCAGTGGGCCTCCACACTGCTGCAGCCCAGCCTTCCCTACCAGCTCATTGGGCTCTAGCCTGCTGTCCATGTAGGTCCCGCACAGCACAAAGTAGTGTGGAAAGCAGCAGGGGGCCGGGGAGGAGCCTGAGCCTGGGCTGGGCACTGCACCACTCCTGCTCATCCTGGCCCTGCTGTACCTGTGCCACTGCCGCTCAGCCATGCAGGGGGAGTGTCGCAGGAGAGGCTCGCGGCCACAGCTGTGCTCACCAGTCATGTGAGTCTGGCATCTGGTGCCCGTCTGTCAGCTGAGTGGTGCTCCTGCTGTGGGAGCACACTGACCACCAGGTAGCAGCTCCTGTGGTGAGCATCTGCCCCCTGGTGGTCAGTGCGTGACATAGCTACCAGCTGGTCTTCTGATCGCTTAGGCTTTTATATAGAGAGATAGATGGTTAAGCCTTGGCCAGTGTGGTTCAGTTCAATGAGCATTGGTTGTCCCATGCACCAAAAGATTGCCAGTTTGATTCCCAGGTGGGGCACACACCCAGTTGTGGGTTTGTTCACCAGTTGGGGTGTGTACAGGAGGCAACTGATTGATGTTTCTCCCTCTCTCCTCTCTCTCAAATCACTAAAAAGAAAATATTTAAAAGATCTTTTATCATTTCCCCCCACTTAAAAACAATATGTGGTTATGGTTACAGGAGGCTTAAAATAACAAGTCGCCCTGGCCACTGCGGCTCGTTGGCTGTGGTCCAGTGCACCAAAGGGTTGCCGGTTCACTTCCTGGTCAGGGCACATGCCAGGGTTGCAGGTTCCAGGGGCAAGCAGGAGGCAGCCAATCCGTGTTCTGCTCTCACATCAATGTTTCTCCCTCTTCTTTCCTCTCATTCAAAATCATTAAAAATATTTTTAAAAATAACGAAGTTTCAATTTTAGGTTAAAATAAATTGCTTATTTAAAAACTGGTAGTTTATAGGAAAAGATAAAAATGAGAATAGAAATAATTTACATAAGACAGAAACAAGACTTGCAATTCCAGAAGAAAAGATTGAGTTTCAAAATGATAAATAAAGGGGGAAAGAGAGAATAAAAAAATAAATGAACCTACCCCCGGTCTTGGTTTCTGATAACATTAAAAGTAACTAGGGCCCAGCCGGTGTGGCTCAATGGTTAAGCATCAATTTATGAACCAGGAAGTCAGTTTGATTCCTGGTCAGGGTACATGCCCAGGTTGTGAGCTCGATCCCCAGTGTATGGGGTGTGCAGGAGGCATCTAATTGATAATTCTCTCATCATTGATGTTTCTATCTCTTTCTCCCTCTTTCTCTCTGAGATCAATAAAAATATATTTTAAAAAATGAAAGTAAGTAGGACTCTTTGGAGAGAAGGCTAATTCTAGGACTTGAGCATCTAATAGTGCCCCAAAGTAAGAAGATACTAAAAAACCAACCCCAAACCAAAAACAGGAACACAATGATGGGTCATGACAAAAGGACACTGGAACCAATAGAAAGAGTTCCCCCTGGCCAAAGCTGGAACAATTGAGCAATGAAAAAGTCACATTAGTTTGTAACCCAAAGTAAAAGAAATATCCTTGTGTTTATACTGATATGAACAAATGGGTGAGGAAGCCAGTGGGGGAGAGGAGACAAGCTCCTGTGCAGAATGATTCCCAGTAATTCCTGTCTCTGCTCGCCTGCAGCTACTCCTTCATGGGCTGTGCATGACCTGCAGGGACAGCATGGCGAGGAAAGGGGCACTTCACCATAGAGAATTCCACAACCTCAAGCCAGTTTATAATAAGTTGTTTATTATAAAAGTAAATGAGCCGAAACCGGTTTAGCTCAGTGGATAGAGCGTCGGCCTGCGGACTGAAGGGTCCTGGGTTCGATCCCGGTCAAGGGCATATACTTGGCTGCGGGCACATCCCCGGTAGAGGGCGTGCAAGAGGCAGCTGGTTGATGTTTCTCTCTCATCGACGTTTCTAGCTCTCTATCCCTCTTTCTTCCTCTCTGTAAAAAAATCAATAAAATATAAAATTAAAAAAAAGTAAATGAAATCTAAAAACAGAAAGCTGGAAGCTTGCTTAGAAGAGATTTAGCATGTAGAAATTGAGAAGTAACATTAATATAAAGCAAAACCCAATATTTAGAGAAATTATATAAAATAACTAATATTAAGTTATAGCAGGAGAGGAAAGTGCTGGAAGTTTTGAGGATGGGCATTCCTCCTCAGAGAGATGAGCTTTAGCCGCAGCCTCTTGCTTTAGGACAGAGACACTGGCCCAGAGCCTGCTGTGCTGCCCCCTGCCTCGCCCTCCTTCCCTTCGTGGCCGCTCCCTTCCCGCACCCGCCTTTTCGGCGGGAGACCCTTCTGGCCTTCACGCACACCCTGTGCTAAATCTTCAGTGTGTGAGTGAACCTTTCTGGGCACTGCCTATGCCTGGCAGTGCCAGCGGCAGTTTGGAGACAGATTGAAGAGTCTGCTGCATTTAATTCTCTGCTGTTGTCCTTTTACACATTCCAAACTGCCAATAGAAAGAATGAAATGAGGATGTTTCATATTTTTAGGCGCAAATATTCTGCGAGATTCAACAGGCAACGTTAAACTAGGAGACTTTGGGGCCAGCAAACGGCTTCAAACAATCTGCCTTTCGGGGACAGGAATGAAGTCTGTGACGGGCACGCCCTACTGGATGAGCCCCGAGGTGATCAGCGGGGAAGGCTACGGCCGGAAGGCGGACATCTGGTAGGTCTGCTGTGGGGCTGCGCCGGCCTGCCCCACGGGGTGGAGTGTCTGTCTGCGCCAGGTTTCAGGGCTCTTGTGCACTTTGAAATAGGATGTCAGGGTTACAGGGTGAATATTTTACTTTGCCTTATTGAAGCTTAATCATTGACTAAATACAGAGAGCTCCTGGCCTGTCTTCCATTCTTTATTCAGGGTTTTATTTTAAGCAACTTCAGCACTAGAAAACTGCCTTTCATTTCCCTGAAATGAAAAGAACTTTAGAAGTAATTAATTTTTATTGTTAGTCTCTTATAATTCAGCTAGTCTTAAAGTAATTCTTTGTGTTTAACCATAAATTGTGGTTTATTTTCATTGATTTTTATCTTTAAACTACTAGAGGCCCGGTGCACAAAATTTGTGCACAGCCTGGGGGGTGGGGGGAAGGAGTGTACCCCTCAGCTCAGCCTGCACCCTCTCCAATCTGGGATTGGATGTCTGATTGCCTGTTTAGGCATGTTCCGGTCTGGTCCCTCTCACAATCCAGGACTGCTGGCTCCCAACCCCTCGCCTGCCAGCCTGCCTGCCTGCCTGCCTGCCTGCCCGCCCCTAACTGCCCTCCCCTGCCAGCCTGGTCAGCCTTAACTGTCCTCTCCTGCAGGCCTGAGTCCCTCCCAACTGCCCTCCCTTGCTGGCCCAGTCATCCCATACCCCTTCCTTGCCAGCCTGGTTGCACCTAACTGCCCTCCCCTGCCAGCCTGCTCACTCCCAACTGCCCTCCCCTGCAGGCCTGGTCACTCCTAACTGCCCTTCCCTGCAGGCCTGGTTGCCCCTAACTGTCCTCCCCTGAAGGCCTGGTGGCCACTATCTGTCCTCCCCTGCTGGCCTGGTTTCCCCCAACTGCCCTTCCCTGCTGGCCTGTTCATCTACAACTGCCCTCGTCTGCAGACCTGGTTCCCCTCAACTTCCCTCCCCTACTATCCATCTTGTGGCAGTCATCTTGTGTCCACATGGGGGCGGCTGTCTTTGACCACATTGGGGGCCCATCTTGTATGTTGGAGTGACGGTCAACTTGCATATTACCTCTGTTATATAGGATGTTACATATAGCTACAACCTTTTAATGAAATTAAACTTGAAATCAAGTCACATTTAATGTATATTCACTTCACTCCTGTTTCTCATTTTGTAGTAACTTTCTTTGTGATGATATTGTTTGTGTAATGTAATTTTTAAATTCCTTTTCAGGAGTGTTGGCTGTACTGTGGTAGAAATGCTAACTGAAAAGCCTCCGTGGGCGGAATATGAAGCAATGGCTGCCATCTTTAAAATCGCCACCCAGCCAACAAACCCCAAGCTGCCCCCTCACGTCTCAGACTACACCCGAGACTTCCTCCAGCGCATCTTCACAGAGGCCAAGCTGAGGCCGTCGGCGGAGGAGCTGCTGAGGCACATGTTCGTGCACTGCCACTAGCAGCCCCTCCCGCCCCGGCTCCCATCAGGCCTGCACCTTCTCTCTGACGGCACTTTTCTTCTTATAACAAAGAGAGATGGGGAGAAAAAAGACAAGAGGGAAAGTGTTTCTCTTGATTCTTGGTTAAATTTGTTTAATAATAGTAACCTAATTTTTTTTTATATTTAATCGTTTTTCCCTTACAAGAACTTGAAACTTTTTTTAAATTTTTTATAGTGTACTGATGTGGTTCAGACATATAAAGCACTTTAGTACATGGTCACTCTTTCTAGTACAAACAAACCATTTGGAACACCTAAAGGTTGGAGGGTTTTTCTCTGTGCTGCTGGCGAATCGGTGGCGATGGAGAGACACGGAAAACAGGAGAAGAAAATGATATCTACTTGTAGTTTTTAATGATAGTACTTAAAATAGATCCTCATTTGGGGTTTGAGCCCTAACCTTGAGTCTAGGGTGGGTACTCAACTTAAAGAATACAGGTTCCTCCTCATATCTGTATTCTTTAGATCCTAACCTCTGTATACCAAGCTTCTTGCTCAGTAGGAATCATGATAGAAAATATGAATCTCTAAGAGCTAAGTTTATTTGTTAATCTTAAGCAGTACAATAAGCAAACACTATAGAAGATCCATGTTACTGGGATTTATAAGCCTTGTGGGATATCTTTTTGTTTTTAAAAAGAATAAGATACTATTTTATTTTAAAACAGATATGAAAGTCAATGAGCAAATCCAAATTAAAGGACAGAGGAGGGTGCTTTAATTAATGTGTGCGCAGTAGAAGCGTCCACATTTGCCAATCAAGAGAATAATGAGAAGCAGAAGTACGTGTTGTTTAATGTATTTTAAAGTGTGATCTTTACCTGAAAGAGAAAGCCCCAAAATTAAGAGAAAGGAGAAATAATCAACACAATGTGTATTACATCTTACTGTTTCTAGCTCCTGATTCCCCGCAGGGTAACATTTCTTAGGAACTGAGAGTTTAACCTGGAGTTTCCATGAAGCTAGTGTCATGAGAGAAACCCTTCTTCTGGGGATCACAGAATGCGAGGCTGCTCAGAAATAGTGTAGCAGCGGCTCTCAGGGGGCGGCTGCTTCTCTCCAGCCTGCAAGGCCTGGAGGCAGTTTTGGCTTCACAGCTTAGGAGGCTGTCAGCGGCATCTAGTGAGTCGAGGCAGGGATGCTGCTGAACAAACCACAGTGTATAGGACTGCACCTGCTCCCGACAGAACCCTCCTGCTCACCATGTCCGAGTGCCAAAGTTCAGGAGCCTGTGGTAAAGACCAGCTCCGGTTACAGACTGCTGCGGCCACTCACAAAGCAGGCTCTTTGCAAACAGTAATTCCAGAGAGGAGGCGATATGATGCACAGTGAGAGTGTTACAAGAGCAAATACCACTGCTTGCAGGTCGGGGTGAAGGACCTCAGCACCAGGAGTAGCAGCCATGCCTTCCCAGCTGCACGTTGCACCCAACGCAGGACTCCCATGCTAGAGACAGAATGGCTTTCCACACAGAGCTCATCAACTCTGCTGTCTGCATATGTTCTCCCCTCAGCTCAGCTTATAGTCGTGGGAAAAGCACAGCATATCAAAACCAGTATTAACTACTTATAGGCAAGCTAAAGCTGCCCGGCATTTCTAGTATGTATCCACTAAGAGCAGGGACTCTGGATGGAAGGAAACAGCTGGGAGAAGCCATGACCCCTGATGGACTGGAGCTACTCAAAAATATGAATGATATCAGTGATGTGGCCACTTGCAATATTTCCCAGTTTATTAAACAAGTGCAAAGTTCTTTATGTTTAAAGATCTAGAAAATAGTAGTCTTCCTGGAGGACCTACATGTGATGCCTTTTGGGGGATTCACGGGGAATGCAGATTTTATTTTCTGCTAAAAAGTATGACCTTTGGGAACGCCGCTGTCTGAAGTTCGTTAGATTGTGGTTTACTGTATCAGGTCCTCTGTCATTCTCTGTAGGAAATTTGAAATTCTACTAGCTAGTCTGAGGAGAAGCCAAAACACAAAGATTCCCATCCCCTCTAGTCAACGGAAGTGGCTCGCCAGGAAGGTATGAATCAGTGGTCTCCCCTGGGAAGTCAGCGGCAGCCCTGCACTGTGCGCACCGCCCCGAGGCCAGGAGCTGTCCTTCCTCATCTCGTGAGCGAAGGCACCGCTTCCGCTGGAGCGAGCCAGTGTCTGTGCCGGGCTTCTCCTTTGTTCTCTGTCTCTGTGGCTCCTGACCCGGGGTCTGTCGGGGTCACCCGTGGTGCAGAATTGGAGACAAGCGCTCTTTAGAGAGATCTTGGGAGACTGTGACACCAAAGCAAAATTGTTTGCTTTTTCTGGTCTCCCTTTGACTTTTAAATGCATAGAAAACAAATCACCTGAAAAGAAATCGCTACTTTAACACTGCTGCAGAAGACCTTTGTTTTATAGGAAAATATTATTAGCTATGGGAAAGTACTGTTCTTTATGTAAAGACTTAAAAATAGACTAATAGTTTACAGAGTTATTATATAAAATGTGATGTGAATTTATTTTAAATAAGTTGTAAAGGTACCAAAACCACAAGAAAAGTTAATATATATAAAAGCTACTAGAACAAAAAAGCTTGAAGTGGTATGACATATGAAAGACCAAAAGTAAATTTAAAAAAAAAAAATTTGAGATAAAACACCTTTATCAGGGGCAATTAGATATAACACTCCACCCTTTTCTTTTTCTCACAACGGTATGGATCAGCAAATGAAATCTGGGCTTTCTAAGATGACTAAACGTGTTCCGCTTTTAGATGCACAGCTCATTCTGTTCGGTAGTGCTGTGCTGAGGCTGGAAAGGGGCAGACTGCTGACTTGTGCCTTGACGATGCCGCGCTCTGACTGGCGGACGTGGTGCTGGAGAGGTCCCAGCAGTCTGGCTGCTCTTCAGGAAATATCTCCGCTTGACCCTTGCAGGAGTCAAAATGGCCAGCCCTAGGTTTTGGCCAAGTAGATTTTACATTGCAAACAAAAGCATTGAATAAAAGGGTTGAAAAATGAATGACTAGTGGAAATTTAGTAATGGTTAGTAATTGTTTCATTTGAAATTTTCTGTATGAATATCTTTAAATTTTTTCATTTTCCTCATTTACAAACATATCTAACTTGAAAAAATGGCTCAAGACTGTTGTCTTAGACAGTTTTCAGAGGCATCGTCAACCTTCCATATTTATCTGAGACTGAAACGCACAGGTTGAATTAACTAAAAAAAATTAAAGCTTATTTTAGAGTAAATTGAATTGGCTTTCACTTGAGAGTCTGTCTTACTCTCTAGAAGCTACGTTAAAAAGAAAAGTTGATTAGAGCAGCTTTCTGCTACCTTACCTCTTACCTGTGTCAGGTCTGATCTTAGTATTTCTTGGACGGAGTGGGAAGGATGTGTGAAGTCATTAAGAAAATCCCATCTGAATAGTGTATAGGGACGGCCACACGGGGGCTCAACGCCTTGGCCGTGGCAGAGGCCGAGCCAGGGGTCTAGGGATCAATAGCTTGGATAGAAGATCATCTGGTGTCAGTCAGGTAGAGCAATCTTTCAGTTTTTTTAAAAAAAGGTGAATCTCTTTTATTTGCTTACTCATTAACTGTGGCTTATTGTGTCAGCACTAAGTTAACGTCAGGCCATCAGTCTAGGAGGAAACACGGGCTAGCAGTACCTAACTCAGAGCTCAGCAACGATGTTTTAAATCGGACGGTTTTTTGTGATGTAAGGAAATAGCAGTTTTGAGTAATTATTGGCTGTTGTAAACTAAATGTCATTAACAACGTGAATTAAAAGTAGCCCCAAATTAGAGGCACCTCCATTGTTCAGGCAGCCTCTCTCTCAGGACTCCCTCCCGCAAACCGCCTCTGCTCAGACAGTTCCGGCGATGAAGGGCATTTATTCCATAAATAGTGCTTTTTCCTTCTGTTTCTTTTAAAGAAAAAAAAAAAAAAACTTTTCTTTTGGTCTAAGTTGTCCAAATACCTTTAAAAATGTTATAGAAATTGAATTCTGTCAACAGTGTTATTTATACTAAGATCCGGGCAATTTCTTGAAACCTTCCTGTTTTATATTAGTTTTGCCCTTTGTTATGAATGTTATGTTCATATTTATTTGAATTTTAGATCGGTTAAATGTTAATGAAAAGCAATTTAATTGTTAATTTTTGGTAGTGCCTTTTTCTCTGTATGCCTTAATTTTATTTTATATGAATAATTCATGTTACCCACCAAAATGAAGGGTTTTTCCCCCCCAAATCAGGAGTTTCAAGAATTGGTTTGGCCTTAGACTGTGTATTAGCCCTTAAATATTTCTTACCGCCTGCTTCCTTCTCCTCCCCTTTTCTACCTCTTTTTTTAATGTTAGAAGATAAATATCAGCATTAATCTGCCACAGACACACCACAGTTTCCACTAGACGTGGACTGCTAAGATAGGAGAGAGTATTCTAATTCTAAAGACAGAGGGTAAAGTGTCTTCCGGGTGGGTTACTTGATTTTCAATCAGATTGACACTGTCCCGATTCTTTGTATGTCATGGTTCAGTTCTGATTATCATAGCAGAGGTAGAATGGTTGTTTTTGCCCTAAAGAGGTGTTTAAATGGTTTACAAATGTTCAGGCAATGAGAGTTAGGGCAATAAGCAAGAAAACCAGGGATAGCAAATTTCTAATCTAATATTGTAATGAAAACTCTAACTTACATTTCTGTGAAGTGTGTGTGTGTGTGTGTGTGTGTGTGTATGTGTGTATGTGTGTGTAGTGGAACAGGGATGGGAAGAGAGGAAAGGTGTGAATGTTCAGTTAGATTAGTTTCTGTTCTTGGAGGAACAACTCAAATGTGTATGACCTACTGATGATGGATGAGTGATCATCCTTGGGTAGGAATACCAGCATTCTCCACCAGTAACTAGTATAAATGATTGTTTAATAAAGGTATTTATTGTGAATTGCCAAGCTCTTGGTTGCTAAAAGTAGATTAAAATTAAATTTGTATGTCTGTATAATAGCTTATATATAAAACCCTTAAATAGGAAGTAATTGATTTTGCATAGTTCTTCATGAACTCTTGGGGATAAAAATTCTGCCAGACATTATCAAAACCAGCTACTTTACCTCTTACTTGTGTCAGTTTATGAAACGTTCAGAAGGAAGTTTTCTTACAACTCTTCCTGATTGGCTAGGGAGCACATGCTGTGGAGCCACCGATCCTGCTGACCTTGCCCATCTGAGCGAGACGCCACTGCAGGCGAGGGAAGGCTCAGAGCCACGGGTTCCCACTCGCCTCATGTACTCTCAGGAGAGTCTGGAGACTCCTCTCGGTGATGGCGAGAGTGGACATGATGGTGATCGTTTCAGAAGTACAGGGAGGAGTCAGCTAGAGAAAAGTAAGAATCTTATCTGTTGCCTGCACCCAGTTTTTTATGTAATTCTTCATGTTTTTCATTATTCTGCGTTATAATTGACAGTAATATATGTTTGTTAAAACAGCAAAGGCATTAAAATATTGAGTCCTGCTATTCCCTATGCCTGTTACTCTTGTTTGCATTCACAATCTGCATTATCAGAATCACTTTAAACCAAAGCTTTTATATTCCCTGCACACATTGCCAAAATGATTGGCATGTTACTTCTGCCCACCTGCAAGCTAATGGGATAGGAAGGATAAAGTAGATCCTACTAGAGTCTGCATCTCAGTCTCCCTTCCGGTGAAAGGAGAGGTGCTCCGTGTTTGCATTTAAGCAGCAGAATTCCCTTCAGCTCTGATGGAGCTATATAGACATTGCAAACTTGAGCGTGTACACCTGCGAGTCTTAGTAACACAGCTGACCATAGACACATTGACTAGCGAGGCCTGAGGTTGGAAGTGTACTTTCTTCCTAGTGTCTTCACCTGTAGGAACTTGGGATTGACTTGAAAGACATTTCAGGAAAGCTGTGAAGACATGTCTGCTTTGTGCCATAGACACTTGGGAACATAAAAATGAGTCTGTGTTCCAGTATACATGCAGCATTTGTCCACAAATAAAGATATCTGAGTCCCTTAATGACAGTTGAGAACAGTAAAGTTTGTGATTGTACTAAAAAGCACTTTTATGTTCATTTATTTTTTTTTAGAATTTAATTTTTAAAAGCATATGTAACGTGGTGATTTTAGCATTAGCATTACTTAGAGGGGAGAGAAAAGTAACAAAATCTTAAACTCTAGTAGATACTTAGACTCCAAAATGCAGTCTAATTTTTCCAAAGACTTTTTCCCAACTGGAATAAGAAGGGAGGACTGATGGAAGCACAGGTGAAAAGGCTTATGGGCAAAAGGAAGTGGGAGGGGGCCAACCTTGCAGTATACCCTCTTCAAGCAAAAGTACGGTGTCTGAGGGTGAGAATACTGCTTTACAAACAGATTGTTTTTAATACAATGTTAATTAGTAAAAGGTTTACATTTTTTCTATTGCTGTTGGTTTTAAAATTTGCTACTCTGCATTCAGAAACATTATAAAATACTTAGTACCAAGGATACTTTTAATGTCAGACATCTCTTACATTTCACATGGTTCTTTTTATTCAAATATCATCATAAATAAAAGCAAACTTGGATAAGTTTGAGAAAAAACTTTAATTGTTACAAACTATAATTATCAATATGTAAATTTACCTTTTGGCCGAATGTACATTTTTTAATGTAGCCATTACATTCTTTATATTTAACCTATTAGTTTCTCTCTGTAAAAAATTTTAATCTCAGTTGAATGCTGGGCAGTTTATAATAATGTACAAATAATAATGTTTTTTTCCTACAAGGTTGACTTTTTGCACATTTTTGGAAGTTTTTAATTTGTACACTGATGTACTACTTTGACCAATAATTGTTGATGTGTGTATGAGCATCATGAATGTGTGCATTGAACTACTGTCTGTGTCTCTGTTTTAACTTCTTTCAACATGTGGTCAGTAACTGCACTGCTGTTACAGACTTAAATGGACCTTACTGCTTTTACTATGGATGCTCATTTTGGTTCTCTCTTTGTTAAAGAACTCAGGAGTTCAACTCACTTTCTGATTTTATATGTATTGTAAAATCTATGACTAAGTTGAAAGTATGCTTGCAACTCCATGTATCAGGGGATGTTGTGTGTGGAAATGTCTCTGTCTGTCTGTAGGCACATTTATATATCCCAGTAATTTCTTGTTTTCATTTGTTTCTACATTTTTATGAACTTGTTTTTTTATAAGGGTACTGTTTAATTAGGATTAAATATATATAAAAGCTTTTTGAGAGATTATTTACTATATGAATATATTTTCAGCTGGCTGATCAAAATATTTTTAAAATTTTGTTTTTAACCATGCAAAACATGTTTGTATTTCCAGAATTAGATACAAGTTTACTTAGATATAAGTTAAAAATACTCCCGGAAGGAAGAGCATTGATACTCTTTTGAGAATTCTCTGAAGTGCAAATTAAGGGGAAAAAGTAGATCTTAAGCAGTAGCAAAAATACACTGCCCACTAAAACAGCCTTCGAATGCTCAGAGCTGTGAAAAACGTGAGAAAATAACTCGTCTTGAAAAGATGCCACGACTTTTATGTTTCCAGGCTCTCTTGGCTGGTCCTACTGTTGTTGACTGTTTCCTTATCCTACCCTGAAAGATGTTAACAGTTAGGTGTTTTCTTACTGGGGAAGGTCAGACCTCATTTATGATTCTCTGCAATTGACTATAAATTGGTTTAGAAATGTCCAAACATATATTGAGTGTCTCTATACTGTACTGTGTATGCTAAGTAACTGGCAGGAAAAAAAATTGGAAATTAAATTTCCAATCTGACAATGTTCTTATACTTAAGGAAATCCTTGTTTTTAATATGCGGTACCACGTAAGGTTACTTGTGTTAGGAATACAGTCCACTGTTGAAGTTGAATGTCACTAAGCTTATTATGTTATAAGAGCCAGTATAATTAAAACCTCCCAGAAGCCAGATACAGCGTGTTATGTGCCACATTTCATGCATATTTTGACTTTGTGTTGTTCATTGAAAGTTGTGCTTGTAAAAATGTATAAAATTTCGGAGTTTTTATGTATTTGTTTTTCTTGCTGGTAAATAGCTTTTGAAAAATCTAATGTGAAAGAAACCATGTTTATATTTTGTTAGTGATCAGTGACTTTGTTTATATGGAAATTTGTATATTGTTGGCACACATTTTTTTAGATTTATCATGCATGAAGGCTGCAATAATTAGCACAATGAAAATTGCTTTTTTTTAAACGTTAATTCATTTGAAAGATTGTGGTGCACAGGGTTACTTTAAGTGACCTGGGTTATGGAATATAGATGAACGGCACTCTGAGTGTTAATAAAGCTAATATTTATTTCCACTGTGATGGTTTGTCCACATCTGTTCTGGGGCTCAGTGTGTTCCCTCCCACCTGTCCCTTCCTGGCCTGAGCTGACCCTGTCTAGGAGACCAAGCTCTGACCAGCCTAGAAACATTGTGCCTAAGTCTTTCCAGGATGCAAGCCAGTACTGTCCTACCCCATGCTCTGGCATTCCTTTTCTGACACCTTGATTGCTCGAGTCAGAATTCAGTGATGAGGAACACATAAACCCTGCCTCTGAGCCTCACAGGCCGTGGGCGTAGCTTCCTGGTCTAGCAACAGTGTTGAGTCCAAGGGCTTGTTATTAGGGCTCTTCAACGCTCAACCGAACTGCTCTTTTAAAACAAGGTGCATTTCTAAGGGAGAGATCCAAGATGGCTACTCGGGTAGACACCTAACCACAGCAGCACACAACAATTTCAATGGAATACAACTAAAATGTAGAGTGGACATTGCCCAGAGCTACAGGTAATCGACTGACTGAAAATGCTACAACAAGAAGGAAAGAGAAAACCAGAAAGAGAATCAGAGGAGCTGGAGAAAAGCCTAAGGTACGGAGACTTGCTGCGCGCCCACATGCGCATGGAGAGGTCACAGCCAGAGAGGAGGAGAAGGCTGGGGGCCTGCCTGGCGTTCCCTAGCAGAAAGGAATTAAAACCCCCGGCCTGGGATGAACCCCCAAACCAGCAGCGCTGAACCCCAGTTATGGGCTAGACCCTGGGGTCCCAGGCTTGGACAGGGGAAGACGGGGCTGTGAGGCAGAATACCAGGGGAGCGGCGAAAAGCAAGGCCCCCGGAGTCGCGCGCAGAGGACTGAATGTTGACTCTGATGCTGGATTGCCCTAGCGGGAAGAAACAAAGCCTCCAGCGGCGGCAGCGCTAAGCCCCAGTCTGGACTTTCACCATTCTAGACCAATCCCTAGGGACCCAGGCTTAAGCAGAGGGAGATGGGGCTGTGAGGTGGAGTCCTGGGGGAGCAGCGAAAAGCAAGGCCCCCGGAGTCGCGCGCACAGTGCGCGCAGAGGACAGTCTGTTGACTCTGATGCTAGACTCCCCTAGCGGGAAGGAGAAAAAAAGCTCCAGACTGGAGGAATGCAACAAGGAGCAGGAGCCCCTGCCGGACACCGGCCAGCCAGGCACCAGCAAGGAGCTGGGCGACAGGGCCCCCAGGGGTGGGGGGTGCCCCTGAGCCTTCAACCGCTGAGCGCGGGCAATGGAGCCGAGGCTGGGGGCTGCTTTCTGGGCAGCGCTGACCCCGGCAACAGGCTGAAGAAGCGCAGGAGCCAGCGGAGAACAAAGGGGTGCCACAGGCCAACCTGCTGAGCTTCCAGGACAAGGAGGAAGAAACCAAAGAAGTTCTCAATGTGAAGAAATCAAGTAAGAGCAAAAGACAGTAAAATTACTTAAGAAAGAATACAAAGAAGATCTTGAAAAATCAAAGACTAAATCAGAACTCAACTCACCAGCCAACATTGCAACATAAATGCTTTTTTTTTTTTTAAAAAAAAAAAAAAAAAAAAGGACAGAATGTTGGAACAGCGGCAGCCAGGCCTAGAGTGGCCAGGCACAAGGCGGTGGCAGCCGGGCCTGGAGCAGCAACAGCCAGGCCCGAGAGCAGCAGCAGCCAGAACCAGAGCAGCAACAGCCAGCACTGGAGCAGCCAGACCTGGGGCAGTGGCAGCCAGGCCTGAGGCGGAGGCGGCCAAGCCCAGGGTGGCCAGTCCAGGAACACCAAGACCCGGAGCGGCCGGGCCCGGAGAAGCTGATCTCAGAGCAGACGGGTCGGGAACAGCCAGGCCCAGAACAGCAGTAGCCAAGATCGGAGCATCCAGGCTGGGAGCAGCCAGGCTCAGAGCAACTGGGCCCAGAGCAGATGGGTTGGGTGTGGCCAGGCCCGGAGCAGCGGCTGCCAGGCTGGGAGCGGCCAGGCCCGGAGCAGCCGGGTCGGGTGCGGCCAGGCCCGGAGCAGCGGCTGCCAGGCTGGGAGTGGCCAGGCTCATAGCAGCAGCTACCAGGCTGGGAATGGCCAGGCCCGGAGCAGCAGCAGCCAAGTCCAGAGCAACTAGGTCGGGAGCGGCGGTGGCCAGACCTGGAGCAGCTGGTTGTGGTACGAACGAGAGCAACAGAGGCCAGGCCCGGTGCAGCCAGGCCCGAAATAGCTTGCTCCTCACCTGCCCCCGCCCCAAGGCTGCCTCTCAGACATGGCTGGAAACTTTTGTGGGAACTTGAGGTTCTGCTGAATGAAGTGATGAAGGCTTAGATCTGGATGTGTTGAGTTAGTATAGCGCTGGGGTGTTGATCTATGAGTGCCTTGGGTGGGGCCTGGATGAGGTTGGTTGACTTATTTGGAAATGTCTTTTGTCTGAAGTGTATCATTGGGCATGTGGAGATATTATTGATATGAGAAAATGCTAAGTAAATGATTTACTATCTGAAAAGGGATTTACTATCGAGGAAAGGGAGGGAGGAAGAGACTGAACATAAACTGTGCACCTATGGATGAGGACAATGGGGGATGGGGAGGGGGTGGAGGGTGAGGTGGGAACCTGGTGGAGGGGGGAAGAAATGAGGAACCTTTGTAATATTATGAACAATAAAAATTGATTTAAAAAAAATAAATAATAAAAATAAAAATAAATAAAAAAATAAAACAAGGTGCATTTCTAAAAAGTAGCATGAACAAAGCCTACTTAGTCAAAGTGTAAGGCATGGGCATCCCCACAGTATTGGAGATCATTTAAATTACTCTTTTTATATCTATTAAGTTGATTGGAGTGATATTGGTCAACATAAACATACAGGTTTTAGGTGTGGGTGTTTGCATGTTACAAGGTCTGTATATTACACCCTGTGCCCACTACCCAAAGTCATATCTTCTGTCACCAAGAGACCATTTAAATTAATACTTTCACTTAGCAATGCAAGTTGAAAGCCTCAGAATCTTGTATGTTTTCTAACCCAGCAATTCTATCTGAATTAATTCTGTGGCAATGATTGCAACTGTGCTAAGATATATATAAAAGCCTAAGTGACCAGCTGGCCGATAGCTATGACATGCACTGACTACCAGGGAGCAGATGCTCAACACAGGAGCGGAAACCACAGGCATGGAGACATGGAACAGACTAATGAATCACAGAGAAGGAGGGAGGGGAAAGGGCGGGAAGAGATTAACCAAAGATCCTACCTGCATACTAGAGGCCCAGAGCATGGATTCATGCACCAGTGGGCCCCTCGGCCTGGCCTGTGCCCTCTCACAATTTGGGACCCCTTGGGGGATGTCAGAGAGCTGGTTTCAGCTCAATCCCCACAGGCTGAGGGACCCCACCAGTGCACAAATTGTGCACAGGCCTCTATACTAATAAAAGGATAATATGCTAATTAGACTGGGCAACCTTCCAGGAGACCTTTCAGACATTCTTCTAGACAAAGCTATGTTGGTAGAGCTGAGGTAGAGGCAGTTAGGGACCAAAAGGGTAGGGCATTTGTGGGTGATCAGGCAGGCGGGGGGGGGGGGGGGCATTGGGGGTGATTAGGCTGGTGGGGGGAGCAGTTCAGGGTGAGCAGGCCAGCAGAAAGGGCAGGTGGGAGTGAGCATGCTGGCAGGAGGGGCAGTTCGGGATGATCAGGCTGGCGAGCAGGGGCAATTGGGGGCAAGCAGGTCAGCAGGCAGAGTGGTTAGGGCCAATCAGGCAGCAGGCAGGTGAGTGGTTAGGAGCCAGCAGTCCCGGATTGCGAGATGGATCCCAGATTGGAAAGGATGCAGGTTGGGCTAAGGGACACTCCCCTCCCCATGTGCAAATTTCGTGCACCAGGTCATTAGCATAATATAAGGCTAATATGCAAATCGACCGAACAACAAAATGACCGGTCATTATGACATGCAGGATATGCTCAATGAGATGCTCAATGCAGGAGCTGCACCCTAGTGGTCAGTGTGCTCCCACAGGGGGAGTGCCGCTCAGCCAGAAGCCGGCCCGTGGCTGGCTAGCACAGCAGTGGAGGTGGGAGCTTCTCCCACTCCTGGCAGCATGAAGGATGTCCGACTGATGGCTCCTGGACTGTGAGAGGGTGTGGTCCGGGCTGAGGCATCCCCCTCTTAGAGTGCATGAATTTCATGCACTGGGCCTCTAAGATATGTGTGTGGAAGCAAAATGCAAATTAGGCTGGGACGCCGTAACGGTCATGACCAGCTCAGGAGGAGGGGCCAGATGTGGCCCAGAGCCTGAGAGAACAACACGCAGGGAGGTGTGCCAAGGCCACCACCCCCGCAAGTCCCGGAGTGGGAACGGAGAGGCAGGGGGTGTACCCAGGTCGCCACTGCCGGGAGACAGCACCCTGCAGGCCGGCCTCTGCATGTGAGCTGCAGAGAAAACACATTTCTGACCACTCGTTGGCTAAGCTCCCTGTATGCCACTCGCAGTGTTCTTGGTAACTTGGGTAATAAGAATCCAAGAAAGTGATCTAGGGTTTTTCCACCTCAATCCTGGAAGGAAAAATGAAGGTCCACTGCTGGAGGGCTAAGAATGTCATATCCTGCCCTAGCCGGTTTGGCTCAGTGAATAGAACCTTGGCCTGCAGACCACAGGGTCCAGGTCCAATTCTGACCAAGGGCATGTATCTAGGTTACAGGCTTCTCTCTGGCCAGGACCCAGGTCAGGGCTCATGCAGGAGGCAACCAATCAAAGTGTCCCTCTCACATTGATGTTTCTGTCGTTCCCTCTCTTCCACACTCTCTAAAAATCAATGGAAAAATAGCCTCAGATGAGAGTTAAAAGAAAAAAAGAAAGAAATGTCATATCCTATGAAAGACACATCTTGAAAATGTCTGAAGAAAGTTGTCATTTTTTCATGATGAAGGCTCTGGAGTCCGTGTTGATGAAAACACCTAGGCAGCCGGCAGTGGCAGCAGCAGTGGGGTGGTGGGAGTGGCATCTCCCACTGGTCAACCCACAGAGAGAGGCTAGACTGGTTTATGCCTGCTCCCCAGACTGTGAGAGGGGGCAGGCTGGGCTGAGGGAGCCCACCCACCCAGTGCACAAATTTTATGCACCAGGCCTCTAGTCCTATATAATATAGAGGTAATATGCAAATTGACCCTCACACTCTCACAAGATGGCTGCCTATGATCAGACCGGCAGGGGGGTTTGTGAGGGACAAACAACTGAACAAGCAGGCTAAATGGAGTGACCAGGGTGGCAAGGGGATTAATGAGGAATGACCAAACAACTGAACAAGCAGGCTGAGTGGGGTGACAAGGTCTGCAGGGGGGTTAATGAGGGGTGAACAAATGACTGAACAGTAGGCTGCATGGAGCAACCAGGCCATCAGGGGGGTGAGTTAGGGGCAACCAGTCTGGCAGAGGGGGGCAGCTAGGAGCGACCAGGCAGGCGGGCAGGTGAGCGATTAGGAGCCACAGTCCAGGATTGTGAGAGGGATGTCTGGCTGCTGGATGTCTGTCCTAGGGATCGGGCCTAAACCAGCAGCCAGATATCCCTCAACAGGTCCCAGATTGGAGAGGGTATAGGCTGGACTGAGGCGAATTTCATGCACTGGGCTGAATTTCATGCACTGGGCCTGTAGTATAGCTATAAAAGCCCCAAATTGAGGCTGTGTTCAACAATGGGGGTTATTGTAACAAAATACCCAATCGGGCTGGTAGCTTATAACATCAGAAATTTGTCAACTCTGGAGGCTAGAAGTTCAAAATCAAGGTGTCGGCAGGGCCATGCTCCCTGTGAAAGCACAGCACAGACTCCCACTTCTTCCGGCTCTCGCTGGCCCAGGTTCTCCTCAGCTCGTGCTGACAACTGCATTCTCTGTCTTCTGTCTTCACATGGTGTCCCCCTCTTTCTGTCTACCCCTCTGTGTGTCCCGTTTGTATAAGGACACCACAGTCATATTGGATTAGGGCACACCCTGATGACCTCATTTGAACTTGATTACCTCTAAAAACCCTCTTTCCAAATAAGGTCACATTCTGAGGTACCAAAGATTAGGACATCAAAATTTATCTTTTGGGGGAAATGCAAATCCACTGTAGTCAGTTCTGTGGCCCCTAAAAATTCACATTCTATTCACATAGAAAATACATTAATCCCATCCTACCATATACCAGTCAATAATTCCAGCAAAGGCCAATATTCATCTGAACAACTCAAAATCATTATCTAAATCATTCAAATCAGTCATTGGTTAGACTTGGTGTAAGACTCAAGCTGGAGCAAAAGTCCTGTTCATCTGTGAACCTATCAAACCAGACTACTATGTACTTTCAAGTGGAACTGCCTTCCAGTCACTCTTCCCTTTCCCTAAAGTAGAACGTGTTTGCAGCCCAGCAGCTCCATCAGCCCTCTTTGCCACAGAGGCCCAGTCTGGCAGCCTTCCTCCCTTTAGTTCCTCCTCTGTCTAAACTGGTGGGCTTTCTGCCCTGATCATCGTTGGCTGCACCCATAACCCACAAACCTCTTCAGCAAACAGCTGTTCAGCCACACACCCTGGAGTTTTCTCCAGAGCACAGTTCATCATTGTGTGTAGGATGATTAGAGAATTTCCCAAATCTTCACATTCTGGCTCCTTTTGCTTAACATTCCTTCTTCAGCTGATCTCTTCCTTCACATTGCTATTAGCAGCAAGGCTAAACCTTCAACTTGTGTTTCCAAGTTTTCAGCTAAATAACCAGTTTCGTCACAAGTTCTTCCCACACAACAGAACACGATTTAGTTCAGTCATCTACCACTTTAAAGCAAGGGCCATTTTCCTCTAGTTTCCAATAACCTTTCCCATTTTCATCTGAGCACTTGGCAGCATCACCTTTGATATCCATGTTTCTAGCAACAGTCTCTGAAAGGCAATCTAGGCTTTTCCTGTCATGCATCTCAAAAGTCTTCCACCCTCTACCCATTACCCAATTTCCAAGCCACGCCCACATTTCCAGGTGTTTGTTGCAGCAGCTCCTCCCTTTCATCAAACACGATCTGTGCCCGCACTCTCCGGAGAGCAGGACTTCTGAGCTCACTCTAGAGGCATAATTTTTGTTTTTCTTGGGAAACTTGTCTTTGCTCTTAAGGCCTTCAACTGATTGGATGAGGCCCACCCACCTTGAGGGTGCCCTTTACTTAAAGTGAACTAATTGTAAATGTTAATTACATCTTAAAAATACCTTAAGAGAAATATCACGATTGGTGTTTGACAAAACAACTGAACACCATAGCCTAGCCAAGTTGACCATAATGGATTAAGCAAATAAATCATAGGAGATCCATATAACGGAACTCTTACATTATTGATTAAAAGAGAACAAGTTACATGAGATGTATACTATGATCTCACTTTTTTTTAAGAATAGAAAAAATATTTGGTGTCACTCAAGTGGTTGAAGGAGTTATAAGTGATTATTATTATTTTTGCTTATCTGTAATCTTAAACTTGTATGACAAATGTGTTTTTGCTTAGTATAAAATATTTCCTTCTTTTTCTCAGCTTTATTGAGATATAATTGATGTACAACATCGTGTAAGTTCGAGGTGTACAATGTGTTGATTTGATACACATATACTGCAATATTACTATCCTTCATACCACATAATTGCCACTTCTTTTTTTGTGGTGAGAACATTAAGATGTACAATCTTAGCAACTTTCAAGTATCATACAGCATTGTTAACTATTATCACCATCTTGTAAATTACAATCCCAGAACTCACTCATCTTTTACTAGTAAATGGAAGTTTTACTCTTTTACCAACATCTTCGCATTTCCCCTACCCCTTAGACCCAAGTAACCACCACTACTCTGTTTCTAGAAGGTCACATTCTCTTTTAGATTTCACATTTATATGATAGCATGTAGTATTTATATTTCTCTGCCCGACTTATTTCACTTAGCATAATGTCCTCAAAGTCCATTCATGTTGTTACAACAACAGGATTTCCCTTGGCTTGA
Source organism: Nyctalus aviator (assembly GCA_036971965.1). Classification (NCBI taxonomy): domain Eukaryota; kingdom Metazoa; phylum Chordata; class Mammalia; order Chiroptera; family Vespertilionidae; genus Nyctalus; species Nyctalus aviator. The sequence continues at coordinate 82,958,090 of CM072928.1, read as the reverse complement.
ATACTATTCGTGTGTGTGTGTGTGTGTGTGTGTGTGTGTTTTCCACATCTTGGCTACTGTGAACAATGCTGCAATAAATATGTGAGTGCAGCTATCTCTTCAATATTCTGTTTTCATTTCCTTTGGATATATACCCAGAAATAGATATCCTGCATCATATGCTAGAGCTATTAAGTTTTTGAGGACTCTATGCTGTTTCCCATAGAGGCTGACCAATTTACATTCCCACCAACAATGCACGAGGGTTCCCTTTTCTCTACATCCTCACCAACAATTTGTCTCTTATTTGTACTATGACAGCCATTCTAACAGGTGTAAGGTGGTCTCTCGTGGTTTTGATTTGTGTTTCCTGATGATTACTGCTAATGAGCACCTTTTCATGTGCCTCGAGCCATTTGTATGTCTTCTTTGGAAACATGTCTGTTCAGTCTCTTTGCCCAATTTTTGGTTGGATTGTTTTTTGCATTGAGTTGTATAAGTTTTAGTATATTGGATATTAGCCCCTTATCAGATGTGCGGTTTGCTGATATTTTCCCCATTTGAGGTTGTCTTTTCATTTTGTTTATCTTTTGCTGTTGTGCAGAACCTTTTAATTTTCATGTAGTCCCACTTATTTTTGCCTTCATTACTTTTGTTGTCATATCCAAAAAATGTTGCTAAGATCAATGTCAAGAATTCTTTTCCCTATATTTTCTTTTAGGAGTTACATGTTTCCAGGCCTTATGTTTTAGTCTTCAATCCATTCTGAGTGAGCCTTTGTGAGTGGTGTAAGACAGGCATCCAATTTCATTCTTCTGCACGTGGTTTTCCAGTTTTCCTAACACATTTATTGAAGAGACTGTCTTTTACCCATTGAGTATTGTTATCAAATATTAGTTCACAAATTATTTTCTTAATCATGAAAATGTTATATTAGTCATTCTTCCTCATCATCTCCTTCAGTAAAATTGAAGATTTGTTAGGAAGAGCTTTTAAAAGGACATATGTTTGGCCCAGCCCTGTGGCTCAGTTGGTGGTAGCGTCTTCCTGTACACCAAAAGGCTTGGGTTCAATTCCTGGTCAGGGCACAGGCCAAAGTTTCAGGTCCCAGGTTGAGACATGTATGGGAGGCAACTAATCAATGCTTCTCGTTCCAATGTTTCTCTCTCTCTCTCTCTCTCTCTCTCTCTCTCTCTCTCTCTCTCTCTTTCTCTCTCTCCCCTCACCCCTTCCTCTCTTTCCAAAAATCAATAAAAAACATATCCTCAAACGAGGATTAAAAACTAGTTTTAAAAAGGACATATGTTTAACATTTCTATTTCTCAGAATTTGCTTTTAAGGAAACAACCCAAAATGCAGTTAAAGATTTATATCCAGTTAAAGATATATATCGGAAGAAAAGAAGCCAAAATTCAAAATGTGGATAGCTAGAGGTGCTATGCATGATTTAAGTAGCCTTCAATATGCTTTTCTTTGTTTTCCAAAGTTTTGCATGACATATATTACTTTAAGCAGAGAAAATATTAAAATGCAAAGGCCGGTTTTGAAGGTTTGGCTCCTCCACTTCTTGAATAAGTGAAATTTATGTAAAGCAGGGACCAACACACCCATTTCCTGAGACCATCTTCCTGAGAACTGATCTCCATGTGCACGTCCTGGCGTTGAATCTCAGTCTTCATTCACTCAGCTAATCACAACATTCCTCCACCTTGAACTGCAATGAATTGGAAGCAGGACTCCCAGGAGCTGCTTTTCCTTTCTCGTGGACTGTCCCCCAGCCGGGGTGCCCAGGCCTCCCTTATCGGCCAGCCTCTTCACTGAAGTGTGCACAGATCGTTCCTCTGCACACAGGCACCCCCAGGCAGCCTGGATTCGTCCAGCAGCTTCAGCACCAGACATGGTGACAGTTCCCGAGATTGTATTTCTGGGACCCAGAACTTCAGACTGATGTGCAACTGTTTTCTTGACACAGCATTTAACTGTCTGTTTTCTTGACACAGTATTTAACTGACACAGCATTCACTTCTATGGACTGAATTGCACCCTTCCCACAGTTCAATTCTTAAAGCCCTAAACCCCAAAGGGACTGTATTTGGAAATAAAGGCTGTGAGGAAGTGATAAAGGTTAAATCAGGTAATAAGGCTGGGGCCCTAATCCAACAAAGCTGCTGGCCCTAGGTACAGAGTAAGGGACACCAGAGAGCTTGTCCTTCCCCAACTTCTATGTTAGGGTGCAGAAAGGTCAGAGGTGGTCGTCAGTAAGCCAGGAAGAGAGCAAGACCTTGAGCATATATTTCCAGTCTCCAGAATTTTTACAGAGAGGGAGGGAGATAGAGAAACATCCATCAGCTGCCTCCTACACACCCCCTACTGAAGACGTGTCCACAACCAAGGTACATGCCTTTGACCAGAATCATACCTGGGACCCTTCAGTCCTCAGACTGACACTCTGTTCACTGGGCCAAACCGGTTAGGGCTTGTTGTTTAAATCATACAGTCTGTGGAATTTTGTTGTTACACTGGAGGACACTAATACAGACTACTCACATTCAATACAGTATTTCTGAAACTACTCTTCAAATTTGAACTTTTTTAGGAACGTCATTTTTGCAGTTTCTCAGGCCCCAAATCTTAGACTTATCCTTCACTCCTCCAGCTCTATCTTCAAAATATATTCAGAAATGAACCACTCTTCAGGACCTTCACCCCTACCAACAACACTGGAAAAGCCAGCAATTTAATTTTAATCTTTTTTCAGTTCATTTATTTTATTATTTTTTTTATTGCTTTCAGAGATGGAGAGATAGAAACATCAACGATGAGAGAGAATCATTGATTGGCTTCCTCCTGCATATCTCACACTGGTTGATCAAGCCCACAACTCAGGCATGTGCCCTTGGCTGGAATCCAACCTGGAACCCTTTAATACACTGAGCCAAATTGCTAGGGCAGCAATTTCTTTAAAATCAACTTTTTAAAAATTTTTGTTACAGTTGACATTCAGTATTACACTAGTTTCAGGTGTACACATAAACTATAAAGTGATCCTCCCAAAAAATCTAGCACCCACCTGACACCATATTTGTTATTACAATATTATTGACTACTAGATGCCCGGTGCACAAAATTCGTGCATGGGGGAGGGTGTCCCTCAGCCCAGCCTGCACCCTTTCCAATTTGGGACCCCTTGAGGAATGTTCGACTGCCCATTTACAGGGATATAGCCATGGGGGTGTGGCCAGCCTGGGTGAGGGGTTGAAAGCTTATTTCAGGCTGGCCACACCCCCTTCAGGGTGGAGGTCCCCACTGGGGCTGGCCAGTCTGGGTGAGGGCTGATGGGTGTTTGCAGGCTGGCCAAGACCCCCAGCAGGGACCCTCAACCCATAGGGGTGTGGTCAGCCTGGGTAAGGGGCTATTTTTCTTTTCTTTTAGCACCTCTTTGTGTGGAGGCCAGGGCCAGCTGAAAGCAGATATCTAGGATTTATTTGTCTTCTATAATTGAAACTTTGTAGTCTTGAGTGGAGTCCAGGGCTGGCCAGGGTGGGCAGGAAGCTTGGCTTCCTCCATAGCAGGGGGCAACCCAAGCCTCCTGCTCCCTCCAGCTCCATGGCGGCCGCCATTTTAGTTGGGTTAATTTGCATACTCGCTCCTGATTGGCTGGTGGGGGTAGCAGAGTGATGGTTAATTTGCATGTTTTTCTTTTATTAGTGTAGATATTCCCTATGCTGTACTTTTACATCACAGAACTATTTGTAACTACCAATTTGTACTTCTTAATCCCTTCACTTTTTTCACCCAGTCCCCCATGCCCCTCCCATCTAGCAACCATCAATTTCTTCTGTGTCTATGAATATGTTTCTGTTTGATTTTGTCTTTTAGATTCCACATATAAGTAAAATCATATATTTGTTTTTCTCTCTCTGACTTTATTTCACTCAGCATCATATCCTTAGGTCCATAATATTGTCACAAATGGTAAACTGTCATGATTTTTATGGCTGAGTGATATTTCATTGTGTATATGCACCACATTTTTATCCTTTGGTCTTTTGACTAGAGCTGTGGTTGGCAAACTGCGGCTCACGAGCCACATGTGGCTCTTTGGCCCCTTGAGTGTGGCTCTTCCATAAAATATCACGGCCTTGGTGAATCTATTTTGAAGAAGAGGCATTAGAAGAAGTTTAAGTTTAAAAAATTTGGCTCTCAAAAGAAATTTCAATCATTGTACTATTGATATTTGGCTTTGTTGACTAATGAGTTTGCCAACCACTGGACTAGAGCATTTAATATATTTACATTTGAAGTAATTACTGACAGGTATATGTTATTGCTATTATATTGTTTTCTGATTGTTTTTGTAGTTTTTCTCTATTCTTTTCTTTTTTTAAAAAATGTTTTATTGATTTTTTTACAGAGAGGAAGGGAGAGGGATAGAGAGCCAGAAACATCAATGAGAGAGAAACATCAATCAGCTGCCTCCTGCACACCCCCCACTGAGGATATGCCTGCAACCAAGGTATGTGCCCTTGATTGGAATTGAACCTGGGACCCTTGAGTCCACAGGCTGACGCTCTATCCACCGAGCCAAACCAGTTTCAGCTGTTTCTTTATTTTCGTGCTGTTCTGTCTTATATGTTGACTTTCTGTAATGTTGTGTTTGGATTCCTTTCTCTTTATTTCTTGTATATCTTTGATTTGTGGTTACCATATGTTTCATATATAGCAAACTATGTTTTTAGCAGTCTATTTTAAGTTGATGATGGTTTAAGTTCAAACACATTCTAAAATCATAATTTTTACCCGCTCTCTGCATTTGTTTTTGTCATTATTTTTTTAAAAAATATATCTTTATTGAAAGGGAGAGATAGAAACATCAATGATGAGAATCATTGATTGGCTGCCTCCTGCACATCCACTTCAATCTGCAGGCTGATGCTCTATCCATTGAGCCAAACCAGCTAGGGTTTGTCATTATTTTTTTTTTTTACTTTTTTTGTGTATGTGTGTATCCCTTAATTTACTGTTGTAATTACACGTTCTTCCGACTTTTGCCTTTAAGCTTGTACTAGCTTTAGTGTTTGTTGATCCATTGCTTTTGTTTGCCTTTGAGAATATTTTTCCGAGATATTTTCTTACTCGTGTTTTTTATTCCTTTTTCTCCCCCTCCCCTTTACTCTTAAGTCTCTTTAACATTTCTTATAGTGCTGGTTTAGTGATGATGAACTTTAGATTTTCTTGTCTGGAAGCCCTTTATTTCTCTTTTGATTCTGAATTATAGCCTTTCTTAATAGAGTCATCTTGGTTGTAGGTCCTTTGAATTGTGAACAAAAAAAGGGAGGGGGGCGCGGTTTCCATGGAAAGTAATCTCACAGGGCGATCTGATCACAATTGCTCTCTGGGCAGCCATGGTGGGCAGTCAAACCCAGGCACTAACTTTGTGGTACAGGTTTGTCTTTGCCTCATGCAAGCCCTCCTCACTGTTTCTGTGCATCCAGGTTAACAAAGTTTTGAAATAAACTGGAACCACTCTCAAGAAAGCACATAATCATGTTAACTGTCTTGTTATCCAATTTCCACCCTGTTTTCCTCTCACCTTCATGTTATCTTCCTTAGTTCGCTCCTTAATTTCAAATGTATAAAAGATGCTGCAAGACTGTTATTCTTTGAAGCACTTGAGATCTTGCTCCCCAATGTATGTCATCAGTTTGGCTCAAATATAGAAATTCTCTACGTTTGGACATTTCTTACATCGACAGATTATTTCATGCCAACCATCTGGCCTGCAGTTTCTGTTGAGAAGTAGCTGATAGTCTTATGGGAGTCCCCCTGTAAGTAGCTGCTTTTTTCTTGCTGTTTTTAAGATTCTCTCTTTGTCTCTGTCCTGTGCCATTTTATTTTATTTTATTTTATTTTATTTTATTATTTTATTTTTTTAAATCAATCTTTATTGTTCATAATATTACAAAGGTTCCTCATTTCTTCCCCCCTCCACCAGGTTCCCACCCCACCCTCCACCCTCTCCCCATCCCCCATTGTCCTCATCCATAGGTGCACAGTTTATGTTCAGTCTCTTCCTCCCTCCCTTTCCTCGATAGTAAATCCCTTTTCAGATAGTAAATCAGATACTTAGCATTTTCTCATATCAATAATATCTCCACATGCCCAATGATACACTTCAGACAAAAGACATTTCCAAATAGGTCAACCAACCTCATCCAGGCCCCACCCAAGGCACTCATAGATCAACACCCCAGTGCTATACTAACTCAACACATCCAGATCTAAGCCTTCATCCCTTGATTCAGTAGACCCTCAAGTTCCCGTAAAAGTTTCCAGCCATGTCTGAGAGGCAGCCTTGGGGCGGGGGCAGGTGAGGAGCGAGCTATTTCGGGCCTGGCTGCACCGGGCCTGGCCTCTGTTGCTCTCGTTCATACCACAACCAGCTGCTCCGGGTCTGGCCACCGCCGCTTCCGACCTAGTTGCTCTGGACTTGGCTGCTGCTGCTCCGGGCCTGGCCGCACCCGACCCTGCTGCTCCGGGCCTGGCCGCACCCGACCCGGCTGCTCCGGGCCTGGCAGCTCCCAGCCTGGCAGCCGCTGCTCCGGGCCTGGCCGCACCCGACCCGGCTGCTCCGGGCCTGGCAGCTCCCAGCCTGGCAGCCGCTGCTCCGGGCCTGGCCGCACCCGACCCCGCTGCTCCGGGCCTGGCCGCTCCCAGCCTGGCAGCCGCTGCTCCGGGCCTGGCTGCACCCGACCTGTCTTCTCTGGGCCCAGTTGCTCCGGGACAGGCCACTCTGAGCCTGGCTGCTCCCAGCCTGGATGCTCCGATCTTGGCTACTGCTGTTCTGGGCCTGGCTGTTCCCGACCTGGCTGCTCTGGGCCCAGCTTCTCCGGGCCCGGCCGCTCCGGGTCTTGGTGTTCCTGGACTGGCCACCCTGGGCTTGGCTGCCTCCGCCTCAGGCCTGGCTGCCACTGCCCCAGGTCTGGCTGCTCCAGTGCTGGCTGTTGCTGCTCTGGTTCTGGCTGCTGCTGCTCTCGGGCCTGGCTGTTGCTGCTCCAGGCCTGGCTGCCACCGCCTTGTGCCTGGCCACTCTAGGCCTGGCTGCCGCTGTTCCAACATTCTGTCCTTTTTTTTTTTTTTTTTTTTTTTTAAAAAAAAAAAAAGCATTTATGCTGCAATGTTGGCTGGTGAGTTGAGTTCTGACTTAGTCTTTGATTTTTCAAGTTCTTCTTTGTATTCTTTCTTAAGTAATTTTATTGTATTTTGCTCTCACTTGATTTCTTCACATTGAGAACTTCTTTGGTTTCTTCCTCCTTGTCCTGGAAGCTCAGCAGGTTGGCCTGTGGCACCCCTTTGTTCTCCGCTGGCTCCTGTGCTTCTTCAGCCTGTTGCCGGGGGCACCGCCCAGGAAGCAGCCCTCAGCCTTGGCTCCATTGCCTGCCCTCAGCGGTTGAAGGCTCAGGGGCACCCCCCCCGCCCCCCGGGGTCCCCATCGCCCAGCTCCTTGCTGGTGCCCGGCTGGCCGGTGTCCGGCAGGGGCTCCTGCTCCTCGTTGCATTCCTCCAGTCTGGAGCTTTTTTTCTCCTTCCCGCCAGGGGAGTCTAGCATCAGAGTCAACAGACTGTCCTCTGCGCGCACTGTGCGCTCGCGACTCCGGAGGCCTTGCTTTTCGCTGCTCCCCCAGGACTCCACCTCACAGCCCCATCTCCCTCTGCTTAAGCCTGGGTCCCCAGGGATTGGCCCAGAATGGTGAAAGTCCGGACTGGGGCTCAGCACCGCTGAGGCCCTGCCTCTTCCCGCCAGGGCAATCCAGCATCAGAGTCAACATTCAGTCCTCTGCACGCAGTGTGCGCTCGCGACTCCGGGGGCCTTGCTTTTCGCCGTTCCCCCAGGACTCCACCTCACAGTTCCATCTCCCCCTGCTTAAGCCTGGATCCCCAGGGACCGGCCCAGAATGGTGTAAGTCCGGAGTGGGGCTCAGCGCCGCCGCCACCACCGGAGGCTTTGTTTCTTCCCACTAGGGCAATCCAGCATCAGAATCAACACCCAGTCCTCTGTGCGCAGCGCACGCGCGACTCTGGGGGCCCTGCCTTTTGCCGCTCCCCCGGGAATCCGCCTCACAGCCCCGTTTCCCCCTGTCCGAGCCTGGGACCCCAGGGTCTGGCCCATAACTGGGGTTCAGCGCTGCTGGTTTGGGGGTTCATCCCAGGCCGGGGGTTTTATTTCCTTTCTGCTAGGGAACGCCAGGCAGGCCCCCAGCCTTCTCCTCCTCTCTCTATTTTATTTTATTTTAAAATAAATCTTTATTGTTCATATTGTTACAAAAGTTCCTCATTTCCCTCCTCCCCCCACCAGGTTCCCACCCCACCCTCTGCCCTTTCCCCACCCCCCATTGTCCTCATCCATAGGTGCACTGTTTATGTTCAATCTCTTCCCACACCCCCCTCTCCACTTTTCCCCGAGAATCGTCAGTCCACTCCCATTCTGTACCTCTGATTCTATTATATTCAACAGTTAATATTGTTTATCAGGTTTTTTAATTACCTTGGTTTTTAGATTCACTTGTTGATAGTTACATATTTGTTGTTCATAATTTTTATCTTTATTTTCTTTAACTTCCTAAAGAACCCCCTTCAGCAATTCATATAATTCTGGTTTGCGGTGATGAACTTCTTTAGCTTTTTTTTATTTGTGAAGCTCTTTATCTGGCCTTCAATTCTGAGTGATAGCTTTGCTGGGTAGAGTATTTTTGGCTGTAAGTTCTTGCTATTCATCACCTTGAATATTTCTTGCTATTCCTGTCTGGACTGCATGGTTTCTGTTGAGAAATCAGCTGACAATTGTATGGGTGCTCTTTTATAGGTAACTGCCTGCTTTTTCTCTTGCTGCTTTTAATATTTTCTCTTTATCTTTTGCTCTTGGAATTTTAAGTATGATGTGTCTTGGTGTGGTCCTCTTTGGATTCCTTTTGTTTGGGGTTCTGTGTGCTTCCTGGACTTGTAAGTCTAATTCTTTCACCAGGTGGGGGAAGTTTTCTGTCACTATTTCTTTCAATATGTTTTCGGTATCTTGCTCTCTCTCATCTTCTGGGACCCCCATAATTCTGATGTTGGTTCACTTAAAGTTGTCCCAGAGGTTTCTTACACTATTTTCAACTTTCTGGATTCTCTTGTCTTCTTGCTTCTGCGGAGGTGTGTCCTCTGGCTCTTTGTGTTCCAAATCTTTTACTTGATTCTTGTGATCTTCCATTCTGTTTTTAGGACTCTGTATAATATTTTTTATTTCAGACAATGTATTCTTTATTTCTAGTTGATCCCTTTGCATATCCTCAGAGGTCTCATTTATTTTATCAGCCTTTTCTAAGAAATTCTTGAAAAACCTTATAAGCATGGTTTTGAACTCTATATCCAGTTGCTTTTTGTCCTCCATTTTTTAAAAAAAATATATTTTATTGATTTTGTATAGAGAGGGAGAGAGTTAGAAACATTGATGAGAGAGTCATCAATCAGCTGCCTCTTGCACACCTCCTACTGGTGATATGCCTGCAACCAAGGTACATGCCCTTGACCGAATTGAACCCGGGACCCTTCAGTCCCCAAGCCGATGCTCTATCCATTGAGCCAAACCGGTTTCGGCTGTCCTCCATTTCTTTCGTTTGTGATCTGTTTCCTTGTCTCGGCATTTTCGCTGCTTCCCTGAGTTGGTAGGGTGGTTTTGTGTCTTAAGGTGTCCTATATGGTTCAGTGGGTCAGCCTCCCAGTTATCTGAGGTGGACACTCTTGGTGCACCCCTTTGTGGACTGTGTGTTCAGTCTTTTGTAGTTAAGTCTTAATCGTTGTTGGTATCACTGGGAGGAACTGACCTCCAGGCCAATTGGCTGTGAGGATCAGCTGTGTCTATGCTGGGAGACAGCCTTATTCAAAAGCCTCTGTGCTCAGCTTGGATTGGGCGGAGTTTCAAGGTGAAGCCTACAGCCTTGGCTTCCTGTCAGCCCCGCCTATGAGGTTCCTGAGTCTCAGTGTTCTTCAGTGTCCTCTGGTACTCGCTACAAGCACCTCTGACAGAACGGTGACCTCGAGTTTGCCCACTACCGGACAGTCTAGTCTCCCCCCACAATGAGCCCAGAACTGGGGTTCAGTGCAGTTGGAAGTGGGGTTCAGTGCAGTCTGGAGCTTTTGTCTCCTTCCCGCTAGGGCCATCCAGTGGCACAGTCAAGTCAGTACTCTGCACGCAATGTGGGCGAGTCCAGGGCTCTTCCTTTTGCCGCTCCCCTGAGTTTCCTCCTTACAGTCCAGATTCCCTCCATATGAGCTTGTGTCCCCAGGGTCTGGTCTAGAACTGGGGTTCAGTGCAGTCGGAACTGGGGCTCAGCACAGTCCGGAGCTTTTGTCTCCTTCCCTCTAGGGCAATCCAGCAGCATAGTCAACAATCCGTCCTCTGCGTGTAATGTGCGTGCCTCTGGGGGCTCTGCCTTTTCGCTGCTCCCCTGAGATTCCGCCTAACAGCCCAGGCTTCTTCTGTATGAGCCTGGGTCCCCAGGGTCTGGCCCAGAACTGGGGTTCAATGCAGTCCAATCTGGGGTTCAGCACAGTCCGGAGCTTTTATCTCCTTCCCGCTAGGGAATGCCAACCAGGCACTCAGCCACCCCTCCTCTCCGGCTCGATCCTCTCCTCACGTGCGCACAGTGTCTCTGTACCTTAGGCTTTTACAGCTCCTCTGATTTTCCTTCTGGTTTTCTCTTTTCTTCTAGTTGTAGAATTTCCAGTCAGTCAACTTTCCTGTAGTTCTGGATAATGTCCACTTTATATTTTAGTTGTATTTTTTGAAATTGTTGTGTGAGGCTGCAGTTAGGCGTTTACCTATGCAGCCATCTTGGTTTCCTCCGCCATTTTAATTATTACGTTTTGCTGTGGGTCTCTCTGGGTTCATAAGCCAGCCATTTCTCAACTGGAGTGCTGCAAAAAGCCATTTCAAAGGTGTGTTAACCTAGATGCACAGGAACAATTGACAGGACCAACTTATGGTAAATACTGACCTTTGTAAGAATGTAAAAGGCCTAGAATATCAGTGCCCACCATGACTGCCCAGTTGGGGATTTGTAATCAGATCACCCTGTGCGGTTACTCTTCCTAGTAACGGCACAGGGTGATTTGTCAGATTTATTATAGAGCCCCATTTTGGACCATACTCTTAACTGGCAAACCTGTGTGTACTTTGAGAAAGCAGGTACCTACTAAAAAGGGCTCACATTAAAAACAAACAACAGCAACCACAGAGCCCAGCAGCCTTTTCCACAGGGGCCTTTCAGGCAAAGCCCTCAGGGAGAAGCCCGCACAGAACTGCCTGCCTCTGCATTGACCTGCCTGCCTGCTCCAGGCTCCGCCCGCGGAGCAGCTTACAAAGCGGCTTGGAACCCTGTTCCCACAGCAGCCAGAGCCTGCCGTCTGGACCAAACTGGGAGGATTATTTGATGGGGATGGACTAACCAGGGACCAGGAAGGAAGACTTGGTTTATGTCAGCGGGCAGGGGCAGGGCGGGGCTGGGGCGCGGGCAGGTCAGGGAGCCGCAGCCTCTGGGCCACAGCCTGGCACTGAATGACGCTTCCTTTTCCGGGCTTCCAAGCTGGGGATTCCTGTTGACGTCGGATTGGCGCCGACCCGTGTGTGGGACACGGCCGCTTCCCCAGCCTCACCCCACACGCCGGGCGGGAGCCCTGGGACGCTCCCTCCACCCCGTTCCCCCGCCCCGCTCTGCGCCGGATGCCGAGATGCCCCGCGGCGGCGAAGCCGGGAAGACGGAGGCGGGACTTCCTGTGCCGGCGAGAATTTCCGGGCAGACCGGAAGTGTTCCGGAGCAGCCTCGGAGGCTGCGTACCTGGTCCGCACCATGGGCAAGCGGGACCGGGCGGAGCGCGGTGAGCTGCCCGCGGGCGCCTGTGGGGTGCGGGGCGCGGAGTCTGGCCGGGCCTGGTGTGTGCGGGAGTCCGGAGGGCGCGGGAGTCCGGGGGGCCGGGCCTGGGGGTCGCGGGGCCTGGGGGGCCGGGCCTGGGGGGGGGTGCGGGAGTCTGGGGGGGCCGGGCCTGGGGGGGTGCGGGGCCTGGGAGGTTGCGGGAGCCTGGGGGCCGGAGCCCGGCCCGGCTCACTGCGCGCGGCCCGCAGACAAGAAGAAGGCCAAGCGGCGGCACTGCGAGGACGAGGAGGAAGATGAGGACGACGCCCCTGGAAACGACCCCCCGGAGGCCGTGCCCTCGGCGGCGGGGAAGCAGGTGGAGGAGGCCGGCACGAAGCTGGACGAGTACGGAGCCAAGGACTACCGGCCGCTCATGCCGCTGAAGGGCGACCACGCCTCCCGGCCGCTCTGGGTGGTGAGCCCTCAGGAGGGAGACGGGGGCCTCTCCGCAGGCCGCAGCGGGCCGCGGGCTGGGGCCGGGGGAGAGGGCTGTGGGCTCCCTTCCTCTCCAACCCTCCTTTCACTCTCTTTCTCCAGCTCTGCCTCAGCTTTATCTATGGAATAAGTGACATTTATGTAACATTTTAATTCCCAACTTTAAAAAATGAGTTGAAGACTTATTTGCTAAGCAGTTTTTTTGCTCAACTTGGAGTAATTAATGTTCTACGTTCATTTGAAATCTAGCCAAACGGAAACTTGAAGGTGGCTAGGGAGGTGGATTTCCTGTGCAGATAGTGGGAAGCAACTGCTGGTTCTGTAAACTCTCTTCTCTCTCCTCTGCACTCCTGTGTCTGATCCGACAGCCCAACAGCTGGCTGAGTGAATACGCACACAGATACCCCAGTTAACTGCCATGTGTCCATCCCCACACGCCACAATATTTTGAATTTAGATAATCAATTTACAATGAATATTATAAAAAGAAATATATTACAATTTGGGTGGATTTGAATATTTTCAGTTGAAGATTCTTACAAAAAATGATCTTAAAGCATTATAGACACTTAAGGTGTAAAAAGGGTTAATGACCACTTTTGGGGCAGCTTATCTTTATAGGTAACTAGAGGCCCAATGAGGAAATTTGTGCAAGAGTACACCTTCCTCCCCTGGCTGCAGGCACCCTTCCCCTGGGTGCTGGCACAGCTTCCCTCTGAACGCCTCCCCCCCCCCCCCCTTTCCCTCACAGACCTGGCTGCTTCTGGAGGCTGTGTGGAAGGACATCTGGTCTAATTAGCATATTATGCTTTTATTATAGAGAGATGATATGGAAAAGAGCCTAATAGTCTTTGAAACTCACTAGTTTCTTCGTGTCTGTTGGTGTTTCTCAGGCTCCTGATGGCCACATTTTCTTAGAAGCCTTCTCTCCGGTTTACAAATATGCCCAAGACTTCCTGGTGGCCATTGCAGAGCCCGTGTGCCGGCCTGCCCACGTGCATGAGTACAAGCTGACTGCTTACTCCCTGTACGCGGCCGTCAGTGTGGGGCTGCAGACCAGTGACATCACCGAGTACCTCCGGAAGCTCAGCAAGACAGGAGTCCCCGATGGAATTGTTCAGTTTATTAAGGCAAGTGCTGCAAAGGCTGCACTTCTGCTCTCTTCATTGCTATAGTGATAATGGGGCAAGTACGACACATTGTTAACTGGAGTCAAAGTGCCTGTCAGCCCTGCCAGCGGCTCACTCGGTGGGAGCATGTCCTGCAAACCAGAAAGGTTTTAGGTTTGACTCCGGTTTGGGGCACATACTTAGGCTGCGGGTTTGATCTTAGGTCAGGATGTCTGTCTCTCTCACATCATGTTTCTCCCTCTTTCTCACACTCTCTCCCCTTCCCTCCCCCTCTCTCCCTTTTTCCCTTTTTCCCTTTTACTCTTCCTCCCTTCCCCCTCTCTCCCTTTCTCCCTCTCTTTCTTCCTCTCTCCCCCCCTCCTTCCCTCCCCCTCCATCCTTCTCTCCCCCTCCACACCTCTCTCTCCCCCTCCTTCTCTCTTTCTCTCTGTCAAATCATTGAAAACATACCCTCAGGTAAGGATTGAAAAAGGAAAGAGAATGCCATTCAGAACTAGTGTGGGGAGCAGAATAACAGATTATTCCAGCTGTCACTCCTGTGGATCCAGCACTGTGTCCTGCTAAGGCCTCAACTTCCCAGGAGCTGCCTTAGCCAATGGGCTCCCACTGCCAGGGTTATTTAGGTGCTATGTACTAAATTGTGCACTTTCCAAAATTAATAACTTGGACCCCTAACCACTAATGAGTTGTATTTGGAGTAAGGAAGTAAGAGTGGGCCCTGAAGAAGAGACCTCAGAAGGCCTGTGCGCTCTTTCTCTGCGTGTACATGGGAGCACACAGCAAGGAAGTAGTCCCTGTGAGCCAGGCGGGAGCGGGGTCACTGGCACCTTCATTGTGGCCTTCCAGAAATAAGTTTCGGTCGTTAAGCCACCCAGTTGTTGTTCTGTAAAGCAGCCAAGTAGACTATTGCAGGTGGTAAACTCCATCTGAGGTTGAGCTGAGTATCTGCACCAGACAACAGTCCACAGTTTTCAGTGGGGAAAGTCAGAAAGGCCTTCAAATGTGGAGTGGGCAGGGCTCCACTGGAAGGCTGTGTAGCATGCTTGGGTTTGTTCTGCGCGATCCGCGAATGCCGTTCGGAAGAGATGGACGTGGCTTTCCTTGCCCTCTGCAGACCTAAAGGAGGTCAGATTCGGACCCCAGGTCTGAGCGGCAGGAGCTGAGTGCCTCTGGCCTCAGAAGCTGGCAGGCCTTGGGAGAGCTCTTCCCTCGGGTCTGCAAGGCGGCCGCCCAGGGAGAAGGGACTGCACCTTGCTGGAATGAGCCCGTCAGCACCCTGCTGTCCCTGCTGGGAGCAGCCTGCAGGAATGTGGGTGCAGTGGTGGGTCCTCTCAGAAGGACAGCAGCCCTGGGTCTGAGGGTGGCTTTTTGGGGACAACACATCACCTCTGCTGCATACCACCCTGAAGACTGCTGGGTCTGGGAAGGCTGTGAGCACACTCACTGGCTAGCTGTGTGCTGGAGCTGAGGACTGTTGGTGTAGCAGGACGGATCTGTGGGTTAGGATGGGCCCATGGGAGTGAAGAAGAAAGGGAAAATAAAGATTTTAAGCTGTGTGTGATCAATTAAGAGATGTGCATCAAAACTGACCAGCCAAGAAGAAGGTTTTGCTCTAAAAAAGAAGCTGATAGAAAAAGCTCAATTTACGCAGTCTGACCTATTAGTGTAGACAGCGCCTGGGAAGGCATGTGGGCGTTTCTTTAATGTTGGATTCTCCTAGAAGGTGGAAAGTATTATCGGCCTTCATATCAGCCCAGGTGTCTGCTTAGTAATGTAAATACAGTCAAGCACCAGGAATGCTGGGGCCTACTCAAGAATGCAAATAAGCTCCTTTGATCCTAAGTTTTGGTGATATTTCCTGGTATTGGGGTATAAAATAAATGTGCTGTGTGGGCTCAGGGTCCTGTCCCTCCATCAGAGTGGCAGGGTCCCACCCGGCTTCCAGCTTGCTTCTATTTCTGTGTCTTTCTTTTTTTTAAAATATATATTTTATTGATTTTTTACAGAGAGGAAAGGAGAGGGATAGAAAGTTAGAAACATCAATGAGAGAGAAACATCAATCAGCTGCCTCCTGCACACCCCCGCACACCCCCTACTGGGGATGTGCCTGCAACCAAGGAACATGCCCTTTACTGGAATCGAACCTGGGACCTTTCAGTCTGCAGACCAACGCTCCATCCACTGAGCCAAACCGGTTTTGGCTCTTTTATTTCTTAATCCCCAGCTCCGAGAACACCTCTACAATTAGGATTGCATATTGAGCTTTCCACAGTAACTTGAACTCTCCACTTGGGTGGGTCATGGTGGTAGGACGTGCCTGGGAATGAGTGTACTCTGAGTGAGCTACAGACTGCTAATTTTGCCTGTTTGATTTGTCAATTGCAGTTGTGTACTGTCAGTTATGGAAAAGTCAAGTTGGTCCTGAAGCACAACAGGTAAGGAATGCCATTACAGGCTTGTCGAAGGCACTTTCACTGGCCACGTGTTCCTCCAAGCAGTGGAGGTGAGGCTCAGATCCCGCTTGTTTTTAAAGTATGGCTTCGCCCATGTCCCTCCCTCATAGGTTATATCATATCCAGTAGTACAGAGCTCACGCTTGGCGAAGGGTCATGGGAGGTGAGGCAGTGGGGAGATGCCTGAGACCAGTGTTTTCACACCATGTAATTGAACAGCGGAACCTTCTGAAAATGGCTGGTCAGTAGGCACATCCTTTCTCTTGTAGGTACTTTGTTGAAAGCTCCCACCCTGACGTTATCCAGCATCTGCTTCAGGATCCAGTGATTCGGGAGTGCCGTCTGAGGAGCTCCGAGGGGGAGGCCACTGAGCTCATCACAGAGACATTCACAAGCAGATCTGCTGTGCGTGAGCCTCTGGGTCCCCTGGGGGTGGGGGCATTTAGCACTGCGGCTCCCTCAGATGCTTCTGCTTCAGTCTTTGTAGCCTAGTGACCCTGCAGTTTTCTTGCAGCTGCGGGCCTTGCTTGGTAACAGTGGGGCTAAATGTTGCATGCTAATGCAGACCCTGTCTCCTCCTACAGATTGCAAAGACTGCTGAGGGCAGTGGTGGGCCCTCCACTTCCCGGGAGACAGACCCACAGGGCAAATCTGACATCCCCACGGACCTCTTTGACTTTTATGAGCAAATGGACAAAGATGAGGAGGAAGAAGAAGAGACACAGACAGTATCTTTTGAAGTCAAGCAGGTGAGGGAAGAGGTCACCTCCTGGGTCCTTCTCTAAGTCAGCAGCGTCGGAAGCCGGTCCTGCGTGGACTCTCTGATCTGGGGGAGGTAGGAAGGCCCAGCTCCTCCCTGTCCGGGCTGTGGCATCAGCCTAAGGACTCGGCTCGTGTCCCACTCCTGAGGCTGGCGGTCAGCCTTCCCCGGTCCCCAGGGACATGTGAGAAATAGTGCCGGAGGGTATTGCTGATGGCTGGTTGGATTTCATTTTGTCTCTCTCCTTAGTTCGGGTTGCTTTTCCATGTTTTAGCCCAGCTTTTATTAAGCAAGATCTGAACCTGCAGAAGTCTAGGTAAACTGCTGTTATTTTGTCAAGGCCCCTTAGAATATGTGCTGCTCACGAGCAGGCTATAAACGCGTTGTGCTTCCTCCGCAGGAGATGATCGAGGAACTTCAGAAACGTTGCATCCACCTCGAGTACCCTCTGTTGGCAGAATATGACTTTCGGAACGATTCTGTTAACCCTGATATCAACATTGACCTGAAACCCACTGCTGTCCTCAGGCCTTACCAGGAGAAGAGCCTGCGGAAGATGTTTGGGAACGGGCGTGCGCGGTCAGGGGTCATTGTGCTTCCTTGCGGTAAGTTAGCCTCAGTGAAGAGGTGTCCAGCTGCCTCCCCTCTCCCGTTCCTCTTCTCTACATCTACCCTGGCACAGAGCAGCCCCGCTCACGTGACTCCCTGATTCAAGCATGTGAGAGCTGCTGTTCTCGGGCCCTGACTCCCCCCAGGGCACTCCTGGTCATAAGGTGCAGGCAGATGGGGACAAATCGCCGGAGCACTGGTGATGCTTGGCAGCAAGGACAAGCTGAGCATTGTGCGGGTGGATGGTGATGCCGGGCGAGCGTGACTTTACAGGCTGGGGTTGAGTTCTTGCTCTTTGCAGTGAGTTTGGGGGTCTGCCTGTGGGGGGCTCCCAGCACTTGTTCCTGGAGAGCTTGGTGAGTGTGCGCATCCATGAAAGGCCGTGCAGCCCTGGCTCCTGTCAGGGAGCGCTGTCCCGAGTCCTGCCGGCTCCTGGCCTGCCGTCATGGCCAGCGGTTGCAGCAACTCACCCAGTGGCCTGTCCCCAACTGAGGGAGGCAGCCGCGCAGGGAGGGACCTGTTCCCTCAGGGGGTGGTTCTTCTAACAGCCGTTTTGACGCACATTCCTGGTAAAGGAAGAATTGCTGTTCAGAGGAATAGCTTGAGGTTGTTTTTTTTTTTTTTTTTTTTTTTTTAATATATTTTATTGATTTTGTACAGAGAGAAAGGGAGAGAGATAGAGCCAGAAACATCGATGAGAGAGAGTCATCAATCAGCTGCCTCTTGCACACCCCCTGCTGGGGATGTGCCGGCAACCAAGGTACATGCCTTGACCGGAATCGAACCCGGGACCTTTCAGTTCCCAAGCCGACGCTCTATCCATTGAGCCAAACCGGTTTCGGAGGAATAGCTTGAGTTTTATCTTAATCTTCGAATGGTGAGTGGGAGTAAACGTGGAAGCTCTCCGTCTTCCCCAGCAGTGCCCACACCTGCCCCTCTGACGTCTTAGCCCAGCTGGTTGTGGGGTGACAGCAGCTGGCCTGCTGTGGCCTCCTTAGTGCAGCCATGTGCTGGGCAGCCTGCCAGCAGCGTTGCTTCCCCAGGGCTTTGGGCGAGCCAGGCCCTGGCTTTAGTGTGACCATGTTAAAGTGGCAGTAATTGTGTCCCCTGTCTCTGGTTTGTTTTGAGATTTTAGCATTTATTATTTTTAAAAAATATATTTTGTTGATTTTTTTTACAGAGCGGAAGGGAGAGCTAGAAACATAGATGTTATGAGAGAGAAACATCCATCAGCTTCCTCCTGCACACCCCCTTCTGGGAATGTGCCCTCAGCCAAGGTACATGCCCTTGACCGGAATCGAACCTGGGACCCTTGAGTCTGCAGGCTGATGCTCTTTCCACTGAGCCAACCGTTTCGGCATGAGATTTTAGCATTTAAGCAATATACACATAAAACGCTACAGTAGGGGCTAGCACTTTTCTCCTTGCTTCTGACATTTGTGTGTAAAGTAAAGTGGGCATATATCCTCTTTATCAAGAAGAAAACAGGCTCCAGAGCAGTCAGTGCTTCTCAATGTCAGCTGTGAAGACGGTTAGAAATAATTTGCCCAGATCTGTGTGCTCACGAGTCTGCCTGTCTCTGTCCCGTGTTTCAGCCTGGCCCTGGGTAGAATTATTCTCTGGTTTCTCATAGGTGCTGGGAAGTCCCTGGTTGGCGTGACAGCTGCCTGTACTGTCAGAAAGCGCTGTCTGGTGCTGGGCAACTCTGCTGTGTCTGTGGAGCAGTGGAAAGCCCAGTTCAAGATGTGGTCCACCATCGACGATAGCCAGATCTGCCGCTTCACCTCCGATGCCAAGGACAAGCCCATCGGCTGCTCCATTGCCATTAGCACCTACTCCATGCTGGGCCATACCACCAAGAGGTCCTGGGAGGCTGAGCGCGTCATGGAGTGGCTCAGAACTCAGGAGTGGGGCCTCATGATCCTGGACGAGGTCCACACCATACCTGGTGAGCAGGATAGGAGCTGAGCTGCCCGCTCACTGTGTGGACAGAAAGGGATTTCCAGCTGTGGGAGGGACTTCCTGGGGAAAGCTTTCCAATAAGCCATAGCAGTGGGGTGAGGGTGGGCATAGTCACAGCTTCCTGAACCACCGGCCAGGTGAGTTCTTTAAGAGATGGTGTTCTCCTCTTTGCATCTTACTGTTGAAGTTCAGCTTACCTGCGACAAGGACTGGGAGTACTGAATATCCTTGGCAGTGGTGTTTGTTTCATTTGAAGGCTAAAGTACGGGTCCTTAGTATGTTACTTCCAGTATTGCAGGCAATCCGTTTTTAGAAGTAGCTCCTCTGACAAAATGTATAAACCATAGCAGCCACTCATTCCCGGCACACAGTTCAGGATTGTCAGTGACTTAGGAGCTGTGTGCCGCTCACCGCGCTCTAGTTCGAGAGCTTCCTCCCACGCCCAGAGTCCTCTCCCCCAGGCAGCCGCTGAGCCGCCGGGCTGTAGCCTGACCTTGGCTGGAAGTGAGCACAGCGCCCACCTCCCTGTGTCTGTTGCCTCCGCCGCCAGGGCTCATCCCCGCAGTACGTGTGTCTATAGTGTCCTCACTGCTGAGCAGTGTTCCGGGCTGACCTCTCAAGACCAGTGAGGAATTTGATGCGTTTCATTAAGAGTATGATTAATGAAATGGCAGCAGAGGCATTCTCACCTGAGCATTCACAGTACTGTCAGAATGGCTCTAGCATCTGCTCTGAGAGTGGAGTGCTCCACCTCGGGTGTCTGACGATGCCTGGATACTCGCAGGGCTCTCGGTAGAAGGAACCAGGTGCCGGTCCTGAGGTGGGGGGGACTTGGCGTGGCCTGACCACAGCAAGGTGGCCCAGTGACCAGAGGGCAGAGGAGAGCATTTGAGGTGAGGGGGGTAGGCAGGGTAGGCCTGTGGTCACAGTAAGGCTGATACTATTGGTGGGCGGGAAGCCACTGGAGGGATTGGAGCAGAGGTGACACGGCCTGCCTCGGGCTGTTGTGCTGGCAGTCACGGAAGGAAGCGGGTAGAAGCACTAAGAGGTTAGGTTGTGGAATCCCTGGCAGAGGGAAGGTGGCCTGTTCTGATGTGTTGTAAAGATCAGCGGCCGCACGTGGAGCTGAGGAGGAGAAGGTGAGATGCTTCGGTGTGACGGGAGCATTTGGAAGGAGAGAGCAGACGTCACTTAGAGTGGGAAAGCGTACTAATAGAGGACAGGCCTGGCAGGTGCCAATGAGGATTGGGCTTCTGACGTGTTAATCTGATCGCCTGTTGGACATTCAGGCGATGGCAGAAATGTCAGAAAATGGGCAGAAACACGCAGAGACACTTCGCCAAAGAGAATGTAAGATCCCTGTTGGCCCTTGAAAAGCTTTGCATCACTGGCTCTCGGGGAAATGCATATTAAAAGCACCATGGAACACTGCCATGCACCTATTAGAGTGGCCAAATGAAAGGCTCTCAACCAAGTGCTGGCAGAGTGCAGAGCACTGACAGCTGCCGTGCATTGCCAGAGCAAGTGCAGAACGCAGTCCCTGGAGAGGGGGCAGGTATTAGTGACCACGTGGCTCGCGTTCCCACCGCGGTATCTGTCCCAGAGAAATGAAGATGTAACTTCACACAAAAACCTCTATGTCAATGTTTACTCCCGCTCCAGTCATAGTCCCCAGGACACGAGAGAGACAGACTCAGGCATCAGTCCCTGGACACTGCTCTGCAGTGAAGAGGCCACACGGCTGCTGCATGTGGCCACCGGCTGGACTTAGGCAGCCAGCTGAGTGCTTGGCCTGTCTCAGGTTACATAGTGTGTCCTGTGTGCTAGGACATTCTTTTTTGTTTCAAGTATTCCATCTGTCTCCTTTTTCCCTGATGGGCCCCGCCCCTTTGCGGGCCCCCCCCTCCCTGACTCCCACCCCTAGGGCAGGCCCATTCGTTATGCTCATTGCATGCAAGTCCTTTGGTGGATCTCTAACCGCCCCACCCTCCCGCCCCTTGTCTCTGGGTCTGTTTTTGTTTATCAGTTTATGTTGATCTTTATATCCCATATATGAGTGATATTTATCTTTCTCCAACTGGCTAATTTCACTTAGCATAATGCTCTCCAGGTCCATCCATGCTGTTGCAAATGGTAGAAGTTCCTTCTTTATAATGGCATAGTATTCCATTGTGTAGATGCACCAGTATTTTAATCCACTCATCTGCTGATGGGCACTTAAGCTGTTACCAAATCTTAGCTATGGTGAATTGTGCTGCTATGAACATAGGGGTGCACATACCCTTTCTGATTGGTGTTTTTTTGGGAGATAGTCCTAGAAGTGGGATTAAAAAATAAAAATTTCTTTCTTTGATCTATTTACATATTTATTTCTTTTTGGAAAAGGAGAATAGAGAACAGATAGGCCTGAGTTTGGTGAGTGAAACTAATTAAGCTATTAGTAGAAAAAGAGAACAAGCGAGAGGAAAATGAAAGCATTAAATAAAAACAAAAAAACTAACAAATAGCCAAACAATCACAAGTCAAAAAATATTGCTAGTAAAAAAGAAAAGAAGGGTGCATGGACTTGATGTAGGAGAGGAAATTAGATATATGAATAGGCCAACAGAGACTACTCTTAATAGTAATCTGTAGATAAAGCAGATAAAGAAAATCAGTTGTTAACAAGGAGTAAAAAGATGGAGAGAAAAATTAAGCAGGAACGAGAAGAGAAACAGGATAAAAAAGGGTGAAGTGAGGAAGAAAGGATTGGCATAAAGGAAAGAAGGAGCTAAAGTAAAATAATAAGTAAAAATTAGAATGTAGAACACTAATCCAAAAAAATTAAAAAAAAATAAAGGTTAAAAAATAAATAAAAGTAATAAAAATAGAAGGGAAAAAATTTCTTAGTTTAAGTTAAAATAAAAAATAGAAGCAGTGAGATTTGTTCACTTGAGCTGAGTTTTAATGTCCCTGGGGACTGGTTTAAAACCCCTCTCTCCTGTTCTGCCTGCCTCGTCTCAGTTTCCTGTCAGGTAGTCAGCACCCTGTTGAAGTTCCCAGCGAACCGCTGCCGCCGCTCTGTGTCTGTCTCCACGGCCTTCCTGTCAGCTAGGAGGGACCAATCTGCCAGCTTTGTTTTTCTGCTTTTAGTCGCATTTACACAAATGCCTCTTTCTGACATGGCCTCTAGGTGGCGGTGTTTCTGCATTAATTTCCAGGACCAAATGGTCCCTCAATCCAGTCCCTGAGGGCTCCCTGGGGGTGTTTCAAATCTTTGTTTCCCTGCTGAGCTCAAGACAGTGTGGCTGCTCTGCTAGGAGAGGCCTGGTCTTCAGGAGAAAAATGTCTGTTCAGGGTTGGAGGGATGGCTTCCTGATCATCTCTCCCTATCCTGCTCCCCAGCTTCCACAAAACCACCTTCCCCTGCAGTCTTGGTGAGTGTTTTTAATAGAAGATCCTATGCACTGGGCTTAGCGAGTAAAAGCAAGGAAATTATAAAGAAATTATAAAGACAGAGGAAGCGTGCTGCTGCGCGTCTCATCCCCCCGCCCCCCCCCCCCCCCCACATTGCGTGGCCAGGGCAGAGCTTCAGGCTGCCTTTTGGAGTGCAGCCTCCCATGGCTGTGGGCTTAGATCTAGTGTCCCCCGCTGCCAGCAGCCTGTGGACCCCTTCCACTGTGCAGTGCTACACTGACCCCAAGGGACGTGGGCTTGTGCAGCGCCATCTCCTTCTGAGACTCTAGTCCCGGCTGTGCGGGTTTCTCCCTCCAGCCCAGACCCCAAGCCCATCTCTCTCCAGGCGACCTCTGACCTTTCCATCCACAGATTGTCTTGCCAGCTGTATTGTATTCACCAATTCCGGTTGGATGTTATTCAATTCAGCTGTTTCTTCTGTCTGCTCTGTGACAAGGTGCAGGACCCATCTGCCTATTCAGCTCCCACCTTGTCTCACCCTGGACAAACTTTTTAGGAGCCCGCATCCAGGGAGGCTGGAGTCTTGGTTTTCATGGGTTCACAACTGAGGCAGCCGGTCCCTGGGCGTTGTGGTTGTGGGGTCCCAGGAGGTTCCGAAGTCTTCCCAGGTGGAGGTGAGGCTGGGCTCCTTCAAGATGGCGTGGTCTCTGCGGGAGAGCCAGCCACCCTGGGAGAGATTTCAGTGGTAGGAGCCTGGTCCGCCAGCCCCCAGCAGTCCTGTGGAATATAATTCGCTAGGACATTCTTGAAAGAGAACTTTGGCGATGGGCACAGGTCAGTATGTGCTGGGGCGGTGTGGGGGCAGAGGTGACTATAAAGGGAGGGCACAGGGAGGATTTTTTAGGTGATAGATTGGTCTGTATCCAGATTATGGTGGTTACACAAATCTATACATGTGTTAAAGTGTGTGATAACTGCAAACTAAGGTAAAAAATAATTTGGAAGATGGTAGGTATTTGGTCAGATTGGATTGGAAAATGATGGTGTAATCATATCATCTGCATTTGAAACGTAGGAAGGCTTGAGGCTTTCTGCCTGAATATGGATTTAGTATGTTCATGCTGCTCTTTCACATGACCAGTCCCAGAGGATGGCAGCCAGGCCTGAGATCGGCTCTGGAGATGAGGCTGTGCGGTGGGCCCACTCAGTCCACGTCCCTGGCTCTGGCTCTCCTCTGGTTGGGTGGGTAGAAGAGCGAAGCCAAACGGCTCTAAGGAGTTTGAGGTCAGGCCCTCAACAGAGTCGAGAGCAAATGTTAAGTAAGGGAATTCTAGCAGATTGGAGCTTCTTGACTGATAGGCTGTGCTTTTACAGATCTTCCAAAGGAGCCCTGTTAGGCCATTATATGAATAAGAAATTCTTAGTGCAGTATTTGTATGTATGAAGTGGCTACTGTATGGGAGGCACTGTGCCCATTTCAAGTATTTATTGAGAATCGTTAAAGGGGCAGGCACTGTGCTTGGCATGGAACAAAGAATCACACAAGTAAATGTCAAACAACTACTGTGACATTTTGAAATTCAGACATCCTGACGACAAGCCTTGGTGCCTTGAGGGAGAGCCTTGAGGGTGTTGCCCGGCGGTCAGAGGAGAAGCTTTGGGTGCTAAGGTCACTCTAATCTTGACCTGGCTGGCTCTGCAGGTGTGTACCAGCCAGGTGCTTCAGCAGCTGGGAGTTCTTCCCCGGGGCAGCTGTCACGGCTGTCTGAGATGCTGCAGCCATGTCACTGGTTTGCAGACATTGCTCCAGGAAGGGTGTGTTGGGCATCTCTGAAGCCGGTAATCCCTGGGCCATCTATAGTGCTGCCTCCTGGGTCCCACATTAGTTACCACCATTGCCATGGCAACCATGTCCTGATGTGGGGAACCTGGTCTGGAGTTCTCGGCTATTCTTTTGGAGCTACCCCAGACTCTGGTTTTTTGTTTGTTGCGCGTGCGTGTGTGTGTGTGTGTGTGTGTGTGTGTGTCTGCCACGTTATGCTGCAGTATGTGGGACACTAAGATCTTGTTGTTTGCCTGGGGTTAGACAGTCTCTGCTGTTCACCGTTAAGTTTTAGTTTGTATTTCGGTGCAGTCTGACCTCGAATTCCTCAGATCATTATCAGCATTATCAGGTTTTACCTTTAACTGTGTTAAGATGAGCATTTTAACTTTCAGAGTACCGTTGACCCTTGAACAAATTTGGGGGTTAGAGGCGCCAGTCCTCGTAAATCAAAAGAGCCTCTGTCTAACTTAAGCTGGTCCTCAGCATGCTCGATGAGATTCCCACCTCAGATAGAAAATGGAGTGTGTCATAGAGCCACGCATTTTAAACTTGTGGTGTTCAAGGGCCAACTATTACAATATGAAAAAGGTGGACCCATGGAAACCCATAAATTGGGTCTTTAAAAGTAAACCTCATGCCCTTTTATGTGTTTATTTTATTTAATTCGATAAATCAGGAAGATACAACGTTCCAGAGAAAGGAGGATGGGAAGTTGCTGCTTTGCCAGCTGGTTGGGGACTGCGGAGACAAGAGCTTCCTGAGCCTGGCTCATCCCCTACTCTCCTTGATTTCTGGGGAGATGATGGAAGCCATGCAGGTCTAGCTCCCTTGGCTCCTCTGGTCTCCATGTGCCCAACCATCTTCCTGAAAACCTCAGTGCAAGTCTCAGGTGGCACATTCTCTGGCTAATTCAGAGCTCAGTGGCATGGTCGGTGTTGTAGTTCCCACTTCGAATTGCCACTGGTGCTCTCAAGTAGGCAGTGCTGGAGCGCTCACAGGGAGCTCCCTGGCAGCTGCTCCCTTGCTCTCCTATCCCCCTTCTTTTTAGAGGTCTGGCTGTGATGATATTGAGTCCAGACAAGCTCCTGTGGTCCAGGAACCCGGATCAGCCACGTATGTCCCGGGCCAAGGTGAAGTCACAGGCTGATGTGGTACTTGAGCATTTACACAAGTGACCATGTGAATCACCAATTGTTTCCCCAGCAAAGATGTTTCGACGAGTGCTCACCATCGTGCAGGCCCACTGCAAGCTGGGTCTGACCGCAACCCTGGTCCGGGAAGATGACAAAATTGTGGACTTAAACTTTCTGATTGGGCCCAAGCTCTATGAAGCCAACTGGATGGAGCTGCAGAACAACGGCTACATCGCCAAAGTCCAGTGTGCTGAGGTAGCTGCCCCCTTCCTTGCAGTCTCTTGGGGAGTGGCTCCTCCCGGGGTCTGGGGAAGTGGATCAGGTAGGTTCTTCCCAGGCAGATACACAGGTCAGGTCCTGAGCAAAATTGCTGCCATCTCCAGCACCCTCTGTCCCCTGTGAGCTGGGTGCGGTTCTGCCACTTTACAGACGTGGGAAACAACCGCTGACCAGGGCATGCAGGGAGTGGCCAGGTGAGGGCGCTAATCCAGGCTGGCTTGGCTCCAGAGTCCACTTCCCTCCTTTCTGGGAGTGAGTGCTCACCTTCATGGGCTGGTCCTACGTAAGCAGTCATCCTAGCCACCCCCCACTGCCAAAGCCTAATGGTTAACACTTGTGGTCCCCAGAAGGCGCCTGTGGCTTTGATCATTTTATTTCTAAGAAGACATTTCCCCCAATATCCTATATAATAAAAGCTAAATAAGCAAATCATGGCGGAACAACTGGTCGCTATGATGTGCACTCACCACCAGGGGGCAGACACTTAATGCAGGAGCTGCCCCCAGCCCGCAGGCACTAGGCCAGCCAAGGTGGGGGCTCCCAATCACTTGCCAGTTGCCTCCCACAGAGGGAGATGACTGGTGGCAGGAGACGGAACCGACAAGCAGGCAGTGCCAGGCTGGCCAAAGCAGGTGCCAGCAGGAGACCCTGATCACCCCACCAATGAACCCACAGATTGGCCCTGATTACCAGCCAGGCCTTGGGACCCTACCCATGCATGAATTTCGTGCATTGGGCCTCTAGTTCTATAATGAATACCTACCTGCACAAGTATATGATAAAAATACATTTCAAAATAAGTCTTCTCGGGAGGAACAAGAATTCTTTCTTGCATCAAAAATGACTTAGTGGTTAGAGTAGGGTGGCCTTTGTCAGGAGAGGGTGGAAAGGGGGCTGAGGGGTAAGGACGAGCGTGAGGACTGCAGGGTAGACTTTCTCTGTTGAAAACTTATCTCTGGTTGTGTCTTTGTAATTACCAAGCATCCCACGAGACAGAGTTGCCAGAACCTTGGGAGCCCTTTCCCTCCCCAGTTGCATCTCTCCTGCCTACAGCAGCGGCGCCACTGTCTTGGGGCTATTTTACCTGCTCTGTATAATTTTTCCTGAACAGGGTTGTTTTATTTTACCTTTTAAAACATGTTTATGGCTGAGACCGGTTTGGCCTACGGACTGAAAGGTCCTAGGTTCGATTCCAGTCAAGGGCATGTACCTTGGTTGCGGGCACATCCCCAGTGGGGGTGATGCAAGAGGCAGTTGATCGATGATTCTCTCTCATCGATGTTTCTCTCTATCCCTCTCTCTTCCTCTCTGTAAAAAATCAGTAAAATATATATATTAAAACATGTTTATGTATCTAAAAGTAGAAGCAGGTTATATATTTCTATGACTTGTCACTTGCTCTGTTTTTATTCCTTGCATAATGCATTATTTTTTGATGATGAACTGTAGCACTAGTTCATCCCTTTGATTTGCTCTGTAGTATCCCATTATACAAATACACCATAATTTGATATACAATGGAATATTGCATAGCAGTGAAAAAATAAACCTTCCAATGTTGAGTTGTTTAAAGTTTTTAATAGCTTTATCAAAATTTAGATTGCATTCTGTGGCATTGACCTGTTTTAAGTAGATACTATGATTTATAACTAACTTGATTTTAGTTAATGTATTCCCACAATCTTGTATTAGAACATTTCCATTATCCCCAAAGTTACCTTGGCGACCATTTGCAGTGAAGCTTTGCTTGTACTCTCACTGTAGGTAGCCACTGATTTGTTTTCTGTCACTATAGGTTATAGCTTATGACATTGCTGCAGATGTTTTTGTGCCCATTTCCTGGGGCCCTCATGCCAGTGTTTCTCTAAAGCATTGTTGTTCTCACTGTGGACTGTGATATCACCATGTGGTGGGTCATGGTCAGGATAGAATAGAATCTGCCAGGATGCATAATATGTATTAAGGGTATATATTGTTTCATAAAATTGTGTTTGTGTGTGTGAATGTTTAGTTTGTGGTGTAACATAATCCAAGTTTGTAGGCCACTGCTCTGGCAGATGCACCTCGAAGTAACACTGCTGAGTTGAAGGCTCCTTGGAGGGTTGCCTTCCTCGTCATGGTAAGGCAGACTTTTCCAGAGTGAGTGTGCCAGTTAACCCCCCTCAGGGTGAGTAAGGGCATGCCTCACCTCCACTGCCCAGTAGCTACTTGTTTTCTTTTAACTTTTACTAACCTGGTAAGTGTGAAATGGCTTTTATTTATTGTCTTATTTGTGTTTTCTGCTTTACGAATGACAATGAGAATCTTATCAGATATTTATTAGCCACTTATGTTTCATATTTTATGAATTGCAGGATTTTAAACAATTTACTGTGAGAAAAGAATTGCTTGGCTATAAAGAATGAGAAATTCTTATGGAGTCATGACAGGAGATGACTCAGAAACCAGGAAACATTAACAGCAAAACTCACGGATTTTCGTGGCACACAGCAGGTGGCAGCATGCTATGGCTTGTGGTGCACATGTGGAAGTCCTGGCCAGAAACTCGGTCTGTTAGTGTGGTCTAGTGTGGAGCTCCCAGGGGTCATTTTGTATTGGTATGCAGCCTTGAGACCTTTGAAACTCCAGCACATCAGTCAGTTTAGTTTGTCAGCAGCAAAAGCCCAGGGCCCAGCACAGGAGAGGCCCTCGGCAGTGTTACTATCAATCTTATTTGGGTGCTCAGATTGTTTTAGATGTGACCAACGAGGCACACCACCTCCATGCTGGCTTCTATGGCCAGTTGACATGTCTCCATCATTCTGTGAGCACTTCCTTGCTGTCTGGCCCAGCAATATATTCCTGACTCATCTAATACTTGTCCTGCTCTCACCCTTTAATCGGTCATTTTCCACGGAGCTCTTTCAGTGGAGAATGTAATTTGCAAACCAAGTTCTGAGTGTTAGGTGCATTCATTGCTACCAGGGTGTCATTGCTGGGCTCACTGAACAGGCAGAGCCAGGAAGTGTGTGTGCAGATCTCCATGTGGAGATGGGTCCAATTGAGAGGTCCCTCTCACCACTGGTGGACAGTCTGGTGCCCTCATGTGAAGCTGGTGTGAAAACAATTCCCTGCACATAGAGACACTGAAAGGTCTTATCAGCAAGCTAGATAAGATGCCTTCATGAGCCAATTAGTTAGGAGTCATCTTTATTTGCACGGCCCAGAGGGAGGTGTTTCCCAAAATCTGAGCAAAAACATACAGGAAGTTTCTTGCATTTATACCTTTCGAGTTTCTTAGCAGATTTCACAAAGAGCTCTGTGTAGGTTATTGTTACAAACAGTTTGTAACCTTGAAAACCTAATGAATCAATACTTGGCATAAGATATGGGACTTATTATCAGTATTAGTCTATTACGTCAGATGGCTAGCTTGCAATGTCAGACAGCTAAGTTTTTATCTTTTTCTATTATTCAAACTAAAATAGTTACTTTACAGAATAAGAGACCATCTCTATAATAAAGAGCCAGGGTTTCAACCAAAGCTCGACCAGACCAGATGTCAGTACTGGGTTGCCGTGGCAACCCAACGCTGATTGCTCTGGCTGCTGGTGCGGTGCCCCAGCACTGACTGCTGAGGGGGCTGCGAATCAGGACCAGATAGGCCTGAAGAGAAGCAGGGACTGATCCATTGCCTCTGTGGCAGCTTTTGACCAGCGCTTGCCTCTCTCTTTCTCTCCCAGTCTGGTCAGCAGCCACACCTCCGTTTCTCTCCAGGCCTCCACCAGGGCTGCTGATCAACACTGCCTTTCTAATCAGGCCCTGTTGATAGGCCCAGAGATGCTAACTGGCATAGAAACCGACCAATCAGAACCAAATCTGGGTGAAGTGTGAGGAACCAATGGCTGCCTAGGACAGAGCTTTTGATGCTGATTGGCATAGAAACTGACTAATCAGAACCAAATCTAGGGGCTTAGAGGTGTTTCTGTCCAGAAAGAGGGGTTGATTCAGCAGTGGCCTTCACAAATCTACAGAAAGTGCTCATCAGTGACAACCTGGACCCCTGCTGCTAGAAGATCCTGCAAGATGGAGGGCTGCAGGTGGTGGAAAAGGAAAACTGAGCAAAGCGGAGCTGATAGCCGGAGCTGCAGGACGGCGAAGGCCCTATCGTCCACTTGGCCACCCAGGTGACCATGATGTCATCAGTGCAGCAGAGGAGCTCCAGTTGGTGGCAGGGCTGGCACCAGAGTAGACAGTGTGGATCTGGAGGCCGCTATGAGGAAGGGCATCCTGGTCGTGAACTCCCAGTGTGAACAGTCTTAGTGCTGTGAGTGCTGCGGAGCTCACCTGTGTGATGGTCAAGTGTCTGGCCAGGCAGGTTCCCCAGGGGACGGCTTTGATGAAGGACAGCAAATGGGACCGAAAGAAGTTCATAGGAACTGAGTTGAATGGGAAGACCCTGGGAATTCTTGGCCTGAGGAGGACTGGGGGAGAGGTGGCCATCCAGATGCAGTCCTTCGGGATGAAGACTGTAGGGTTTGACCCATCATCATCTCACCAGAGGATTCAGCCTTCTTCATCATTCAGTAGCTGCCCCTGGAGGAGATTTGGCCCCTATGTGACTTCATCACTGTGCACACCCCTCTCCTGCCCTCCACCAGAGGCCTGCTGAACGACAGCACCTTCGCCCTGTGCAAGAAGGGCTGCACATGGTGAACTGTACCCGAGGAGGGATCTGGACGGGGCGCCCTGCTCTGGGGCAGTGTGCAGGCGCAGTGCTGGATGTATTCATGGAGGAGTCACCTTGGGACTGTGCCGTGGTGGACCAAGAGAAGGTCATCAGCTGTCCCCACCTGGGCGCCAGTACCAAGGAGGCCCAGAGCTACTGCGGGGAGGAGACATGGTGAAGGGGAGAGCCCTCGCGGGGGTCATGCATGCCCAGACCTTTACCAGTGCCTTCTTTCCGCACACCAAACCTTGAATTGGTCTGGCAGAAGTTCTGGGGACTCTGATGCAAGCCTGGGCAGGGTCCCCTAAAGGAACCATCCAGGTGGTAATGCAGGGCTTATCCCTGAAGAATGCTGGGGACTGCCTGAGCCCCGCCGTCATGGTTGGCCTCCTCAAAGATGCTTCTAATCATGCGGATGTGAACTTGGTGAACGCCAAGCTGCTGGTAAAGGAAGCCGGCCTCAATGTAACCACCTCCATAACCCCACTGTGCCAGGAGCGCAAGAATGCAGGGAAGGCCTCCTGAGCGTGGCTCTACTAGGTACCCCTACCAGGCTGTGGGCTTTGTCCAGGGCACCACACCTGTGCTACAGACACTCAGCAGAACTGCCTTCAGACCAGAGTACCTCTCCGCAGGGGTCTGTCCCTGCTCCTGTTCCGGGCTCAGCCCTCCAACCCTGCCACGCTGCCTGTCATGATTGGATTCCTGGCAGAGGCAGGCATGCAGCTCCTGTCCTACCAGACCTCGGTGGTGATCGATGGGGAGACCTGGCACGTCATAGGCATCTGCTCCCTGCTGCCCAGCCTGGGCGCCTGGAAGCAGCATGTGACCATGGCCTTTCAGCTTCATTTCTGACCTTGGGGCTCACCAAGACCAGCCTTGGGAGTTTTGTGATCAACACTGAGAGGTCACATTCCCGGGGCTGACACCACTTATCTGGTCTGATCCTGTAATGACAACTTAATAAACAGACCCCCCCCCCCCAAGGGAAAAAAAGAACCAAGTCTGGGTCAACTATGAGGCACCAATGGCTGCCAAGGAGGAGGAGCTTTTGACTGACTGGAATAGAAACTGACCAATCAGAACCAAATTGGTCAGCAGGGGAGGACCGTTGGGGGCAAGATCAGGCCGGCAGAGGAGGGAAGTTGGGGGTGAGATCAGGTAGGCAAGCAGAGGCAGTTAGGGGTGATCAGGCAGGCAGAGGCAGTTAGGGGCAATCTGGCAGGCAGGCAAGTGAGTGGTTAAGAGCCAGTGGTCTCAGATTGTGAGAGGAATGTCCAACTACTGGTTATCCGCCAAGGGTCCCCAATTGGAGAGGGTGCAGGCTGGGTTGAGGGAACCCCCCTCAGTGCATGAATTTTGTGCACTGGGCCACTAGTCTATATATATATATATATATACACACACATATATGCCTAGCCCTGGAACAGCAGTACGACTAAAACGACCAGAATGACTGGTGGCTATGACGCGCACTACAGCAGCCAACCAACCTGATCCAGGCCTAATCGGCCCCTAACATCTCGATTGGGGGTGGGGCCAGCTAGCCAACCACCTTTGGCCTCTCTCCCCCACTGGCCTGGCCCAATGAGCCCCACCCGTGCATGAAATCATGCACTGGGCCTCTAGTTTAAAAATAACAGAGTTGACCTACAGAATAAGAGACTGAGAATAACAGAGTAGTTCAAACAGCAGTTTTCCAAAGGAAGGATTACTATGCTTCACTCCGAGCAGTGTTTTAGTGTGTGGAGTGCCCTGGCTGGTTTTGGTTTGTGTGGGTGTGTCTGTGTGTGTGTGTGTTAGTTTACAGTTGTATTGAGATATAATTTACAAACCTTTGTTTTAAAGTTAATTCTGCTAAATGAATGGTCTTCGCTAGTTTGTAATTGTGTAATATTTAAACTTACACACTAACCTATGATTCTTATTGTATCACAGGTTTGGTGCCCGATGTCTCCTGAGTTTTACAGGGAGTATGTAGCAATCAAAACCAAGAAACGAATCTTGCTGTACACCATGAACCCCAACAAATTCAGAGCTTGCCAGTTTCTGATTAAGTTTCATGAAAGGAGGAATGACAAGATTATTGTCTTTGCTGATAATGTGTTTGCCCTGAAGGAATATGCCGTTCGCCTGAACAAGTAAGAATTGAAAAGTTGAAGTTGGCGCCTAAGCCAGTTACCTTCCCTTTGTGAGAGTGCAGAGGTGCCTGGTTTTTCTGAAGCTTTTAGGGACTTCTAGGATCCAAAGGTCTGGTTCTGTGGCCCCAGCCCCAGGAACCAGGCAAGACAGAGGAAGGAGTAAGTGGTTGACGTTAGAGGTTACAGTATGGAAAAGGGAGCTGGGTCACCCTGAGCCCAGGGAGCAGCGACTAGGGTGATGCTGCTTTGGACCTGGACTCCCAAGAGGTTGGCATTGGGAGTTTCAGACCAAGTAAGCACTGTGGGTTGTGATGAGGTCAGCCTGTATGGGCCAGGGACCAGGGAGGCAAGGCAGACTGGTATGGCCTCCCATTGAGAAGGAGCTTCTTAGGACATATCGGAGTCCTTACCAGCCCACCTGCTGTGTGTAAAGACTGGCTATCATAAATCCCCTGCCCTGGCGAAGGATGAGGACTGTGCTCCTGCTGCAGTGGGCCTTCAGGGCATGTCCGTGTAGCAGGAGGAAGGCCCTTTGTGCAGGCAGGCCTTGTTCTTCCTGTGGGGTAGCAGGATGGAGGCTAGGATCCCTGCAGACTAGCTTCTCTGGGGCAGGCTGTGATTGAATCCTCACCTTACCCTGCAAGGAAGTCAATTGCATTGTTCCCATTTTATAGATGACGAAGCTGAGACAAAATTAAGTTTCTTAAATTTCTAAAATTGTACCTTTAATTTATTTTTTATTTTTATTTATTATTTTAAAAATATATTTTATTGATTTTTTACAGAGAGGAAGAGAGAGGGGTAGAGAGTTAGAAACATCGATGAGAGAGAATCACTGATCAGCTGCCTCCTGCACACCTACTACTAGGGATATGCCCGCAACCAAATTACATGCCCTTGACCGGAATCGAACCTGGCACCTTTCAGTCCGCAGGCCAATGCTCTATCCACTGAGCCAAACCGGTTTCGGCTATTTTTTTTTAAAAAAAATAAGCCTTTTATTGTTGGTAGTATAAAGATCTTATTTATTTATTTATTTATTTATTTATTTTTATCAGAGTAACATAGTAGTTAACATGTTAAACACCATGTCAGTCACTGACATGTTAGTGACTGACACTATACTTTCCATCTGGAAGACAAATCAGGCTAGGCGCTTAACATGTTAAGAAAAACCACAGTTCTTGTATCAGTCTTATTCCCCAAAGACAGCCACCTTTTTTTATTTTTTATTTTATTTTATTTTTTTAATTTATTTTTAATTTTTTAAAATCTTTATTGTTGAGAGTATTACAGGTGTCCCTCTTCCCCTCTACTGTGCCCCTCTACCCAGTTCCCACCTTGCCCCAGTCCTTCACCACCCTATTGTCTGTGTCCATAGAGAATGCCTATATGCATATAAGGTCTTTGATAAGATGGTGAATGCCTGGGGTGGATGCAGGGGCAGGCTAGAAGGGGTCAATTGTGGGGGGAGGTGACATATGTAATACTTTCAACAATAAAGATTTAAATAAAAAAACAAACATATACACAAAATACTTTTGATTAATCTTTTCCCACCCACTTTCCCCTTTCCCTTTGAGATTTGTCAGTCTGTTCCATGCCTCTGATTCTATTTTATTCTTCATTTTATTTTGTTCATCAGATTCCTTGTTCAGTTATTTTCATTTTTAGATTCAATTGTTGATAGTATACATAGTAAAATGGTTATGTATTTATTGCCATTTTATTGTTCTTATTTTATTTATTTTAATCTTTTTTTTTCTTCTTCCTTTTCCTAAAGAATATCCTTCAACATTTCATTGCAATACTGGTTTGGTGGTGATGAGCTCCTTAATTCTAAATGGTAGTTTTGCTGGGTAGAGTTATCTTGGTTGTAGGTTTTTGCTATTCATCACTTTGAATATTTTACTCCCTGTGGGCTGCAAAGTTTCTGTTGAGAAATCAGCTGACAGTAGCTCTCTTGTAGGTAAGTGATTGATTTTCTCTCGCTGATTTTGTCTTTAACTCTTGGAATTTTAATGTTGATTTCTTGGTGTGGGCCTCTTTAGTTTCCTCTTGTTTGGGTCTTTCATCAGGTAAGGGAAGTTTTCTGCCATTATTTCTTTCCTTTATAAAAAATATATATTTTTATTGATTTCAGAGTGGAAGGGAGAGGGAGAGATAAGGAACATCAATGATAAGAATCATTGATCAGCTGTCTCCTTATACTGGGGATTGAGCCTGAGACCTAGGCATATGCTCTTGACTCCAGGAACCAAACTGCAGCCTCCTGGTTCATAGGTCACCCCTTAACCAATGAGCCATGGCAGCTGGGTTCTCTCATTTTTTCTTCAAATACGTTTTCAGTATTTTGCGCTCTCTCTTCTCCTGGCACACCTATAATGAGAATGTTGGTACGCTTGAAGTTGTCCCAGAGGCTCCTTACACTCCTCATATTCTTTGATTTTTTTTTCTTTTTGCTCTTCTGATTGGGTGTTTTTTGCTTTCTCATATTCTAAATCGTTGATTTGATTCTTGAAATCCTCTACTCTACTGATGAATCCGTAAACTTCTTTATTTTAGTTAGTGTATGCTTAATTTCTGACTATTTCTTTTTCATGTCTTTAACATTCTCACTAAGATTCTTGAAGCTCTCATTAAGATCCTTGAGTAACCTTATAACCATTGTTTTGAACTCTGTATGGAGGAGTTTGCTTGTTTCCATTTCCTTCATTTGTAACATGTTATTTTGACTGCTCCCCTGTTTCTATGTATTGGGTAGAGCTGCTATGTCTCCTGGAATTGGCAGAGTGGCCTTATGTAATAGGTGTCTCGTAGGGCCCCATGGCTCAGCCTCCCCAGTCATGTGAGCTGGACACTTTAGGTGCACCCATGTGGGATGTGTGCACAATCTTGTAATTGAGCCTCGATTGCTGTTGGCATCACTGGAAGAAGTTGACCTCCAGGCCAATTAGCTGTGAGGACCCGCTGTGACTACAGGGGAAGAGCTGCTTTGCAGGAGATGCCCTATGGAGCAGGACTTGCTTCAGTGGGGCTTTGGTGCTCACTGAGTCTGCCCTTGCTTGTGTTGCTTGTGGATGTGTAGAGCTGTAATATGCTGTGGTCTGAAGCTGTCCACCAGGTGCACTGACTCTGGGGCCTCCAGGGAGGGGCAAAGTCAACCACTGCCTGGGACCACCTGACAGGAGCTACAGAGAGATCTGCAGATAGGCATGGAAGTGCCCAGGTGAGGCCCAGCTGTGAAGCATGGCAGCGTGGTGCTAGCGCTAGGTCTTGGGTTTTTTATTTATAGGTTTGGAATACACTGACACCAGCTGCTGCCTGTTTAAGAGATTTTAGGAAAGTCTGAAGCCTGAGCCAGAACAGGCCATATGGGAAAACTGTTGCAAACAGCTTGGGAAGAGCTGCAAGTTGGAATGGGATGGATTCTCGGGGAATTACCAGGGTAGAGCAAAACAGTGTGAGCCAGGCTGAAGGAAAGTCAGATATGGCTGTCAGTCAGCTCAGTGACAGGGGATGTCCTAGCACAGGAGCAATGACCCCTGAAAGCATACCCTCTACCCCTAACAACTCCCCCCCCCCCCCCCTCCGCCTCTATCTGAGAGGAGGCCACTACTGAGTTCCTGCCCTGATGCTAGACAATGCAATTCCTCCCCTTCTGTGTCTGGATCCCCCAAAGCTGGTGCTGGGGCTCAGAGGAAGTAGGGCCTTGTAAGTTCATGTGCTGGCCCTTTAAGAGGAACTGCCTGGGGCTCCAGCAGCCTCTTTGTCACTCAACCACAGTCCCCTCTGGTTTTTACAGCCCAGCATTAAGGAACTTTTCCCAGCTCTGGAACCCTGGGCTGGGGGTCTGTTATGGAGCTAGAACTCCTTGCTCCTCAAGAGGTCTCTGCAGTGGAGATATCCCTGCCAATTAAAAACATGCCAACCAGCCTGTTCTGCACCTCTGCCCCTCCTACCACTCTCATTGTGCCTTCTTTACTTCCCTAGTTGTAGGACTTCCATTCAGCCAGATTTCAGGCAGTTCTGAATGATGGTGGTTCCGTTTTAGTTGTAATTTTGACATGGTATGGAGGCAGCGAGTACTGGAGGTTACCTATGCCTCCATCTTGGTTCTCCCAAAGGCGAGCCACCTTCAACTCTATTCTCCATATTTCTAAGTAATAATTTATATAGCAATTTCTTGATTATTAACTATAGAGATTGCCTGTTAACTTCCTAATATGTGAGTTTAGTATTTAGCTCTCTTGCATGTATTGCCCCCATCCTTGCAGTCTGTTTGATGTTAAGTTAGAATTCAGTGTCTTAG
Organism: Nyctalus aviator; assembly: GCA_036971965.1. Lineage (NCBI taxonomy): Eukaryota > Metazoa > Chordata > Mammalia > Chiroptera > Vespertilionidae > Nyctalus > Nyctalus aviator. The sequence goes on along the minus strand of CM072928.1, from coordinate 82,921,018 downwards.
ACTGTATATGTATTGTTAAAGCCAAGGCACATAGTGTATTATGACTACATTATTTTTGTAAAATAGTTTTTTCTGCCCCAGCTGGTGTGGCTCTGCTCTGATTGAATGTCAGCCCAGGAACCAAGAGCTCCCTGTTCAATTCCTGGTCAGGGTGCAGGCCTGGGTATGGACTTGATCCCCAAAGGGGAATGTGCAGGTGGCAGCCAATCAGTGATGCTTCTCTCTCATCGATATTTCTCAATCTCTTCTCTTCCTCTCTCTTTAAAAATCAATCTAAAACAACAAAAGAATACTAAGACTTAAAAAAATATATATATTTTTTCCCCCCTGGAGTTAGTAATTACCTTGTCATTGCTTTAGTTTTTGTGAGTTTTTTTTTTTAATCACAATTGTTCCTCTTCAGACCCTTTTTGCAACCAAGAACCCTTCTCCGCAGGTCATACACATTAGTACTTTTTAAATCTCTCCTGGTGGGTGCCTGCCAGCACACCATTTCTCAGACTAGAACACTGCTCGGTGGGCTCCCTCTGACAGCATCCTGTTCTTCCCCGACCGCTTCCCCGTTGGGAGCCCCTTTCCTGTATCGCAGGTCTTCTCTTTCTTGGGCACTCATTTTGAAGGAGCACATCCTCCAGTAGATTTCTGAGGGAGGAAAATTGTTTGAGACTCCTTGCAAATTATTTATTCAGCTTTATACTGATGAGTAGTTCGGCTGAGCCTCAGAATGCTAAAGGCAGGCGCAGCTTGCTGGGGCTTCCATTGTGACTGCTTCGGGTCCCTCTCTGCACAGGATCTCCGGCTCTCCTGGCTTCCAGCTTGCGGGGGAGAGTGAGAAAGGGATGCCCTTTGTTCTCCCCTTTCAGTCTCACCTCTGCCTCAGCCTCCAGGTTTCTGCCAGGTGGGAGGAGGCCCACCTGGCTGCTGGGAGTGGGGCCTCCCACTGCTCCTCATTCAGATACTCGGCCAGCCCTGTCTGCCGTCGGCCCCGTCCCCTTCCCAGGCCATTGGCCATGAGGTCCGGAACGCTTCATGTTCACACTAAGCTTGTCTAGCTTTCCCTCCTGCAGGTCTGGGCGTGGTCCCTCTCCGTGCGCTGACTTCCACCACATTGCTCACTGTCTGCGTGGCTCTCCTGCTCCCTTTGCCCTTTTGGTTTCTCTTTAATTCTGCACGGTGACCGTGTCAGATTGAGAGGCAATAAAGCAATGCACGTGCTTACAGTGTCATTTAACAGCTGTCTTCTCTCTCCCCTCCCCACCCCCATCAGTTCTCCATCTGGATTCTCCTGGAGCCTTCTTTAGGGCCCTGCCCTGTGCCTGCGTTCACACACCCCTGAGGCTTGTCCTCTGGTTGCAGTCCCCTGAGACCTGCTAGTCGGGCACACGCAGTGCCCAGCTCTGTAGAATCTGTGCCTGTCGGCACCATGGAGGGCAGCCGGTCATGGCTCTTAGGGATACTGGAAAGATCATTACAACTTTTACTCCCTTTCTTGTGTACCTTTGGCCTTTAAGTACATGAAGTGCTTTTGCTTGTTTTCTTGCTTTAAAATGATCCTGTGGGTCCTGGGCATGTGCTTAGGACTGAGGTGGGGGGAGTCTCTGAGCCCTGGTTCACCCAGCCTCACGAAGAAAGGAGTAGATGACGCCAAAACCGGTTTGGCTCAGTGGATAGAGCGTCGGCCTGCGGGCGATTCCGGTCAAGGGCCATATACCTTCGTTGCGGGCACATCCCCAGTTAGGAGGTGTGCAAGAGGCAGCTGATCGATGATTCTTTCTCATCGATGATTCTAACTCTCTACCCTTCTCTCTTCCTCTCTGTAAAAAATCAATAAAAATATATTAAAAGAAAGGAAGAAAGACAGGAAGGAAGGAAGGAAGGAAGGAAGGAAGGAAGGAAGGAAGGAAGGAAGGAAATGAAGGAAGGAAGGAAGAAAGGAGTAGGTGTCACTCAGCACTGTGCAGGAGAGAGAGACGGGTTGTTCGGTATATGAGGTGGGAAAGATGCCACTTTGGACCCTGATGGCTGGATCTGACTCCCAGCAACTCCTCTTAGCTGAGCCCCCTCAGAAGTGCTGTGTACCTCCTGCCTCCTCTTGCTCTGCCCCGTGGGCTCACCTGCCACCATCCGCCTCAGGAGTCTTGTGCCCACATCTAATCGGTGCTCGGCTTATGTGAGGGCTCTTCTGTTTCATTCCTGTGTGGGGAGTCTTCAGAAACAGGGCTCACCATCGTGTGGGTAGTGTCTTACGATGGGGGAGGAGGAGAAGGAGAACCACATAAAGCTTAGGTGTAGAGAGACAGGTGGTTCTGGAAAAGGGGTTTTCCCAGCATGACACGCAGAGGAAAGAACAAGGTTTGTGTGGTGCCTGAACACTCTTGTAGGACAAGCTTGCAGTGTTTGGGGCGACCCGACGCCATCCACCTGGGTGTCCCTCTGTCCCAGGCCCCAGCCCGCGTCCCCAGGGCAGGGTTTTGCTCTCTCGGCACACCCATTCCCAGTCAGCAGCACAGAGCTGGGAGCGTGTGGCGGGCAGAAGTGGTGCTTCTGAGCCTCCATGTATGGCCTCGGAGATGGACGTTTACGTGGGTTCAGCCTCTTCAGTCTCCTGCCCTCAGTTCCTCATATGAAAGCAGGGAACATGAAACCTACCTTTCACAGGCAGGACTGGGCAGGGATGTGTGGATTTTTCCAACAGGGTAACTTGCGTGGTGTTGGGTATGTGTGGGACCAGTGTGTCAGGTCGTCGTCCTTGTAATCATCATCATCATCATCACTGTTATTCCTTCGGGAAAGCCACAGACACTAGGTCATTCATTCCGTGGATGGCATTGCCAGGTGCCAAGAGGGGATGGATGACCAGCGAGGCCGGCAGATATGGTTGTGCTCTTTGGCTGAGAACTGGGAATTAGGTGGGTTTTGAACTTAGTGTTAAAGGAGAGCAGTAGAGAAAAGTCTGGAAGGCGCTCTTTGTTCCTTTCTACCCCTTTCTTGGAGGAGAATGTCGTGTCATTAGGAAAAGAGTTGTTTCCGAGCTTTGGTTTGCAAATAGCATTGTTTCCTCTGCCACCCCATTGAGCTTCATGAGATCCAGGGGTTCTCTTTGTGTAGACACTAAACTTGGAGCTAGAGACACAGTCCAAACACAAAGCAAAAGGTAAAGAAGGGAATCCCAGGGAGAATGGGGACCTTGAACCTCAGTTTAGCAGGGGAAGGGTGGTGTATGTGTGTGTGTGTGTGTGTTTTGGAAGGGAGTGGGGGAAGAGGAGGGGAAGGTGCATTGCCACTCATATTTATGAGTCTCTTGCAGATACTCTTGAGTGGCCGGCTTCCTGGGAGAGAGTACTTTGCAGAGGCTCCTTTTCCCTCTCGTGTTTCTAGGATAACTGAGGAGTGATTCTGTGGTCTTCCTAACATGGTCTTGTTCTTCACTAGATTCTATATCTATGGTCCTACATCCCAGGGAGAGAGGATGCATATTCTCCAGAATTTCAAGCACAATCCCAAAATCAACACCATCTTCATATCCAAGGTCTGTCTGTGTGGCATGCAGTGAGGCCTTGCAACCCCAAGGCCTGGGGGACGCTGGGTGGCATCGGGCAGTGAGCTGGTGTTTGTTGAAGGAACACTCATGTTGGTTTTCCTCCCCATGTGTCTGGGTAGCAGAAGAAGCAGACTTAGGATGGATGTATTATGCAGAATCTCTAAAGTCCTTTTGCTTGACTAAAGTTTTACCCATCTCTTTTTGGGATGCAGGAATTGTAAGTTGTATTTTCTTTATAAAAGGGAAAAAGTTTATCACCTACGAGAGCAAAGTGGGCATTTGGATGATATTCTCTTTATGGAGGTGCGGGTGGCCGTGGGCTGTGTGGGTGCTGAGCTTGTGTCGGCCTGGCTTGGGGGTGGCTTTCCTTTGCAGTTAGAAGCTGTGGCCCAACTGTTTGGAATAGTCATTCAGATTAGAATAGACCCAGGAACCCCCCCACCCCCCCAAACATGAGACTTACCCATAAAAGTGACCTTGTCTGGGTCTGTAAGTACAAAACTTTGATAAAGGGGGTTGGGGGGATCTAGATGGGTATAGCCCCAAACTGACACAGTTGCTCTGAATCAGAATCCGGCCCAGTGAAGGCAGTGGCATCCTTTAGGTCACCAGTCTTACACATGCTGCTGGTCCCAGTGGCCTCCATTGAGGAGTGTGGGTGGTTCAATGCAGATGTGTTTCTGTAGCAAAAACTAAGAAGAGCAACTCATAGACAATCTGTGTGACAGGACCTCTTGTCTTGTCTGTTAGCACCACACAGAGTGCTGCTGAGGGCATGGTGGTGCCTGTGGGTCCTGTTAGTCATGGGGGCGCTCTCAGGAGCATTCGCACTGGGTTCAAGAGGCTGCTGCATCTGAAGGGCCTGGCATGGAGCAGAGGGTTGTGATTGCTTTTCTAAACTATCTGCAGAGCTTATTTAATGTGAGGCCAGTTGATTTTTTTCTCTCATCACCTCACACGTGAAAACCTTCCCAGACTCACAGCTGCTTCATTTCTTAGGTGGGTGACACGTCATTTGATCTACCAGAAGCAAATGTCCTCATTCAGATCTCATCTCACGGAGGTTCCCGGCGGCAGGAGGCCCAGAGGCTAGGGCGAGTGCTCCGAGCCAAAAAAGGTAAGGGCGGCCTTTTCCTTCTGCTCGGGGAAGTCCCTCCTGAGCCTCCTGAGATGGGAGGGGGGCTGAGCTGCTGTGCTGTGTGATGGTGCCTGGTGCTCCCGGGCCAGGCAGACTCTGGAGCCCCAAAGCAGGGACCGCGGTGTCCTTGGCCCTTGTTATATGTCACGCACTGGGGCTGAGTATGTGGCTGTTTTCTATGACAGCTGCCTGGGACTCACACATACCCTCTAAATGGAGCCCTCACACACGTAGACAGTCAGAGGAGCCAGGATGCGATCCTAATGATGCAGACATAGAGGGGAGAAAGCAGATCTCGACCGCCGGTGGAACTGTCGGAGCTGGAAGTGGTCCCCTGAACCTCAAGTTAGGAGTGAGCACAGGTTACTGAGCAGCCGCAGGTGGGCACTCCCTCATAGGCTGTGACTGAGGTGCCTGCGGAACGGGAAGCACAGGCGTGGGTGCTTGTTAACTGTGGGCGATAATAGCCTTGGATTTTGCTTGCAGGCGTGACAGGGACTAACATGGCTGCTCAGAGGTGGCTCCCTTCTAGGACCAGCCTGTCCTGAGGCAGGACACGAGCCCTGTGTTCAAGCAGTCCATGTTCTTAGGAGGTGACTGGACTGGTAGGAGGTTTGAAAATGACAAAATGATTGGGCACGTGGGGGAAGATACTGTATCTGAATATGTTTAAGCAGCATAATTGATTGTGTTTAATGTGGCACATTAGAAATACAAGCATGGACTTAAGCACAGGCCACCATGTGGCCTTGGACAAGTAATCTTACCCTCTGAGCCTTGATTTCCCCTCTAACGTAGGAAGGACATCCTATCTTGTAGGACATTATGTGGAGTGAGACTTACATAACAGAGTATAGTAGGCTGTTGGACAAATTATAGCCTGACATGATAACCTGATTAACATATGTGAAAGTAATTTATGACTCACTCCTTTCACCACAAAAAAGAAGCAATTGTAATTTGAAAACCCTTTTGAATTTGAATTAGAATTTAAAATATATACATATATCTATATCTATATCTATATCTATATCTATATCTGTATCTATTTGACTTATTTTCCAAGGCCAGTATTACTCTGATACCAAAGCCAGAAAAGGACTCTACAGAAAAGAAAATTACTGGCCATTATCCCTAATGAGTATAGATTCAAAAATTCGCATTAAAATGCTAGTGAATTGAATGTTGGCAAACTAGCCATGGTGAAAGGTTGAAAACTTGAAAGCTTTTCCGCTAAGATCAGGAACAAAACAGGGGTGCTCACTCTTACTTTTATTGAGCACAGTACTAGAAGTCCTAACCAACGCAAGCTTGCAGGATAAAAGAAATGAAAGTCATCAGAATTGGAAGGAAGAAGTAAAATTGTTTTTTTTTTTTGCAGATGACATGATTTCCAATAGAAAGCCCTAAAGACTCCACCAAAAATATTGTTCAGATCTAATCAATGAATTGAGTAAAGTTGCAGTTTATTAAAATGATAACACATAAATGTCAGCATACAAAAATCAGTAGTGTTTCTGTAAATTGACAATTTTCTGAAAGAGAAATAAAATGATTCCATTTACAGTAAAATTAAAAATAATAAAGTACTTAGGGATAAATTTAAGCATGGAGGTGAAAAGATCTCTACACTGAAAACTACAAGACATCGATGAAAGAAATTAAACACAAGTAAATGGAAAGATCTCCTGTGTACATGGATTAGAAGAATTAATATTGTTAAAATGTCCACACTATCCAGAGCCATTTATAGACTCACTGTAATATCTATGAAGACTCCTATGTCATTTTTTACAGAACGAGAAAGAAATCCTAAAATTTCTATGGAACCACAGGAGACCCTGAATAGCCAAAACAATCCCAAGAAAGAGCAAAGTGGGGGCATCACCCTTTAGATTTCAAGCTATATTATAAAGCCAGAGTAATCAAAACAGTGTGGCACTGGCACAGAAACACACACAGACCAGGGTTACAGAATCAAGAGCCCAGCTAATATGTGACAAGGGGGCCAAGAATACTCAACGGAGAGAAGTTTGTTCAATAAATGGTGCTGGGAAAATTGGATATTCACATGTAAAAGAATGAAACTAGACCCCATTCTCATACTACTTAGAAAATTAACTTGAAATGGATTAAAGACTTAACTGTAAGACCAGAAGACATAAAACTCATGGGGGGAGGGGGGGGGACGGACACTTGATGTATGTCTGGGCCATGAGTTTTGGATAAGACACCTGAAGCAACAAGCCAAAGTCAACAGCTGGCCCTGCTGCTCAGTAAGTAGGTGGAGTGCCAGCCCGTGCTCCGCACGGTCTCAGGTGCAGTTTCTGGTCAAAGAAACGTACTTGGGTTGCAGGTTCGATCCCCCGCCCTGGGTGATGCGTGTGCGGGAGGAAGCCAACCACACATCCATGTTTCCTCTCCCCCTCCTTCCCATCTATTCTCTCAAAGTCAATGGAAAACATATCCTCTGGTGAGGATTAAAATAAAAAGTTGAAATCACCTCAAACTAAAAAGTTTCTGCACAATGAAAGAAATGTTCAGCAAACCTATGGCATGATCAGCAAAACTAAGGAATTGGGGAAAATATTTACAAATGATATCTAAATAAGAGGTTAATATGAAGACCTCATACAGCTAATAGCAAAAGGCCAAAATAGGCCCAATAAAGAATGGGCAAAGGACTGAATGGACGTTTCTCCAAAGAAGACCTACAAATGGCCGACAGGTATGTGAAATCAGGGAAATGCAGAGCAAAACCACGGTGCCTGTTACAATGGCTGAAAGAGACAGGAGAGAGAAGGCAAGCATGTGGGCCACAGGGCACCCTTGTGCCTACTGTTAGGATTGTAAATTGGTGCAGCCACCAACGGGAAGCAGGGTAAAGATTCCTCTGAACCTTAGAGATAGAACTACCATGACACCCAGCACTTCCACTTCTGGGTAGCTATCTGACAGATATAAAGGATTACACTTCTAGTTATAAGGTACTGGGGATATAATGTACAATATGATGACTATAGTTATAAAAAAACAAACTGGGGCACTTTAAAATGGAGCGGAGCTGCCATCCTGGGAACTGCCATCCCGGGAGCTGCCATCCTGGGGGAGCTGCCATCCCGGGGGAGCTGCCAACCTGGGTGGAGCTGCCATCCCAGGAGCTGCCATCCCGGGGGAGCTGCCATCCCGGGAGCTGCCATCCCCGGGGGAGCTGTCATCCTGGGGGAGCTGCCAACCTGGGTGGAGCTGCCATCCCAGGAGCTGCCATCCTGGGGGAGCTGCCATCCCGGGGGAGCTGCCATCCCGGAGGAGCTGCCATCCTGGGGGAGCTGCCATCCCGGGGGAGCTGCCATCCCGGGGGAGCTGCCATCCCGGGAGCTGCCATCCCCGGGGGAGCTGTCATCCTGGGGGAGCTGCCAACCTGGGTGGAGCTGCCATCCCAGGAGCTGCCATCCTGGGGGAGCTGCCATCCCAGGAGCTGCTATCCCGGGGGAGCTGCCATCCCGGGAGCTGCCATCCTGGGGGAGCTGCCATCCCGGGAGCTGCCATCCTGGGGGAGCTGCCATCCCGGGAGCTGCCATCCTGGGGGAGCTGCCATCCCGGGAGCTGCCATCCTGGGGGAGCTGCCATCCCGGGAGCTGCCATCCCGGGGGAGCTGCCATCCCGGGGGAGCTGCCATCCCGGGAGCTGCCATCCCGGGAGCTGCCATCCCGGGAGCTGCCTTATCCATCTGATTTCCAGCCTCTGGGTGTGGAAGCAGGCACAGGGACCTGCGGGCGGGCCCAGCGCCCTGGCCTCGGGAAGCCCTATGTGCAGGGATTCCCAGAGAGCAGCGTCCTGAGCACCAGGCCGGACTCCGAGCACGCTGTCTGACCGGCCCTGTGTCAGCGCGTCTGCACCGGAGGAAGCCGCGCCTGGGCAGGAGCCGTCCCTCCTCCCGAGCCCTGGCCTCGGGCTCCCATCAGAGCGCTGCTTGGGCTCCTGCCTGCGTATGTGCTTACCAAACAGCTATTCTTTTTTATTTCAAATAAATTCTTGTTGCCTCTCACTTTAGCCTTTTATTATTTTATTTTAAAATTTTGATTCATTCACACTGGATGGCTCATTGTGTTGACTGTTGTCGTTTTTTTAAAGTCATAGATTTTTTTTAGAGAGAGGAATCGGTGGGGGAGGGAAGAAATATTGACCGATTGCCTCTTGTATTCCACCTGATGGGGGGTCCAACCCACAACCTGGACATGTGCTCTGACCTCTTAGTTTATGGGTCCACACTCAACCTTTGAGCCACACGGCGGACTGTCTCATTACTGAGTTGTAGTAGTTCTTTATTTAACCTAGATACCAGTCCTTTACCAGTATGTACTTGGGAAGTATTTCCTCCCAGGCCGAGGGTGTTCCAATGCTGTGAGTGTTCTCGGAAGCACGGAGTGATTAGTTTGATGAAGGCCTGTGCACAATGAGGGCAGTCGCCCTACCCTCAGAACTCGCCCACTGCTTGATTGCTTCTGAGCCTGGACCCTGAGTTCCTGCGTGCTCAGCCCCTGTCCTTTCTCTCCCAGGCATGGTTGCAGAGGAGTACAACGCCTTCTTCTACTCGCTGGTCTCCCAGGACACCCAGGAAATGGCTTACTCAACCAAGCGGCAACGGTTCTTGGTCGATCAGGGTTACAGCTTTAAGGTATGTTCCCATTTGGCCTTGGTCAGAGGAGGACCACAGCTTCTCCCGCACTCGGGCTTCTAGGAGAAGTGGGGCCCGTAGTCCCAGGGTGGGCAGAGCTCAGGCGCGGCACCCTCTGCAGGCGCCCTCTGTGAATTGCAGGAGCTGTGAGGGAATGGACTGCGTGCGTGCGTGGATCCCCTCCAGCTCACATCCTGGCAGATGGTCCCAGAACCTCTGAAGCAGGAAGCTGGAATCTGCTTCGTCACAGTGTATAGTTGCCTTGTGAAAGAACAGTAGGTGTTGGTGGGAATGTGCAAGCTAAGGAGCTGGCCCTAAGTGTGTGAGTCTGAGCGCCGGGAGCTCCTTTCTTAAGGGCCCTCCCTCTGGTGCTGGGAAGCTCTCGCCATAGTCAGCGGGGGAGCCTGGCCCAGTGGGCCTCCCGGCGTGAGAGCCACCCGGTCTGCTACGAACCTGGTATTAGAATAACTTGGAAGTTCTGAAGCTTTAGCTTTCGTTTGCTGAGGCCTTTTCTTTCCCGCTGACACAGATAGAAAGCTTATATCAGGGGTTAGTGTCCCAAGAGGTTTTGTTGGGGGAGCGGGGCGGGGGATGCTGGGAGCAGAGGCTTAGGACTCGGTGCACAGGCTCTCAGGGTGCTGACTTGGGAGAGCCTGGTGTGTTCACACAGATTCTGTCCGCGGCTCAGACCAGAGGGTGGAGTGTCTGACACCGCCCCTAGCCAGAGGCAGGCGCGCTCACAGACGTGCCTTGCGGGGCCGGGGAAGGGCTCTGAGTGTTCTGAAGGCCCTGCAGCACGGCCTCGGTTTATGCGTTCCGCTCTGGGTCCCTGGGCGGCGGCGGTGGCGGCTGAGGCGCGCTCCGGGTTCTGAAGGGTGAGCTGACGAGAAGGCCCTGCCTGGGGCAGTCGGTGTGGGTTGCAGCCTCTCTGCGAGCCTCACCGCTGGTGCTGCAGCGGAGAGCAGCCGGTCAGAGTTCCCAGGACCGCTCAGGCGGGCCAGCCAGCGCTGAGGGCCCATGCTGTACTCCAGATGGCGGTCACCAGGAGAGCCAGCCACACCTTGCTTTTAGGCATTTTCTTTTAATTAAAATTATGAGAAGAATCAGAGGAAAAAGTTCCTTTTACATAATGAATCCAAGTTTTTTGCAGGGATAGGTAGGTCTTGTAGTAAGTTATCTGCAAAGAAATAAAAACCAGATGCACCAGGCTGGCATCCTGCTCTTTAGGGAAAATATCCTATAAACCTGTTCTCGACATTTTGTTATTTGTAAGTGCTCCCTCCCGCTGGGAGCCCTGGGTCCAAGCCAGGAGGTTGCAGCCATACTTGGGGGCCGGGGAGGAGGCGGCCGCTGTGCCTGTCCGCTTTGGTCTCCTCTTTGCCTGCTGCAGGACGGAGAACTGCAGAGGGCTTTACAATCACCAAGATCTGCTGATCGCTGATGATCATTTAGCTGCCGTGGCTTGGAGCAGATTTCTCTGGGATTTTCTTAGCATCTGTCTTGCAGTCATGGATTACTCTGTTTCAAAGGAGACTCTAATCTCTGGACTGCCCAAAGAGCCCCACTGGTAGCCACCTGCTCTGTGGGGCGCTCCATGGCCCGGGGGAGGGCAGTGACTGAGCAAGAGAAGTCGGGGTGGTGGTAAGGAAGAGGAGATGGAATGAGGTGCCTGCTGGGTTTGGCTTTGCAGGTGATCACAAAGCTTGCTGGCATGGAGGAGGAAGACTTGGCATTTTCAACGAAAGAAGAACAGCAGCAGCTCTTGCAGAAAGTCCTGGCCGCCACCGACCTGGACGCCGAGGAAGAGGTCGTGGCAGGCGAATTTGGTGCGAAGTCCAGCCAGGTGAGGGGTGGGTGAGGCCCCGTGTCCACGCTCCGAGAGGAAACCCCGCACCCTCGTGTGGGAATGTGCCTGTGCAGTTTGCTGGAAACTTGTGGAGAGGAGAGGAGTAATGACTGCTAACCTCTTGGTATGTGTCACTCCTTTTTAAAAAAACTTGATTTCAGAGAAGGAAGGGAGAGGAAGAGTGGGATGGAAACATCAGTGATGAGTTATTGATGGGTCGGCTGCCTCCTGCATGCCCCCCACTGGGGATTGAGCCCGAAACCTGGGCATGTGCTGGCTCATGGGTTGATGCTCGACTGCTGAGCCATGCTGGCTGGGCTGCATCATTCCTTCTGTACACGCTGTGTCCATGGCGAGCCCACAGTGGCTGTAACTGGTCCCTTGCTCTGTTCCCAAAACAGCCTGGTGTGGACATCTGTTAGTGTTTTATGTTGGTGCCCAGGATGGCAAGCCTGGCCCCAGGTCTCACCAGGGTGGCTGCGCCAAGGAGTGTGACAGGCTGGGACGCCACTCTTGACCTTGGGCAAGTCACTCGTCACTGGTTTCCCCCTCAGCCACGGAGCCGAGCCTTCCAGCCTATCAGACAAGTCTGAGGACCAACTCGTAGTTTCAGTACTTAGAAAAAAATTTAGGTTCTGAAAAGACTCAACCTTTTATTTTGCAAATAGTTATTGAATGCCTACTGTGTGTCAGGCAGATATAGGACATAGTGAATGAAGTGTTACGGGAAATTCTTAGGCACTGCAAGGCGAGAAGTGTGATTGGTGTTTTTGAAAGTGAACTGGAGTTAGAGCCAAAGGTGAGCAGTGGTTGGAACAAGGAAAGGGAGAAGCCGTCTCCTGGGGGCAGCCAGAAACCCTCTCCCCTGGCGGAGCGGGGCTGATCTCTGGACGCTGCAGGGAAGCCCGGGGGAGGCCACCTACAGGGGAGCCCTGGGCCTCGCTGCTGGCGGTGCTGACCGGGCCTGTTTCCCTCGCTGTGACGTGGTCCGAGGCGGGCCGGACTCTGGTTCTGTTCATTCCACCCAGGCCTGGGGAGGGCGCTGTCCCCCGGGAGTGACCTGATGCAGGTCACGTGCCCCGTGCTCAGCACGGCTGCTGGCACCCACTCGCGTACAGCCTCACGACGGGGCCTCAGGGCATGTTGAGGGACAGCTGTCCTCACTGTTAAATTCTCTTCAGAACTCGTCGTGAAGAGAGGCGGGCAGGTCGGGGTGGGTGAGGGACCGCAGCGGCCTGCCCGTGCGCAGTCCTGTCCCCGCAGGAGCCGGCTGCTCGCCCCTCTGGGCGCCCTCCTCTCAGCAGTGGTGAGGGTGAGCGGGTGAGTGACAGCTCGCCGGTGCCTGTGCGCCTGCCACACGGGCGGTGGGTAATGTGATGTTAGAAGCAATGGTCCTTAAACGGAAACATGTCAAACTGCGGTCCCCACAGGTGTCTCGGCGCTTTGGGACCATGAGCTCCATGTCGGGGGCGGACGACACGGTGTACATGGAGTACCACTCGGCGCGGAGCAAGGCGGCCAGCAAGCACGTGCACCCGCTGTTCAAGCGCTTCCGGAAGTGACGCCCGGGCCGGGCTGGTGGCTGTTGGAGAAAATGCGTCAGTCCAGGGTGTAAAAAAGTAGAGGACTCTATTTTATGGTCTTTTCAGACCACTTTTCAAACCTGCTGGGGAGTGGTGGTTCCAAGGTGTAAAATTTGCAGTATTTAAGGGGTGCTTTTCTTACTGTTCTCTGGAATAAACCAGTGGACATTGAACCTCTTCGCGATGGATGCCCTTGTTCTCGTCAGAGGCCCGGGCCACGTCGGGTGCCAGCCCTCCATCCAGGCCCCGTGTGGCAGGCAGAGCAGTAAGGGGGGCCCTTGCCAGGGAGCTGCTGGGGTGCGAGGGGAGACTTGGTCTTTGGTGAAGTTTGGGGGGGCGTGCAGGGAAGAGCTTGCGTGCTGCCTGCTCTTGTTGAGCCTGGGCGTCCACAGAGGGCACTCCAGTAGGTCCTCTAGGTGCCCGGAGGCCATCACCCACAGGAAGCATCGTGCTCGCAGCTCCTGATGGCGGATCGTTCATTCTCCCAGGTGCATTTCTATATTCTGGGGGGCAGGGTTCCTCTTTTAATAGCAGCTGAGTACCTTGAGCCTTTAGGCGCTAGTTCCTTTATTCTGAGAAGATGGCTTTTTTTCTTGCTCCTGGTTTGAAAGAAAAGGTATGAAGGAAAAGACAAGGCAGAATTGCTCCCTAAAAGGCGGTGCACCCAGGCATCAGTCTACGTGCAGCAGCCTTCCCTGCTGCGTCAGCATCTGCTCCCCAGCCCCCGTGCCCTTGCTCCATAGGCTGCTCCGAGAAAGGGCCAACCCCGGACATGGCCCTGTGCCAAGGCCTGCAGACCTGCCTGTCCCTCCCCAGTGGGCAGGCACCTGCTGCTTCCTTCTTCCCAAATCTAACGTTGAATTTTAGCGGAGCTTTGTGACCTTGGAAAGCAGGGCGTCAAATGCCCGTTTTCTGTGTTCTGTGTCTGTGCAGAGAGCCCCCTTCCCACGTGACTTAGATGAGAGCCACAGGGGCCCCTGGCTGCTGTGAGAAGTCCGGACACAGACCTTCCAAATTCCTATCCGTTGCCTCAACGATCAGTTGACTTGCCTCCCCACTGCTCAATTGGAACAAAATGCTTATCACCCAAACCCTGGGTAGGCTGCTCCTCCCGCCTGGCGGGGTTTGGTCCCCCTGCTGACAGCTCCTCCGAGAACAGGCTGACGCCTGAACAGGCCGACGCCCGTCTGCCCACCTTCCTGACACACTTCCTCCTCCCTGTAGAGCTCAGCCTGCCCTGAAGACAGAGGTCAGCGTGTTCTCCCTGTGCAGTCGCTGCCCGCCCCCTGTGGAAGAATTCTTTCACATCAAGTCTCTCTTTACCAAGGCTGGTTTGTTTTTTATTTGACGCCCTGTAACAAATGCTATTTATTCTCTAAGAGTAAGTGGAGAGCATCTCCAGGAAGCCTTGCTCCTGCTCCTACTCCTGATAGTATCCCCTGCTGTGCTGTGTCCTTCATGCTCTCTCCCTTTTGGTTTTCACGTGTGTGTCTTCCCAGTTTGAGTTTATTCCTACCCCAGTACCTGGCATATAGTAGCTACCCAGTGGCTGTTCAGTTGGACACTTTGCAAAGCTTATGGGCTTGACCACAGTAGCCCGCCTGTCTGCCTTGGGGAGGCTGTGATATGTCCACTGGTGACAGTCTACCCCGGGACCCTTCCTCCTGCCGGTCCCTGGAATCAGCCCTTACTTCCAATGGCAGGGGGTTCAAGAACAAAGGACCAAACTGGAGAGCTGCACCAGGGGCTGTGGAGGTGTGCGCAGGCCCCTCGAGCCCCCTGAGTACCGGTGAGCACGCCCAGGAGGGAGCTGCCTCAGTGGGAAGGAGCCACACGACAAGGTTAGGGAGCGCTTACCTAGGGCTGGACTGGGGAGCAGGCAGGCTGTGCCCACGGAGTGCTGATTAGAATTTGGAGCAGTATCTCTGCTACAGGGAGGAGTGAGGTGTCCCAGGCCCATACTGAGCTGTTTCTCCCAGAGCTCCAGTGCTGGGAATAGCCGCTTCCTGACATGGTGAAGCCTGTGGGATTGCATGTGAGTGAGCGGGAAGGCGGCCGGAGACCGAGGCCCTGCAGTTCTTAGGGCTCATGCACAGACTCCGACTCCCTGAGCCCAGTGTAGAGGCAGCAGCTCAAATCCACCAGGGACCTAGAGGGAGAAACTAAACTGGCCAGCTTCAGGGCAGGTGCTGGAGGGACAGGGTCAGGCTTGCTCTCCCCAAGGACCAAAGAGCTGGAAGGCACCAGATGTTGGGCCCTCCCCACACCCAATGGACCAAGGGGGCGAGTGCCAGATCTGAGCTCTATCCATGAGTGGCTTTCTCAGCTCTTGTTGCAGACATTCCTAAAATCTTTCAAAGGTCCCTGAATTCCAAACAAGCCATAGCTGGCCTCTGCATCCCTCATACTCTCGCTAGGGAATCCCAAGTCCAATGCAAGCAATGATTGGTTTCAGCTGGCATTGTAACCGTCAGGTAACCCAAGCCTGGCACACACAGTGGCCGGTCTCGGCTTGGAACATAGCCTCCATTAAGTGGTGCAAACCTGTCCCAAATGGCAGGTTACCTCAGCTCACAGGGAGGTGTTCTAAGCACAACACGAGCAGTAGCCAGCCTTAGTTTGCAGAACAGCTTCTTCCAAGGACCCCCAAGCCCAGCACAATGGCAGCCAACTGCAGAGCATTCTATAGCCTCCAGATGGCCTGAGCTAGGCACAGGTTAACATTGATCTGTACCCAAACCCCTCCCCCAGGCTTCAGAACCAACACACCAGGGGCCCTCTTCAGACCACAACGAAGAGCCAGCCACAGCTCTACAATGACACACCCAAAGGGTGGTCACAGCTGACATTGGAGCTCTGCAATGGTGATTCTGCTCCATGAGGTCAACCCCACACAGCAGCTCACCTGCTGCCATCATGGCCAGCCTTAACGGCTCGCAGGCCTGAGGGATAATGCCAGCCATTGACATGCTAACAGCAGTCAAGGCTCAACTACCACAGGAGGGCACCCTTGGAGCACCAGGCTCAGGTGACAAGAGAGATGCCTACCTGCTAAGACTGATGAAGCAGACTTACCTAATATATAGAAACAAACATGGGAAGCAGCCAAAATGAGGGGACAAAGAAGTTCCAAATGAAAGAACATGACAAAATTTCAGAAAAAAAATAAAAGCGGAGACGAGCAATCTCTGAGATGCAGAATTTAAAACGTTGGTTACAAGGTTGCTCAAGGGACTTAGGGGTAGAATAGATAAACTCAATGAGAACTTCAACAGGAGATAGTAAGCATATAAAAGATCTAGAAACAAAAAAGAACCAGCCATAAATGAAGAATATAGTAACTGACAGGAAGAATACACTAGAGGGAATCAACAGGGGATTTAAGGAAGCAGAGGACTGAGTAGATAATCTGAAACCTGAAGAGATGAAACGTTCTCAAACCCATGTAGGGCATCTACAGGAAAACCTACAGCTAGCATCACATTTCATGTTGAAAGAAGGAATGCTTTCCTGCTAAGATCAGGTATAAGGCAAGCATGCCCATTTTCAGTCCTTTTATTTGGCATTGTCCTGAAGGCTATAGCCAGTGCAATAAAAGTAAGAAAAAAAAGTAAAAGTAATACAGACTGGAAGGAAAGGAAATAAACTGTCCTTAATTACAGGTTAATTGATTATTTATATAAAATTAAAAAACCCCTCATGGAATCTACAGAAAAAGCTCCTAGGATTAATGAATGAATTTGCATGGTTTCAGTATATAATATCAACATATAACAGATATTACCAATCAGCACCAAAAAAAATTGAAACAAAAAAATACTATACAATAGGAAAAATTATGAAGTGCTTAGGGATAATATGACAAAATATATGAATTCTGCTTACCTTATGTATTAAATCTACTAGAGTCCCGGTGCATGAAAATTCATGACTAGAGGAGGGGTCCCTCAGCCTGGCCTGTGCCCTTTCACAGTCTGGGAGCCCTTGTGGGCGGGAGGTGACGCCCCATCACACCTCTGCTGCTGCCACTGCTGGCAGCAAAAGCCTTTGCCGGCCCTGGTTACCTGAAACTCAAACTTGGGCAGCCGTCATCTGAGGCTTACCTGAGCCTCAGGCTGACACTGGGTGGCTGGGCAGCCTCTATCTGAGGCTTGCCTGTGCCTTGGGCCGGCCCTGGGGAACTGGGGGAGTGAAGGGACTGGGGGACTCTGGAGGCAGCTGTGCACCTGTTGCCCTGGCAGGGCCGAGTGGACTGGGCACTGCCATTTTGTGGCTGTGGGTGCTACCATCTTTGAGGATGGGGAAGTCAGTGTATTCCGTACTTATTAGTTGTGGGCACCACCATCTTTGAGAGCGCGACAGTCAATTAGCATATTCCCTTTTTATTGGCTGTGGGCGCAGCAGTGTTTGCAATGGCATGAGGGTCTATTAGCATATTTCCTCTTTATTAGATAGGATTTTAAAAAAATATATTTTTTTGTTGATTTTTCACAGAGAGGAAGAGAGAGGGACAGAGAGCTGAAAACATCGATGAGAGAGGGACATCGATCAGCTGCCTCTTGCACACCCCCCTACTGGGAATGTGCCTGCAACCAAGGTACATGCCCTTGACCGGAATCGAACCTGGGACCCTTCAGTCCGATGCTCTATCCACTGAACCAAACCGGTCTCGGCTAGGATTATTTTTTTTAGATAGGATTTTATTTTTTTTTAGATAGGATTTTAATTACAGAAAATAAATATTGATGGACATAAAGTGAAAGACTGATGGTAATAAAGTCATAATAGGGACTTTAACACCCCATTAACATCTATAGATAGATCTTCCGGACTGAAAACCAACAAGAAAACAGTAGCCTTAAATGACACACCAGACCAGATGGATTTAATTGATATTTTCAGTAGGTTTTATCCCAAAGCAACAAAATATACTTTCTTTTTAAAGGATACATAAGACATTTTTCAGGATAGATCATATGTTAGATCAAAGACAAATCTTAATAAATTTAAGATTGAAATTATATCTGACTACAGTGGTAAAAAGCTAGAAATCAATTACAAAAAAAACTGAAAAAATTCACAAATACATGGAAGCTAAATAATGAATAAGTTAATAATGAGACTAAAATAGAAATCAAAAGATACTTGGAGGCAAATTAAAATGAAACACAATGACAAATCTATGGGACACAGCAAAAGCCTATCTAAAGAAATACACCAAAAAATATCAAACAAATAATCTAACCTTACACTTAAAGGAACTAGAAAATAATAATTTTTTTAAAAAGCCCAAAGTGAGTAGAAGTAGTAAAATAATAAACATCAGAATGGAGCCCTGGCTAGTGTGGCCTGGGTGGCTGGAGCATTATGCCATACACCAATAGGTCATAGGTTTGATCCCTAGTCAGGGCACATACCCAGATTGCAGGATTCATCCCCAGTTGGGGCACACGAAGGGGCAACCAATTGTCTCTCTCACTTTCCCTTCCTTGCTCTAAAAATCAATAATAAAAAAAGATCAGAGTGGCAAATGGAAACAAATGAAATAAAGTCTTCAGAAGCAATAGAAAAGATGAATAAAAACAAGAACCAGTTCTTTGAAAAATAAGCAGAACTCATATAACTTTAGCCAGACTCATCAAGAAAAAAGATAAAGTGAAAATAAATATAATCAGAAATGAAAGAGAAGTTCCAACTGACACCACAGAAATACAAAGGATTATGAGAAAATACTACAAATATATGCCAACAAAAACCAATGAAGAAATGGATAAATTTCTAGAAACATACAATCTTTTAAGACTATATGAAGAAGAGACAGAAAATCTAAACAGACCAATTAGTACCAACAAAATTGAATCAGTAACAAAAAAATGTTCAACTACCAAAAGTCCTGAATTGGATAGCTTCACGGATTAATTTTATCAAATATTCAAATAAGAACTACTACTTATTCTTCTCAAACTATTTTAAAATATTGAAGAGAAGGAAAGACTCCAAAACTAATTTTATGAGTCCACCATTATTCTGATATCAAAACCAAGCAAAGACATTACAAAAAATATATAGGTTGCTCGCCACGACATGCTGGCTACTATCCCTGATGCTGCCTGCCTGCCGAGAGATAGCATGAACTATGCAGATGGGCTTGTGCAGCTGAAGTCTGGCAGCCATTGAAGTCAAACATTCAGGCACTGGGCCTAAGTGGGTTTTTCTGCAGGGTCATAGAGACTGGGGACAATGCCCTCCAGAGAAAGAAGGGAGAGGAAGAGAAAGAAACATCAATGAGGGAGAGAAACATTGATTCACTGCCTCTTACTGAAGATTGAGCCTACAACCTGGACATATGCCCTGACTGAGAATCCGAACTCTTGACCTCTCAATGCATGGGATGCTGTGCTGGTCCACACCAGTCAGGGCTGCCTGCAACACGAGACTGAAAATGACAGCTCAGAATATTTCTGAGGAAGAACTGTGTGATGTGGAAATGGAAGGATTTACAAGAGAGGATCCTCATTTCACCAACCCAGGTGACAGCTGGGACTGTAAGAACTGGCAGGGACACATGAGGCAACTAGCTTTAACTCAGGAAAAGCAATTTGTGAATATCCTGGACTTGGGAGGCCTTTGAGTGCCAGCACTGACTTTCCAACATCTCAGAGGATTCTTGCAACAAATGGTTTCCATGCACCCAATTCAGAGGTTAGACATTTGGATAGTGACCCAGTTTTACATGGTTCACAGAGAAGTTGTAGCTACAAGAACTTGTGACAGTGATGCTTGTGGGAAAGTTTTTTTTGCCATTCCATTGAAGTGATTCAACAACTCAGATGAAATTAAATGAGAGAGAAGCTATAAATAACCTGAAAGTGTTGAGTGTTTCAACCACTTTACCCCTCTGGGTGAACAAAAAACAACAAAAAGAGGGAAGAAACTGTATGAAGGCAAGAACTTTGGGGACAAATTTACCTTGATTTCATCTCTTAATGAAAGCAGGAGGAGTCACCCTGAAGAGAAGCAGTATAAATGTACGGAATGTAGCAAGTGCTTCAAACGGAACTCTTCTCTCGTTTTGCATCACTGAACTCACACGGGAGAAAAACCTTACACATGTAAGGAGTGTGGAAAATCCTTCTCCAAGAACTACAACTTGATTGTGCATCAAAGAATCCATACAGGAGAGAAGCCCTACAAATGCAGTAAGTATGAGAAAGCCTTCAGCAATGGGTCAGCTTTGATGCAACACCAGAGAATTCACACTGGGGAGAAACCTTCAAACAGAACTTTCACATTGCAGTACATCAGAGACTCCACTAGCCAGTGTCCTCAGTGGGGGAAAATTTTCAGAAGGAGCTCAGCCTTTGTCCAAAAGTAGACAACACACCCTGGAGAGCAGCCCACAGAAATATAATGGTTATGGGCACACTTGTTTCCCAAATGCCCTCGAAAACCTGTGTGAAGGAGGGTATGCTCAGGGGTGATTCCGCCCTGTCGGTACAAAATAATTTAAAATATATATTTTTATTGATTTCAGAGAGAGGGAGAGAAAGATAGAAACATCCATGATAAGAGAGAATCATGTATTGGCTGCCTCCTGCATGCCTCCTGCATGTCTCCTACTGGAGATCAAGCCCGCAACTCCAGGCGTGTGCCCTTGACCGGGAGTCAAACCCAGGACTCTTCAGTCTGCAGGCCGACACTCTATCCACTGAGCCAATCCGGCCAGGGCCAAAATAATTTTTTTTAAATTCATGTGACGAAACGTGTGTGTGTGTGTGTGTGTGTGTGTGTGTGTGTGTGTGTGGTGTGTTTAATGTATTGATTTTTTGAAAAAGACATTGATTTGTTGTTCCACTTACACATTTATTGATTAATTCTTGTATGTTCCCTGATGAGAAATTGAACCCACAACCTTGGTGTATCAGGATGATGCTCTAACCAACTGAGCTACCTGGCTAGGACCAATAAAACTTTTTTATTTTAAGGAAAAAAGTAATTCACCTGCAATGCTACCTCTGTGATAATCATCATTAGTATTCTGGTGGCCATTATTTCCTCCATCTCCTTATGTGTTCATAATTTTTCACACATATGGCTTTTAAATACAGAAACCCATTTATAAGTGTTTCTCTTCCCTATCGAGTGAATTGAATGTGGGGCATTCCTTACCGATATTATTAAGTTGATGCATTAGGGAACTCATGGAGGGAACCCAGGATGGTGGTAAATGTGGCACAGGCATTAGGATGATCACCCTGTATGGAACATGATGGCACATACACTGGAATAACACCTCTGGATGCCAAGAGGACGCTTCTCTGGAGACACCCAGCTGCTCCTGTTTTAGAGCGAGTTAACTGGAAAGGACCTGTGAATGTGTTCAGTCTGACGTATCCTTGGATTGGGAGTGTCTGCCTGTTGTACATAAGCAAACTCTTAGCAGAATCAAGTGCAATCAGTGAGAGTAACTTTCAGCAGGAGCTGTATTGTCTCATCTGGATCAGCAGTGATATCCTGGTGAGAGGCCCCCATGATGCTCCACACCACAACAAGTGCAGAATCAGAGGAGATTGTTGTTTGGATGTATTCCCCACCTGCTAGGTGCTGAGGACTCATTTCAGAACAGACACTTGGAGGAGGATGTTGCTTGTGAATGAACAATGACATTATCCCTCTTAAGGAAAGACTGAACACTCCGATGGAGTGGCACTGCTTTAGTTGTTGAATCAAAATGACTGAGTTGGTATGTTTGCCTTTTTCTTTTTATTGTTGTTCCCTTAGAACACTTCTGATTTGTTCGATGCTGAACCACACTTATAAAGGTTTTGTTGCCTTATTGAAATGTTATGATGTGGAAGGCAACAACAAAAATAGGCATGAAGTAGAAGACTTGCTGTATGACAGCCATATGAAGATATGTTTACATGTGGATGTTGCTCATGGAGAAATAAATGTGGTTTTCTTAAAGAAAAAAATATAAGCTAATATCCCTGATGACTATAGATGCAGAAATCCTCAATAAAAATATTTTTTTAGAGCAGGAATGGGGAATGTTCAGCCCTCAGGCTGTATAAGGCCAGTGAAATAATTTGGTCTGACCCTGCCAAGGCTTTAAAGGTGAATTAATTAAATATTTGCAGGCTAATTTTTAAAAAAATCAATCTTTATTGTTCATATTATTACAAAGGTTCCTCATTTCTTCCCCCTTCCCCCAGGTTCCCACCCGACTCTCCACCCCCTCCCCATCCCCCATTGTCCTCATCCATAGGTGCACAGTTTATGTTCAGTCTCTTCCTCCCTCCCTTTCCTCGATAGCAAATCCCTTTTCAGATAGTAAATCATTTACTTAGCATTTTCTCATATCAATAATATCTCCACATGCCCAATGATACACTTCAGACAAAAGACATTTCCAAATAGGTCAACCAACCTCATCCAGGACCCACCCAAGGCACTCACAGATCAACACCCCAGCGCTATACTAACTCAACACATCCAGATCTAAGCCTTCATCACTTGATTCAGCAGACTCTCAAGTTCCCGCAAAAGTTTCCAGCCATGTCTGAGAGGCCGCCTTGGGGCGGGGGCAGGCGAGGAGCGAGCTGTTTCGGGCCTGGCTGCACAGGGCCTGGCCTCTGTTGCTCTCGTTCGTACCACAACCAGCTGCTCCGGGTCTGGCCACTGCCGCTCCTGACCTAGTTGCTCTGGACTTGGCTGCTGCTGCTCCGGGCCTGGCCGCACCCAACCCGGCTGCTCTGGGCCTGGCCGCTCTGGGCCTGGCCACTCCAGGCCTGGCCGCTCCCAGCCTGGCAGCCGCTGCTCCAGGCCTGGCCGCACCAGACCCGGCTGCTCGGGGCCTGGCCGCTCCCAGCCTGGCAGCTGCTGTTCTGGGCCTGGCCACACCTGACCCGGCTGCTCCGGGCCCGGCCGCTCTGGGCCTGGCCGCTCCCCGCCTGGCAGCTGAGCAGGCTAATTTTTAAGTTGATAATTTTGTATGGCCCGCAAATTATGTTACAAATATCCAAATGGCCCTTGGAAGAAAAAGAAAGGTTCCCCACCCCTATTTTAGAGAGAGAGGAAGAGAGGGAGAGAGATATATATCAATGTTAGAGGAAAACAGTAATTGGTTGCCTTTGTACATGCCCTGACAGGATCAAACTCTTCCCTGACTGGGAACCAAGTCCACAACCTTTTGGTGTATGGGATAATGCTTCAACCAACTGAGCCACTCAGCTAGGGCTCCTCAATAAAATATTAGCAAACTAAATGCAGCAATGGTTCAATCCACAGATCAATTAACATGATATACCACATAACAAAATAAAGAGTAAAAATTATATAATCATATCAATAGATGCTAAAACAAACATTTTACAAGATCAATCATCAAGTTATGATTAAAAACTCAGCAAAGTGGGGATAGAGGGAACATAACATAATAAAAAGCATATATGACAAAATAATTTCCCTTAAGATCATGAACAAGACAAGGTTGTTTACTTTTACCACTTTTATTCAACACAGTATTGGAAGTCCTAGCCACAACAATCCAACAAGAAAAATAAATAAAAGGCATCCAAATTAGAAAGGAAGAAGCAAAACTGCGATGATTTGCAGATGACATATTTTGTATATATAGAATCCTAAACATACCTCCAAAAAATGTTAGAATTAATAAATGACTTCAATAAAGTAGCAGGATACAAAATAAATATTCAGAAATTAGTTGCATTTTTATACACCAATAATAAACTATCAGAAATAAATAAATAAATAAACCAATTCCATTTACAACTACCATATAACCCAGCAATTCCACTTTTGGGTATATATCTCAAGAAATCCATACACTAACTAGAAAAGATATATGTTTCCTATTTTCATTACAGTGTTACTTGCAAAAGACAAGATAGGGAAGTAACCCAAGTGCCCATCAAAAATGAGTGGGTAAAATCAGGAGTCAAGATGATGGCGTAGGTAAATGCCTTCCACAACCACATCAAAATTACAACTAAAATACAGAACATCCATCATTCAAAACCACCTGAAATCTGGCTGAATGGAAGTCCTACAACTAGAGAGCTACAGAAGAAAGCACATTGAGACTGGTCGGAGGAGTGGAGGTGTGGAAGAGGCTGGTCCAGCACCCATGTGCAGCATTTTAAAAATTGGGCCTCCCATGGGAAGCGCACAAAACCCCCAGCCTGGGGTTCCAGAGCTGGGAAGAGAAATCCCCATAACTTTGGGCTGTAAAAAAGCCAGTGAGAATTGTGGCTGAGTGACAGGGAGGCTGCTGGAGTCCCAGGTGTTCCTCTAAAGGCTCTTCATGAGCATACATGATCCTGATTCCTCTAAGCTCCAGCTGGCAGTTTTGGGGAATCCAGGGATATACTGGGAGGGACTGGACTGTCTGGCATTGGGGCAGAAACTTGAGGGGAGGAGGGAGGGAAGGCAGCCTTCTCCCAGACAGCTGAGTTTCCACACTGTTCCTTGTGCCTTGAAACCCCACCCTATCCAATTTGCAATTCCACTCAAGCTTGTTTGCAGCTGCTTTTACATATTAATGTCCTGGATCAGGCTTCAGACTTTCCTAAAATCTCTTAAGAAAGCTGAATCTGGTGACAGCATGCCCAAAACCTATCAAGAATAAGGTCAAAGAATAAGCACTAACACCAGCCTGCCTTGCTTCATAGCTGGGCCTCATAGCTGGCACCTCCAAACCCAATACAAGTTGCAGCCAAATGCAGATCTCTCTGTAGCTCCTGTCAGGTGGTCCTAGGCAGTGGCTGACTTTGCCCCTCCCTGGAGGTCCCAGAGCGAGTGCACCTGGTGGACAGCCTCAGACCACAGCATATTACAACTCTACACACACACAAGCAACACATGCAAGGGATAGACTCAGTGAGCACCAAAGCTCCACTGAAGCAAGTCCTGCTCCATAGGGCGTCTCCTGCACAGCATCTCTTCCACTGTAATTGCAGCGGGTCCTCACAGCTAATTGGCCTGGAGGTCAACTCCTTCCAGTGATGTCAACAGCAATCGAGGCTCAATTACAAGACTGTGCACACAGCCCACACAAGGACACACCCAGAGTATCCAGCTCATGTAACTGGGAAGACTGAGCCATTGAGTCCTACAGGACACCTACCACACAAAGCCATTCTACCAATTCCAGGAGACATAGCAGCTCTAGGTAGAAACAAACACAGGGAAGCAACCAAAATGCAGACACAATGAAACATGTCACAAATGAAAGAAATGGAAGCAAACCAACTACTGAATACAGATTTCAAAACAATGGTTTTAAGGTTACTCAAAGATCTTAAAGAGAGCTTTAAGGAAATTAATAAAAGCATTATGGGACTTAGTGAGACTTTCAAGGATCTTAGTGAGAATATCAAAAACATGAAAAAGGACCAGTTAGCATACATTAACTGAAAAAAGAATAACTTACATGAATTCAACAGTAGAGTAGAGGATTCTGAGAATCAAATACATGATTTGGAATATGAGAAAGCATAAAACACCCAACCAGAAGAGCAAAAAGAAATAAGAATCCAAAAATATGGAGCTAGTATAAGGAGCCTTTGGGACAACTTTAAGCATATCAACATCCGATTTATGGGGGTGCCAGAAGGAGAAGAGAGAGCAATATACTGAAAACCTATTGGATAAATAAGTCTTAACAAGTTTAAGAAGATTTAAATCACATCAAGAATCTTCTTAGATCACAATGGCATAAAACTAAAAATCAACTACAATAAAAAGCTCATCAAAAGCAAGCAAACACATGGAGACCAAATGGCTTGTTATTAAACAATGACTGTATTGTCAATGAGATCAAGGCAGAAATAAAAAATTTTCTGGAAACAGAAAAATGAACACACCACAACATCAAACCTATGGGACACAGCAAAAGCAGTCCTGAGAGGGACGTTTATAGCACTACAGGCCTACTTCAAGAAACAAGAAAAAGCTCAAATAAACAATCTACAACTCAGAGAATTAGAGAACAATAAGAAAAGCCCAGATTAAGTAGAATGAAGGAAAGAAGAATGATCAGAATTGAAATAAACGACATAGAGACTGAAACAAATACAAAGAATGAATGAAACCAAGAGCTGGTTCATTGGGCCGAGACCGGTTTGGCTCAATGGATAGAGCGTCGGTTTGGGGACTGAAGGGACCCGGGTTCGATTCCGGTCAAGGGCATGTACCTTGGTTGCGGGCATATCCCCAGTGGAGGGTGTGCAAGAGGCAGCTGATCGATGACTCTCTCTCATCGATGTTTCTGGCTTTCTATCTCTCTCCCTTCCTCTCTGTACAAAATCAATAAAATATATTTAAAAAAAAAAAAAAAAAAAAAAAAAAAAAAAAAAAAAAGAGCTGGTTCATTGGAAAGAGAAAAAAGATTGATGAACCTTTAGCCAGACTTGTTGAGAAAAAGAGAGTGGAGCCAAATAAATAAAATAAGAAATAAAAGAGGTGAAGTAACAACTTCACAGAAATATAAAGGATTGTAAAAAAAACAAAACACACAAAAAACAAAACCACACAACTTTGAACAGCTATATGCCAACAAATTGGACAACTTGGGAAAAATGGATAAATTCTTGGAAACATACAATCTATCAAAACTCAGTCAGGAAGAGGCAGAAAACTTGAATAGGCTGATAACAACTGATGAAATTATAGCAGTAATTAAAAAAAGAAAAAGAAAAAAACCAAAACACCCAGCAAACAAAAGTCCTGGACCAGATGGCTTCACATGTGAATTTAAAGAAACATTCAAAGAAGATTTAACATCTATTCTCCTATAACTATTTCAAGAATTTAAAGAGGTGAGAAGAATTCCAAGCTTCCTTTTTGAGGTCAGAATTACCCTAATTCCAAAACCAGATAAAGACATTACAAAGAAAATTACAGGCCAATATCCCTGATGAATATTGATACCAAAATCCTCAACAAAATATTAGAAAATTGGATCATCAATCTATTGGAAAGATCATTCATCATGACCAAGTGGGATTTATTCCAGGGATACAAGCCTGGTACAGTATTCTCCAATATCTTCAACAAAATATTAGCAAATAGGACCCACCATTACATTAAAAAATTGTACTCTATGACCAATTAAAATTTATTCTGGGGATGCAAAAATGGTTTAATATTAGCAAATCAATAAATGTGATACACCACGTAAACAAAACGAAGAATAAAAATCTTATGACAATATCTTAAGAGAGTTTTTATCAAAAGTGGGAATAGAGTAATCATATCTTAACATAATAAATGCCATATATGACAAACCTACTGCAAATATCATACTCCATGGGCAAAAACTAAAAGCATTTCCCTTAATATATAAAACAAAAACAGGGATGCCCACTTTCACCATTCTTGTTCAACATAGTACTGGAAATCCTAGCAACAGCAATCAGACAAGAAGAAAACATAAAAGACATCCAAATTGGAAAGGAGGAAGTAAAACTGTCATCAATTGCAGATTACATGGTATTGTACATAGAAAACCCCAAGACTTCACAAAAACAAAACAAAACAAAACAAAAAACCCTACTAAATTTAATAAATAAGTTCAGCAGGATACAAAATTAATATTCAGAAATCAATTGTGTGGGTGTCTTTGGATTCATCTTGATTGGGACTCTCTGTGCTTTCTGAAGTTTTGTAACATTCCTTCACCTGGTTAGGAAACTTTTCAGCCATTATTTTCAAACAGATTATTGAGTCCTTGCTCATTTTCTTCTCCTGGTATTCCTATGATGCAAATGTTGTTATGCTTGATGTTGTGCCAGAAATCCCTTAAGAATTTCCTCATCCTCTAAAATTCTCTCTCTCTCCCTCTCTCTCTCTCTCTCTCTCTTCTCTCTCTCTCCTTGGATACTTACTGTTATCTTGTCCTCTAAATCACATAATTGATTCTCTGTTTCATATAACCTTCTTTGATTCCTTCTAGTTAGTATATTATTCATTTCAGATAGTGTATTCTTTATTTCTAATTGGTTGTTTTTTTATGGTTCCTATATAATAATACTTACAATATCTTTGTTTAAGTTCTCACTGAGATCATTCATTCTTCCCCCAAGGTCCTTGAGCATTCTCATAATCATTGTTTTAAATTCTGCACCTGGTATTTCAGTTGCTTCCATTTCATTTAATATTTTTATGGGACTTATCTTATTCTTTCACCTGAACCCTATTTCTTCTTCTTTTAATTTTGTCTCTGTACATTAAGTAGACCTGCTACGACTCCCAAAGTTGTCACGAATGCTTTATGATGAAAATGTCTTGTTTGACTCAGTTCTAGATCACCTACACTCCAGGTTCTGGGAATTTTTTTTAGTGAGCTTTGTGCACACTCCTGTTGTAGACAAGTTTGAATGCTGTTGGCCTTTCTGTGGTTAGGGTTAACCTTCAGACTGGCTGACTATAAGGGTAAACCTCAATCACCATGTATGAGATGCTGCTTCCTGAGGCAGGGTTGTTCCCAGCAGGGCCTGGTGCCTACCGGAGTCTCCTTGTGGGTATGTTGCTTGGATTGAGCTCTAGAGTGGTCTGAAACCCACCACTGGTGTGTTGGTTCTGGTTCTACTTGGGCAGGGTTGTGGTGCATGTTGAAGCCATATGTTATGTGAACCTGCCTTGGACTACCTGTCTGGAGCTATGCTGTTCTCGCTCTGTGATTGGGGCTATTAGGCCTGGGTGTACTTGGATAGTGTAAATCTGTTGATAAGGGTTGGCTTCCTCCAACTAAGAGCTGGGAAGATCTATGAAAGTACAGAGGTTGCGTGAAGTCTTCTTTCACCTGTTAGCTATTCTGTCTCCCCAGGAGGTTGCCTTGATTTCCTTCAGAGCCTTCTAAATAAAGACTGTATAGTGGGTCCCAGCTGGTCATGCCCCAGAGGCCCTTTCACAGGTTGCAAGCTTGGTAGGATGGGGAAACCTGGCTGGGAGAATAGGGCTAGTGAGTCCCCTACCTGGGTATTGCTCGGTGAGGGAATTGTAACCCCTACTCCAGAGAAAAACCAATCACTCTCAGCCAGAGACTCTAACTCTAGTTCTCTAGGAGGACCACATCACAGAATTTTTAAAGTTGGCGGAGCCACAGGGATCAGGGGAAGAGATCAAAAGAGTCTCTCATTTGGAGTGTTGGAGGCTAAGCACTTCATCCAGGTCCCTTACAACAGCCTCTGAGGGACCCCCAGATTAGATATTGGGACTTGGCAGAATAGATCCAATAGTCTTTCATTGGGAATGGTGCCCACAAGCCTGTAAATGGGTGCTGGGCACTTCTCCTTTCCAGGAGAGCATGGTCTGAGCTTTCAGGGGAGTTGGGAGTTGCCCCCCCCCCCCACACACACTATGTAGCCAGACACCCCAGCACCTGCCCATCTGGTTTCTGAACCAAAGCTTCCTGGGAGACATGCTCCTTTAATCTTTTTGCTGCTCTGATTTGATGTTTTTAAAATCTTCTCTTCTAAATGGCTGATTTGATCCTCTGCTTCTACTTTTGATTCTTTGCAGTCTATTCCATATTTCAGATATTGTCAGATGAGATCGGGCGTGTTCAGGGTGGTATGGCCGTAGACATTCAGATATTGTATTCTTCATTTCTGACTGGTGCTTTTTTATGATTTCTATGTCTTTTATCATGCTATTGTAGTTCTCACTAGAGGTCTTGTAGTTCTCACTAAGCTCCTTGAGCATTCTTATAACCATTTTTACTTTTGAATCCTGTATCTGATAAGTTGCTTACCTTCATTTCATTTAGGTTTTCTTTCTGGAGATTTCCCCTATTATTTCACTTGGGCCATGTTTTTGTCTCCCCATGTTGGCTGCCTCTTTGTTTCTATGTACGAGGCAGATCCTCTATGACACCCAATCTTGGTGTGGTGACCTTATGTAGTAAGTGTCCTGTGGGGTTCGTGGTGGAGTCTTGTGGAGAAACGTGGGACTTGGTTGGAAAGTCTGTGAGGAGGATTCTCCAAAAGGTTGGGGGCTTCTGAGGGGACCTTGCCAAAGGCGGCAGCCCCCGCCTGGACTTTTCCAAACAAGTCCGAGCCCTGGGTGTTTTGCTAGAATCTCTATGTTTAGTTTTTAAAGACCCGACATTGTAGGAGCATGTGGTTTCTCAAGGAGGCTTACTCTGCTGATTGTACCTAATAGTTAATTTTAGCTCAAGTTGTTATGACAATAAAAGCCAGAGGAGGCAGGTGAACAGGGCGACTTGGCAGCGATAGCCAAGTAGTGCCCTAGCCTCTCTCTCACAGAAACATGTGTCAGAGCTTAGTCTGTCTCTCAGGGGCTGCCGGTCAGCCCTGGCAAAGTGGTGCCCCGTGTGAGGAGGAACCATGAATGCAACGAAACGTGACAGGCCTCAAAAACTAAAAGTAAGAAAATGAAAGTGACTGTGCAGGAAGTCATCAGAGCCAACTTAGGATTTCTGAGTTCAGGGAATTGTTTCTCAGCTAGGGAATTCACTGTCTCTGTTATGCTTTTTAAGAATGTGAGTATGTTTTCCATTAGAAAAATAACCCTATTTCTGAAAGTAAGGGGGAAAAAAGATTTTTCTTGTATTTGCCTAGGAAGCAAATGTTTTATATATATTATTAAAATAACTGGCTGGTGCATGAAATTTGTGCATTTGCCGGGGGGTCCTCAGCTTAGATTTTGAGAGGACCCCACTGGAGCAAAATTGGGATTAGGGAGGAATGCAGGAGGTTAGCTAACGGGGAACATCTGCCCCTTGGTGGTAACTGTACATCATATCGAGCAGTTGAGTCAGCTTGGCATATCATTAGCATATTATGTTTTGATTAGTTGAATGACCGACTGGATGATTGGACATTCATCCAGTAACCAGTTGACTGTTCAGCCAATCGAAGAGTAATATGCTAATGATATGCTAAGGCTGCTCAACTGCTCGCTATGACATGCACTGTCCACCTGGGGGCAGACGCTCCAACTGGTAGTTAGCTTGCTGCTGGGGTCCATCCGATTGGGACTGAGCAAGAGGGGCCGGACACAACCTGGAGCCCTCCCATGACCCCTCCTTGGCTGGCCAACCTCCCATATCCCTCCCCAGCCCTGACCATGCACTTGCACTCTGGGACCCATAGGGGGTGTTGGAGAGCCAGTTTTGG
The DNA here is from genome assembly GCA_036971965.1 of Nyctalus aviator. NCBI lineage: Eukaryota > Metazoa > Chordata > Mammalia > Chiroptera > Vespertilionidae > Nyctalus > Nyctalus aviator. The sequence goes on along the minus strand of CM072928.1, from coordinate 82,890,068 downwards.
CCGATCCCAAAGGCCAGGCTGAGGGACCCCCCTGGTGCACAAATTCGTGCACTGGAGCTCTAGTATAATATATTTGACTATCTTCCCAGGGTTTGAATTTTACGAATTGCTTCCTTTCCTTATGAAGGGAAGTTTATACTTAGGGTATATGAGAAGCTCTATCAAATAAGGAAATAATAATTATATTTTATTTATATATGCATATTAAGTAGATTCTAATATGCTTTCATTTATAACTAACTGTTATAAGTTATAATATTGTGGAATATTGTGTTTTTACAAAAAGGATAAGATTCTATGTCATTTATATTACTCTATAAAATATCTAGATTTATAGAAATACTGTCAAGAAAAATCAGGAGAAAAAGAATTTAATTATAGGACTAAATGAACTAAAATAATTATTGTTTTATTAATTATTATTCTCACGACAATATGTTTGTTTGCATAAATCCAATAAGAATCTGATTTCTGCCGGAACTGGTTTGGCTCAGTGGATAGAGTGTTGGCCTGCGGACTGGAAGGTCCTGGGTTCAATTCTGGTCAAGGGCATGTACCTTGGTTGTGGGCACATCCCTAGTGGAGACCGTGCAGGAGGCAGCTGTTGGATGTTTCTCTCTCATCGATGTTTCTAGCTCTCTATCCCTCTCCCTTCCTCTCTGTAAAAAATCAATAAAATATATATATTTTTAAAAAGAATCTGATTTCTTCATGACAGCACATAAGTCAGTTTCCAATTGTGATTTTACTAACCAAAACTTTACTGAAATATCATGTCTGATATGCTAGGACTCTGGATGTCACCAGAAAGCTCTAAGGAGTGAAGAGTGACCTTGAAGCTGGTAATCCCTTTAGATAAACAGCCGGGTCCCTTGCTTGGTCACGTGGTTCATGGCAGTCTTTCCAGGTAAGGAGCGAAAGGTTGCTTTCCTGAGAGATGGCATGAAAGACACCTTTAGACGCCTGCAGGGACCTCAGCTTGAGGAATGCACCTCAATTCTGCAGGTATTGCAGGCGAAGTCTGCTGGCAACCTTGTGGCTTGGCTTCTTTGCTCTGGGAGTAAACTTTCTCATGAGATCCCAGCAAAGCACATTTTTTAATACTAGTAGCCTACATTATCAACTGTTATTCTTGCTGTTTATGCAAACAATCAGGCCAAATTATAACTAGATTTAATATAGTAAGTAAATTAGTCTTTGATAAAAATGAGGGTGATTTTAGGGAGAAAAATTGTTTCAACAGAAAATTATTAGAAACTGTTCTAACTTTTGCCCAATGATACTAAATTTTACAGCAGTTTGTCTTCACCAGACTACAAGCCCTACTTACACCTAGGAAATAATACCACCTCTAGGCACCATTGCCATCTCCTTCTGTGCCCAGGCCGCATCGTCTCTCTGACAGACAGCAAGGCTCTCTTGGCTCTGAGAGAAACCTGACCCGGCTCAGCAGGAAGAAACCACAGAAGAGATCCGGCATCCCTTTTCCCTGTACGTTACAGAAGGCATATACACTGAGTGGCCAGATTATTATGATCTCTGAACTCATAATAATCTGGTCATTCAGTGTACTTCTCTTGAGTACCCCATTTATTTGATATCAAAGATACTATAAATGGTGCACCTGATCAGTTTTCCCCTTTGCACTGGCTGATAGAAAGCTCAGGGCCAATAGGTGGTTGATTGCCAGCAAAAGTCTAGAATGCTTTTGGTACCTATTGAGATACAAATACACTGAGTGGCCAGATTATTATGTGTTCAGAGATCATAATAATCTGGCCACTCAGTGTATTAATTGCAGAAGGTATGTGTAAGTTGTAAAAGGTATATATAAGTTACAAAGGGTCTATGAGAGGAGGACAAATGGCGGCCGAACAGACAGACTTGTTCTGACCCTGGTCCCAGAACAGATAGAAAAAGCATCTGATTTTACTAACCAAAACTTTACTGAAATATCATGTCTGATATGCTAGGTTCATGGCAGTCTTTCCAGGGAATATTGATTGGCAGCTAAGGGTTAGCAGAACTCTAAAGAAAGGTAAGGAAGAGTCCGCAGGACAGGATTTCCTGACCAAGCAACCAGCACTGCAGCGGTGGAGACCTCACCTGGAGCTACGGGCTCAGAGGGAAGGCTGCACCATCTTACCAGGAAAGGAGGATCTTCTCTGAGGCCTGGAAAACCCACAGCAGAGGAGACCATCAAGCAGCTGTGATGCCCCAATCAGCGCAAATACGTGGACACAAGGGAGTTCTTCAATCATCCACGAAAAGGGTTGTATTTTGTGCCTTTAAATCAACGCAGGAGAAGGAATACCACATAACCAGACATCCTGAAAAGAGAGACCACGGGGAGACAAAGAAATAGCCCACACATGAAAGAAAAGCAAGCATCACCAGAAAAGGAAGTACATGAGTTAGAGGCAAGCAACCTACCAGAGCAAGAATTCAGAGTAATGATCATAGGATGGCTAAAAAGAATGGAAGAGAAATTTGATGATATGAATAAGAAACAAGAGGAAATGAAGAAGAACCAAGGGGAATTGAAGAAGAACCAAGAGGAAATAAAGATGAACCAAGAAAAAAATGAAAAATGATATCGCTACTATGAAGAACTCAATAGAAAGCATCAAGAGTAGACTAGAAGAAGCAGAGGACCGCATCAGTGAGCTAGAAGACAAGATGGAAAAAAATACCCAATTAGAGTAGCTTCTGGAAAAAAAATTAAAAAGCAGGACGAGAGCCTAAGGGAACTTTGGGACAATACAAAACAAAACAATATTAGAATAATAGGGGTTCCAGAAGGAAAGGAAACTGAGAAAGATATGGAAAATGTATTTCAAGAAATAATGACAGAAAACTTTCCTGAGATAGAGAAGAAAAAACCCACACAAATCCAAGATGCTTGCAGAGTCCCAAGCAAAATGAATCTCAGAAGACCAATGCCAAGGCACATTATAGTTAAATTGGCAAACACCAACGACAAAGTAAGAATCTTAAAAGCAGCCAGAGAGAGACAGAAAGTTACATATAAAGGAACCCCCATCAGACTAGCAACTGACTTCTCAACAGAAACTCATCAGGCCAGAAGGGAAAGGGATGAAATATACAAAGTCATGCAAAGGAAGGGTCTGAATCCAAGAATTCTGTACCCAGCAAGGCTATCAATCAATGTTGAAGGTATAATCAGGACCTTCACAGACAAAAAACGTCTAAAGGAATTTATCTCCACCAAACCAGCTATGCAAGAAATGCTAAAGGGTCTACTGTAAAAATAAAGAAATAGGAAGTGAAGAAGGAACACAGGGGTATAGAATAAAAATGGCATCAAATGAGTACCTATCAATAATATCTTTAAATGTAAATGGATTAAATGCTCCAATCAAAAGACATAGGGTAACAGATTGGATAAGAAAAAAAGACCCATATATCTGTTGTCTACAAGAAACCCACTTCAGAAAAAAAGATGCACACAGACTGAGGGTGAAGGGATGGAAAAAGGTTATCCAGGTTAATGGAAATGAGAAAAAAAAGCTGGGTTAGCAATACTTATATCTGACAAATTAGATCTCAGAGTGAAGGACATAACGAGATAATGAAGGCCACTTCATAATACTAAAAGGAGAAATCCAACAAGAAGAAATAACCCTGGTAAATATATATGCACCCAATATGGGAGCACCCAAAAACATAAAAAAAACTGCTGGAGGACATTAAGGGAGAGATTAATAGCAATACAATCATAGTAGGAGATTTTAATACCCCATTGTCACTGTTGGTCAAATCATCTAAACAAAAAATCAGCAAAGATATATCAATCCTAAATGACTCACTAGACCAGATGGAATTAATCGACATCTTCAGAACATTCCACCCCAAAGCCACAGAATATACATTCTTCTCAAGTGCACATGGGACATTCTCAAAGATACACCACATTTTGGGACATAGGCAAAGTCTCTTCAAGTTCAAGAAGATAGAAATCATATTAAGCATCTTCTCAGATCATAGTGGCATAAAACTGGAAATTAACTACAATAAAAATAATACAAAGAAATCAAACTCATGGAGACTAAACAGCATGTTATTAAACAAGGACTGGGTTACCAGAGAAATCAAGAAAGAAATTAAAAACATCCTGGAAACAAATGACAATGAAAACACAACAATCCAAAATCTATGGGACACAGCAAAAACAGTTTTGAGAGGGAAGTTCATATCCCTACAAGTCTATTGCAAAAAAAAACCCCCACAAAAAACAAAACAACAACAACAAAAAAAACCCCAAGAAAAAATGGTAACAAATTATCTAACTCTACAACTCAAAGAGTTAGAAAAAGAGCAACAAGAAAAGCCCAGTGTAAGCAGAGGAAGGAAATAACAAAAATCAGAGCAGAGATAAACGACATAGAGACCAAAGAAATAATACATAAAATCAACAAAACCAAGAAATGCTAAAGGGTCTACTGTAAAAATAAAGATGGTTCTTTGAAAGGATAAACAAGATAGTTGAACCTCTAGCCAGGCTAACCAAGAAACAAAGAGAGAGGACTCAAATAAACAAAATCAGAAAAGAAAGGTGAAATAACAAAAGACCCCGCCAAAATACAAAGGATTGTTACAAAGTACTACGAACAACTCTATTCCAACAAACTAAACAACCTGGAGGAAATGGACTTATTCCTAGAAAAATACAAACTTCCAAAACTCAATCAAGAAGAATCTAAAAATCTCAATAGACCAGTGACTTGGGAAGAAATTGAAAAAGTCATCAAAAAGCTTCCAACAAACAAAAGCCCAGGGCCAGATGGCTTCACAGGAGAGTTTTACCAAACATTCAAGGAAGAACTAAAACCTATCCTCCTCAGACTATTCCAAAAAATTCAAGAGGAAGGAACACTTCCAAACTCCTATGAAGCCAGTATCACCCTAATACCAAAACCAGATAAAGACAACGCAATGAAAGAGAATTACAGGCCAATATCCCTCATGAACATAGATGCCAAAATCCTCAACAAAATTCTAGCAAATCGGCTCCAGCAGAGCATCACAAAGATCATACACCATGACCAAGTAGGATTTATTCCAGGAATGTAAGGATGGTACAATATCCGCAAATCAATAAACGTGATACATCACATAAACAAAATGAAAGATAAAAATCATATAGTCATATCAATTGATGCAGAAAAAGCATTTGATAAAATCCAACACCCTTTCCTGATAAAAACTCTCAACAAGGTGGGAGTACAAGGATCATACCTCAACATAGTAAAAGCTATATATGATAAACCCACAGCCAACATTATACTCAATGGGCAAACACTAAAACCATTCCCTCTAAGAACAGGCACAAGACAGGGATGCCCACTTTCGCCACTCCTGTTTGACATAGTACTGGAAGTACTAGCCATTGCAATTAGACAAGAAGAGGAAATAAAAGGCACCCAAATTGGAAAAGAAGAAGTAAAGTTATCCTTATTTGCAGACAACATGATATTGTACATAAAAAACCCAAAAGACTCCATTAAAATCTAATTGACTTAATAAATGAATTTGGCAATGTAGCAGGATACAAAATAACACCAAGAAATCCATGGCATTTCTATACACCAACAGTGAAATTACAGAAACAGAGACTAAAAAAGCAATTCCATTTACCATTGCTCCAAAAAAATTAAGATACCTAGGTATAAATTTAACTAAGGAAGTAAAGGACCTATTTGCCGAAAACTACACGACACTGAAAAAAAGAGATAGAGGAAGATGTAAAGAGATGGAAGAACATACCATGTTCATGGATTGGTAGAATCAACATCATCAAAATGTCCATACTTCCTAAAGCAATCTATAGGTTCAATGCACTCCCCATTAAATACCAACGGCATATTTCACTGACCTAGAAAGAACTCTCCAAAAGTTCATTTGGAACAATAAAAGGCGCCGAATAGCCACAGCAATCCTGAGAAAGAAGAGTAAAGTAGGAGGGATCTCAATACCAGACTTCAAACTGTATTACAAAGCCACTGTTCTCAAAACAGCCTGGTACTGGCACAAGAACAGACATATAGATCAATGGAATCGAATCGAGAACCCAGATATCAACCAAATCACTATGCTCAATTAATATTTTACAAAGGAGGCATGAATATACAATGGAGTCAAGACAGTCTCTTCAATAAATGGTGTTGGGAAAATTGGACAGATACATACAAAAGAATGAAACTAGATCATCAACTTATACCATACACAAAATTAGACTCAAAATGGATACAGGACTGAAACATAAGACGGGAAACCATAAAAATACTAGAAGCATCCACAGGCAGCAAAATCTCAGACATATGCCAAAAGAACTTCTTCACTGATACTGCCCATGGGGCAATGGAAGCTAAAGAGAAAATAAACAAATGGGACTACATCAAAATAAAAAGCTTTTTTGCAGCAAAAGAAATCATTAACAAAACAACAAGAAAGCCCACTGTGTGGGAGAACATATTTGCAAATGTTACCACTGATAAAGGTTTAATCTCCAACATCTACAGACAGCTTATACAATAAATAAAAGGAAGATGAATGATCCAATTAAAAAATGGGGAATGGACTTAAATAGAATATTTTCAAAAGAAGACAGAAGGAAGGCCAAAAGGCACATGAAAACATGCTCAACATCACTAATTATCCAAGAGATGCAAATCAAAACAACAATGCGGTACCATCTCACACCTGTCAGAATGGCCAACATCAACAAATCAACAAACGACAAGTGTTGGCGAGGTTGTGGAGAAAAAGGAACCCTTGTGCACTGTTGGTGGGAATGTAGACTGGTGCAATCACTGTGGAGAACAGTGTGGAATTTCCTCAAAAAACTGAAAATGGAACTCCCTTTTGACCCAGTAATCCCACTCCTAGGAATATATCCCAAGAAACTAGAAACACCAATCAAAAAGGATATATGCACCCCTATGTTCATAGCAGCACAATCTACAATAGCTAGAATCTGGAAACAGCCCAGGTGCCCGTCAGCAGATGATTGGATCCAAAAACCATGGTACATCTACACAATGGAATACTATGCTGCCATAAAAAAGAAGGAATCCTCTCATTTGCAGCAATCTGGATGGAATTGGAGAACATCATGCTGAGTGAAATAAGCCAGTCAATGAAAGAGAAACACCACATGACCTCACTCATTTATGGATAATAAAGAACATTATAAACTGATGAACCAAAAGATAAATATAGAGACAGTAAAACAACAAGCGGACTGTCAAATTACAGCAGGGCGGGGAGGGAGATCTGGAGGAGATAATAGTTCAACCGAAGGACTTGTATACATGCATATAAGTATAACCAATGGACACAAAACTCTGGGGAGGGAGGGTATTTTTGGGAGAGGGGAGCAATGTTAAAATATGTACACAGATAATAACTTTAAAAAAAGTTACAAAGGGTCTGAACAAGTGACAACTAAGGTTAAGGAAGTAAAAATTGTGGAAAGGGATATAAAGAAAGGAACATAACAGGAAGAAAGGAAAGTAGAGTAAGAATACTTAAGAATGATTATGAAAGTTATAAGAATGTTTATAAAGGTCATAGAATGTTTATAAAGAGAAATCTTAAAAGGAATTATAAGTATACTGAATAATAAATCTAATAGAGCACCTAAATTAATCTGAAAAGTAATTATATTATTTTAAATCTTAGAACACATATACTTATATGTGAATAGGGGTTAAGTTTTTCTTAAAGTTTTCTTTTCAAGGGCTGTGCGAAGTAATTAGGGAGGTGACTCAGCTGTGAATCCAACAAACAGAACCGATAAGTATGGTCAGACCAACCCACCAGAAATCATCATCATCTCGTCGCCTGACAATAACTGATGTGTGCAGACCCCAGGCCTGCAGGTAGCTACATTTCTCACCCTAGCCTCTTCCCCTTTATAATCCTGTCTCCTACACCTTGCTCGAAGGCAAGATTTAATACTTGTTAGCACACTGTCTTCTCAGTTAGACTAACCATTGCTGGCAGTGTAATTCTCTTTGTTTTTCTTATACTAGTAGTCTGCAAAATCAGAATTGAGCAATAAATGCGCTTCGTGGAGCCCAACATTCCAAAGCAGAAAGTTCGCCATCTCTCTTTGTGTTCTGCAGCCAGCAAATCGAAAGGGGGAGATGTGGGAAGCACAGGACTTGGTTGGAACGATCTGTCTGGCGATTCTCCGAAAGCTTGGGAGCCTCTGGGGGGACCTTGTCAAAGGCAGCAGCCCCTGCCTTACTTTTCCTAACAAGTCTGAGCCCCCGATGTTTTACTGGAATCTCTATGTGTAGTCTTTGAAGATCCAACTTTGTACCAGTAGAAGCATGTGCTTTCTCAAGGATGCTTAGTTAATTTTAGCTCAAGCTGTTATGACAATAAAAGCCAGAGGAGGCAGTGAACAGGGCGACTTGGCAATAGCCAAGTAGTGCTTTAGCCTCTCTTACAGAAACGTGTGTCAGAGTCATCATTTGTCCGTCCTTCAGGGTCAGCCCCAGAAGTCTCCTTGATCACCTGAGCTTGGTGCTCCAGGTTATGTGGCCATTCTGTTGTAATTGACCTTGATTTCTGTTGGTCCTTTTGTGCATGGGATTGACCCTCAGGCTTGCCAGCTGTTGTCTCCACCCCAACCACAGCCCACAGGCTGTGTGCCAGTGCTGACCACATGACGTAGCGTTCACCTCAGCAGGGCCTGGTGCTTGCTGAGACCTCTTTTTGGACGTGCTGCTTGTGAAGCTTATTGCATCTTGCCCTGATGTTGTCTGAAGCTGGCCACTGGCGTGCAGGTTTTGGGCCTCTGGATTGACTCTAGTGCAGGTCAATGTCATATGCTGCCTGTGAAGGCCCTGAGAAACCTGCTTGGAGTTAGAAAGTGATACCCAGTTTGTGGCTACTCTGCTGGGCCTGGGTGTGCGTGTGGAAGACCAAGCTGTGCTCTAAGGCCAATGGTTACCAGTACTGGGCCCAGCGCAGGTCAGCAAAAATCCAAGAGCTGCCGCCGCCTGCCGGCTGCTGTTAGGCGCAGTCACTGAAAGAGCATCCCATGGTCTTCAAGTTGCACAAGGCAGGTTCTCAGTGAGTCAGCAGGTAGGAGTGAGTGGTGTTCGCCAGATTGATGCAGGTTCAAACTCGGTGCCAGTCTTGAGTCTGAGTGCACTCGGCAAAAGTTCCAGGGTATACTAGCTCTATCTGCCACCTGTTGGGTGCTCAGAGACCTTTATGGTAGGGCAGGTCCTCCGGGAGTTATTAGGGTGAGTCCGGCAGTGTTTATCAGGCCCGAACAGACCAAGATTTGCCCTGTCAAGGGCGGGTTCCGCACTGCTTGGGCACGCGAGGGTGAACCTGCCCCTGTCCTCGAGCCACACAACTCACTCTCCCCCAGATTCTGCAGGAGGAGCCCGAGCTCAGCAGAGCGGGGTTTCTGGGACTTGGAAGTATGGGGCTAGAGGGTCTCCTTGAGGGGGAAATGCCAGTCAGGCTTTGGGGAAAGTGGGAAGTTGACCCCATCCCAGAGCCAACAACTCAGTCTGTTTCCAATTTTGCCCAGCCCTTGGAAGAGATTGGCTTCTAGGAGTCGGGAGGGTATGCCTAGCAGATCTCCTATGACGGGGAGGCACCAAGGTTCATGGAAAGCTAGGGGGAATGGCCCCCATCGCAAAGTCACACAACCCAGTAACTGACGCTCCCTGAGTCTGCTCAGACCTTGTCAAAGTAGCTGATTCCTAAGCAGGGTGTAAGCTCCACAGGGTGGGGCTATTGCTTTCTTCCAGGCTGATGCCATAATGGATGGCAGTGTGCCACCCAATAAAGATGGCATCTGCAGTGTGGGAGGAAAACTCAGTCAGGATTCTTGCAGCTGTCCCTTCAGCTTTCTCCAAACAAGCTCCAGACTCCCCTCACCTGACTCTAGTTAGTTCTCCCTTTGTGGGAGCCCAGGGTGATTGGCTGCAAACAAATTTTGTGTGTGAGAGTGTGTGTGTGTGCGCGTGTGTGTGTGTGTGAGTGTGTGTGTGTGTGTGTGAGTGTGTGAGTGTGTGTGTGTGAGAGAGTGTGTGTGTGTGTGTGTGAGTGTGTGAGTGTGTGTGTGTGAGTGTGTGTGTATGAGTGTGTGTGTGTGTGAGAGAGTGTGTGTGTGTGAGTGTGTGTGTGTGTGTGTGTGTGTGTGTAGGCCTTTTAAGGCTCACAAACCCCCTCTCTCTGTTGGACAGAATCCTTACTGATTTTCACAGCCGGATGTTATGTGGGTGACTCTCCTGGTCTGGTCTCTGGGCTGGGGAGCCAGTTTAGGGTTGAGACTTCATGCTGACTAGGAGGAAACCCCACAGCTGAGGTATCATCCCAGAACCTCAGCCTCCACTCGTGGGAGCGTGGCCAGCCTTTTTGTTTGTTTGTTTCCACTCTGAGCACAGGCCAGATGTGTGAATGAAGGCGCTCCAGGATGTGCCAGTCCCCGCCATCGGAGCCTTCCCAATTGTGATCCCAAACATGGTTGGAACAGAAGAAAAACTTCCCCACAGAAGCCTGAAAACCTTTGTACCCGGAATCTGTAGCCCACTACTAGTACAAGGATTGTTATTTTATGGTAACAAACTAAGTGTAGAGTTTGTTACCTACCTGTAGAGACCTGGGAAACTGCTGTCGTGGGAGGAGGGACACGCATGTGGTGTTTGTGTGGGCATGGACTTCTAGAGAGTGCTCAGAACGGGAGAAACCGGGGTGCTTAGGGGCTGAGAAGAGGAGAGACTGCCCTTCTACTTCTGGAATCCCTTTAAACACACATCCCTGTGACCAAAAAGGAAATACAATGCATGAGCACTGGAAAGGAACAAACTGTTCTTATGGGCACACGGTACAATTTCTATCTAGATAACCCATGAGAGTTATTTGGTAAATGATTAAAATTAGTAAGAGAGTTTAGCATGCTGCTCAGATTGTAAGGTCATCAAACAAACATGGCCTTTCCTATGGCCAGCAAGAAAGGAGTTGAAAATACCACAAAAACAATCCACCATTAGTGATTTCTATTCCTCACTAGATGGCCTTTTTAAAATTAATCTCTCCAGGAATAGATGGGGGGTTGGATGCAGGGAGGATGGATGGGAAGATGGGTGCAGAGAGGGTACAGACAGCAAAGGGCTCACCTTGAGTCGCCCTCACCTTAGAAGAGTAGCTGTTTTAGGCAGGAACAAAGCTGGAAGCGCAGAGGATCACGTGGCCAGCGGGGGTGGGGTGGGGAGGTTGCAGGGGGAAATGGAGGAGGCTGAGTAATGACCAATAGGAGTGAGCAGCCGTTCTAGGCCCCAGTGGACCAGCTTCCCATCAGTGGGAAAAGGCTACCCTCCAGATCCGCCTTCCAGGCCGGGCTCTGAGGAATGGAGGTGTGGTCTGACAAAGCCAGTGCTTCTCCACCCTGACCACCCTCAGAACCACTGGAGGGAGCTGCATGGAACTGCAGATGCCAGGGTGCTCCACCCCCAGCTGGCCTCAAGGAGCTCTGAGGGCACTCAGCGCGCAGCAGAGCTGGGGAGCCTGGGCCTAAACTCATGCGCAAGCCGGGCCTAGGCCTCTCTGCCACACAGGCCCTCAGGAAGGGCTGGCAGCTGCCCCAATCACAGGGAAGTCCAGCTGCTTGAGCGGAAACTAGAAAATTTGTGGTTTGCCTTCTCTTGACATCATCTTGGAGTCCCATCACCTGCACCCTCCACTTGTTTCCTGAATTATTCAATTATTTCATTATCTTTTCACCATCTCCACCATTAATGATGACAAAAATCAATTTTTAAAAAATCGCAATGCCCATGCCAGCACCCCAGACCAAATAATAAAATCCTCTGAGGTAGGGTCCTGGGTTCAGGGTTTTAAAGTTCCCCTGGTGATCCAAAGTGTAGTCAGGACAGCCATTACCTAAGGGTGACCCATTAGCTTTGTCCGTGATTGATTCTGGGACGGGTCTGCCAATGAGACATGAAGAGAGATCCTGTAGGGCCAGGCTTCTGAGAACCTATCAGTTCTGGAAGATTATTCAGTCATAAAAGGCAATGAGAGACTGGTGCATGATAAAACATTGACGCACCTAAAAAACATGAGGCTGTTTAAAAAGCCAGTCAAGCCCTAGATGGTTTGGCTCAATAGATAGTCATCCTCCAGACTAGGGAAGGGCCTCAGGTTCAATTCTAGTCAAGACACATAGATCAGTTGCAAGCTCGATTCCCAGCCCTGGTCAGGGCATGTGCAACAGGCAACCATCGATATCTCATTCACATGGATGTTTCTCTGTCTCTGTCTCTTCCCCTCCCCTCTACTCTCTCTCTAAAAACAACAACAACAACAATCAATCAATGAAAAAAATCCTCAGGTGACGATTAGCAAAAATAAAAACAAATAGCCAGATCATCATATGATTCCATTTATATGAAATGTCCAGAATTGACAAATTAATAGAAACAGAAAGCAGATGAGTGGTTACCTAAGGCTGGGGTAAGGGAACAAGGAGCGACTTCTTAAAGGCTCTGAGCTCTTTGCAGGGAGGAAGATGTTCTAGAAATAGATAGTGGTGATGGTTGCATAACATTGTGAATTTCTAAAAGCCACTAATGGCAAATTTGGTTATGTGTATTTTGCCACATAAAAGAAGTGTCCATTCTCCAAGAGAGACACCAGGAGACTTGACACCTCCACTCTGTGTCAGGGTGAGGCAAGCAGCTGGGCAAAATCAACACCAAGACAGGCAGAGCAGAGGATGGGCAAAGGGCTCACCGCTCACTGAGGGCAGGGCTGAACTGCTGAGCCATGCCCAGGCTCCGTCCTATGGGTCAAGGTTCAATATCAATAATTTTAGAAGATTTTCCTTCTCATTTCTTAGTGCCACTGCTTACTTTGGCTTAGTTGGCCTGCTGGTGATTCAACAGTAAGCAGTGACATCACTCCTCATTCAAGACTTGGAGTCAGAGGATTAAAAGTAGCGGCAGAATAAATAGTTGCTGCATGGACATGCTCCCAGGGACAAACTGGTATTACAACTAAAATACAGAAAAACTTCCAGAATAATCAATGGAAAACTCACAGGGGAGAACTCTGACATCTGAGGACCGAAAGTGGAGACCCCATAGAGACTGATGGGAGGGGTGGAGGTGTGAAAGGGCTGGCCACGCACCCACAGACAGCTCAAGTTCCAGCAGCTGAAGTTCCAGAGATATAGCTCAGCAGTGGGGGGTTGCCATGGAGAACTCTGGGATCTAATCCCCAAGCTCTGGAAGAGGGAGGGTGAAGTAGACTGAAGCTGTGAGAGCAGAAGCCAGGACTGGCCACTCGGGGGATGCAGCTCAGAAGGCAGAGCCCAACCTTTCTGGACTGAGTCATTCCCTCACACAGCAGAAGACATCTTTCCCAAATAGACTTTTGCCTTGCCTGGGGGAAGATAGTTGACACACCCTATTGGAAAACACCTTTCGCCAGTCTACTTAAGGGATTAAAAATAACAATTAGCCTCTAGGCAGAAGCAACTGCCCCATCCTGCTGAAAAAAAATCTCTCCCACACCTGAGGATGATTGTCTGGGGGCAATTTAAGTTGGAGTCCTATCAGTCTGTAGGTAGGGGTGGTCTCTGGAGGCCTTGAGTCTTTGCTTGATGTTATTAGTCAGAAACAACCTTTAATACTGTCCTGCACTAGAGATTGAGAGGTGTGGAGGATCTACCTAATACATAGTTACAAAAACAAACAGAAAACCAAAATGAGGAGACAAAGAAGCAACCCCAAAATGAAAGAACTAGAGAATTGTCCAGAAGAAGAGATAAATGAAGCAGAGATAAGAAATTTATCTGAAACAGAGTTCATAGTAATGATGGTAAAGATGCTTAACAGCATGAGAAAAGATATAGTAACTATGAAAAAAGAACAGTCTGAGGTAAAGAATGACATAACAAATAAAAAACACATCAGAAGGAATACACAGCAGATTAGGGAAAGCTGAGGATTGAGTCAGTGAATTAGAAGACAGAGTTGAAACTATCATTCAATCAGAAAAACAAAAAGAAAAAACAATTAAACATGAGGACAGCTTAAGGGAGCTGTGGGACAATGTGAAATGTAACAATATTAGAGTGGCAGGAGTGCAGAAAGGAAGAAAGGCATAGATAAGGTGTTTGAAGAAATAATGGCAGAAAACGTCCCTAACCTGGTAAAGGAAAAAGTCACACAAGCTCGGGAGGCACAGAGAACCCCCAGCAGGAAGAACACAAACAGGCCCATACCCAGACACATCATAATTCAAACGCCAAAAATTAAAGACAAAGAGAGAATCTTAAAGGCAGGAAGAGAAAAGCAAACTGTTACCTACAAAGGAGCTTCCATAAGGCTGACACCTGATTCCTCATCAGAAACGGCCAGTAGGGAATGGCATGAAGTACTCATGGTAATGGAAAGCAAGGATCTGAGACTAAGAATACTATTTCCAGCAAAGCTATCATTCAAAGTAGACAGTCAAATAAAGAGCTTCCCAGAAAAAAAAAAAAAAGGTTAAAGGAGAACATCACCACCAATCCAGCATTAGAAGAAATGCTAAGGGGATTACTATAATGAGAAGAAGAAACAAAGAGAGGGAAACCTAGCCATACAGAATTAAAATGGCTATAAATAAGTACCTATCAATAATAAACCTAAATGTAAATGGACTAAATGCTCCTTCAAAAGGTGTAGACACAGCTGAATGGACACAAAAACATGACCCAATTATATGCTGTCTACAAGAGACCCACCTCAAAACAAAAGACACACACAGTATGAGAGTGAGGGGATGGAAAAAAATTTTCCATGCAAATGGAAAAGAGCAAAATGCTGGAGTTGCAATACTCACATATAACAAAATAGACTTTAAAATGAAGGCCATCACAAAAGACAACAAAGGTCACTACATAATACTAAAGGGATCAATCCAACAGAGGATATAACCCTGGTAAACAATTAAGCACCCAATATAGGTGCACCTAAGTATCTATATATATATATAAAACTTCTGGAGGACTGTAAGGGAGAGTTTGACAACAATGGAGCCATAGAAGGGGACTTTAATATCCCACTGACTTCCCTGGATAGATCTTCCAGTCAAAAACTTAACAAGGAAACAGAGACTCTAAAGGACACACTGGATCAGATGGATTTAATTGACATTCATAGAACATGTCACCCCAACGCAGCAGCATATACATTCTTCTCAATGCATGTGGATCATTCACAAAGATAGACCACATGTTAAGACACAAAACAAGTTTCTACAAGTTCAAGAAGATTGAAATCATATCAAGCATCTTCTCAGATCACAGTGGAATGAAATTAGAAATAAACCACAGTAAAAACACTAAAAAATATTCAAACACATGGAGGCTAAATAGCATGTTATTAAACAACTAGAGGACTGGTACATGAAATTCATGCACTCTGGAGGGTCTCTCGGCCTGGCCTGTACCCTCTTGCAGCCTGAGAGCCCTTGGGGGATGTACAACTGATGACTTAGACCTGCTCCCCATGGACCTAAGCTGTCAGTCAGACACCCTTAGTGCTGCATGGAGGTGGGAGAGGCTCATGCCACTGCCGCTCTGCGCTTGCCAGCCGTGAGCCCAGCTTCTGGCTGAGCAGTGTTCCCCCATGGGAGCACACTGAACACCAGGGGGCAGCTCCTGCATTGAGCATCTCCCCCCTCGTGCTGGGTGTGCATCATAGAAACTGGTCATTCTGCTGATCAGTTGATTTGCATATTAGCTTTTTTAATATAGGATGAATGGGTTAACAATGAGTTCAAAAAAGAAATCATAAACTTCCTGGAAATAAACTTTCTAGAAACAAATGAAAATGAACACACAACAACTCAAAATCTCTGGGACACAGCAAAAGCAGTCCTGACAGGGAAATTCATAGCATTACAGGCATAGCTCAAAAAACAAACAAAAAACATCAGCAATAGACTGTAAGGCTACAACTTAAAGAACTAGAAAGAGAACAATGAGAAAAGCCCAGAGTAAGTAGAAGTAAGGAAATAATAAAGACTAGAGCAGAAATAAATAACATAGTGACTAAAAAAAAACAAAGCTGATTCTTTGAAAGAATAAACAAAGTTGATAAACCATTAGCTAGACATATCAAGAAACAAAGAGAGAGGATACAAACAAATAAAATCAGAAACAAAAGTTAAGAAGTAACCAATGACACCAGAGAAATACAAAGAATTGTAAGAAAATACTATAAACAACTATATGCCAACAAGCTGGAAATGTGGATGAAATAGACAAATTGCCAGAAAAATACAACCCTCAAAAACTGAATTGGGAAGAATTTGAAAACCTGAATAGACCAAAAACAACTGATGAAATAGAAGCAAAAAAAAAAACCAAAACAAAACAGAAACAACTCCTACCGAACAAAAGCCCAGGTCCGGACAGCTGCACAGCAGAGTTTTACCAAACATTCAAAAAAACAAAAAACAAAAAACTGCCATCCGTACTCCTCCAACCTTTTCAGAAAATTCATGAGGAAGGAACATTTTCAAACTTTTT
The DNA here is from genome assembly GCA_036971965.1 of Nyctalus aviator. Classification (NCBI taxonomy): domain Eukaryota; kingdom Metazoa; phylum Chordata; class Mammalia; order Chiroptera; family Vespertilionidae; genus Nyctalus; species Nyctalus aviator. Next base: position 82,873,489 of record CM072928.1, on the reverse strand, counting down.
CTGAGGCTAGCATTACCCTAATTCCAAAACCAGATAAAGACATTACAAAGGAAGAGAATTACAGGCCAACATCCCTGATGAACATGGATGCTAAAATCCTCAACAAAATATTAGCAAATTGCATCCAGCAATATATTAAAAGATCATACACCATGATCAAGTGGGATTTATTCCAGGGATGCTAGGCTGGTACAATATTCACAAATCAATTAACCCGATACACCACATAAACAAACTGAAAAACAAAAACCATATGATGATATCAATAGATGCAGAAAAAGAATTCCATAAAACCCAACACTCATTTTTGATAAAAACTCAGCAAAGTGGGAGTAGAAGGATTATACCTCAACATAATAAAAGCCTTATATGAAAAACCTACAGCCAACATCATAATCAATGGGCAAAAACTAAAGCCATTTCCCATAAGAACAGGAACAAGACAGGGATGCCCACTTTTACTACTCCTGTTCGAAATAGTACTGGAAGTACTAGCAATAGCAATCAGACAACAAGAAGAAATAAAAGGCATTCAAATTAGAAAAGAAGTAAAACTGTTCTTATTTTCAGACGACATGATATTGTACATAGAAAACCCCAAACACTCCATAAAAAAAAAACTATTAGACTTAATAAATAAATTCAACAATGTATCAGGATACTAAATTAACATCCAGAAATCTATGACTTTTTTATACACAAATAAAGAATTAACAGAAAGAGAAACTAAAAAAAAAAAAAAAATCCCATTTACCATCGCACCAAAAAAAGTAAGATACCTAGGAATAAACTTAACTAAGGAGGTAAAAGACCTGTACTTTGGAAACTACAGGACATTGAAAAAAGAAATAGAGGAAGACATAAACAAATAGAAGAATATACCATGTTCATTGTTTGGTAGAATCAACATCATTGAAATATTCTACTACCAAAGGAATCTATAGATTCAATACAATCTCCATTAAGATACCAATGGAATATTTCACAGACCTAGAACAAACTCTCCAAAATTTATCTAGAATAAAAAAAGACCCCAAATAGCCACAGCAATTTTGAGAAAGAAGAACAAAGTTGGAGGGAACCACAACACCAGATATCAAGCTATATTACAAAGCCACTGTTTTCAGAACTGCCTGGTACTGGCACAAGAGCATACATACAGACCAATGGAACCGAATAGAGAACCCAGAAATAGACCCAAGCCATTATGTTCAATTAATATTTGACAAGGAGGCATGAAAATACAATGGAGTCAAGATAATCTCTTCAATAAATGGAGTTGGGAAAATTGAAAAGATACATGCAAAAAAAATATGAAACGAGACCACCAGCTTACACCATACATCAAAAATAAACTCCAAATGGATACAGGACTTAAACATAAGACAGGAAACCATAAATATCTTAGAAGACTTCATAGACAGCAAAATATCAGACATATGTCATAGCAATATATTTATTGATACAGCTCTTAAGGCAATGGAAACTTAGGAGAAAATAAACAAATGGGATTACATCTAAATAAAAAGCTTCTACACAGCAAAAGAAACCATTAACAAAACAACAAGAAAGCCCACTGCATGGGAGATCATATTTGCCAATGTTATCTTCGATATAGGTTTAATCAATATTTACAGGGAACTCATACAATTTAACAAAAAGAAGATAAACAATCCAATAAAAAAAAAATGCGCAAAAGACCTCAATCAACACTTTTTGAAATAAGACATACAGAAGGCCAAGATACATATGAAAACATGCTCAAAGTCACTATTCATTTGAGATGCAAATCTAAACTACAATGAGGTACCACTTCACACCTGTCAGAATGGCTATTATCAACAAATCAACAAAAGACAAGTCCTGGAGAGGATGTGGAGAAAAAAGAACCCTCTTTCACTGCTGGTGGGAATGCAGACTGGTGCAGCCACTGTGGAAAACAGTATGGAGTTTAAAAATTAAAAATGGAACTGCCATTTGACCCAATAATCTTACTTCTAGGAATATATCCCAAGAAATAAGAAAGGCCAATCAGAAAGGATATATGCACCCCTATGTTCATAGCAGCACAATTTACCATAGCTAAGATTTGGAAACAGCATAAGTGCCCATCAGCAAATGAGTGGATTAGAAAACTGTGGTACCTCTACACAATGGACTACTTTGCTGCTGTAAAAAAGAAGAAATTCTTACCATTTGGAACAGCATGGATGGAACTTTTTTAACATTTGCAACAGCATGGATGGAACTTTTAAAAAAACATTTGCAACAGCATAGATGGAGATGGAGAACATTATGCTAAGCGAAATAAGCCAGTCAGAGAAAGATAAATAGCACATGATCTCACTCATTTGTGGACTATAATGAGCAACATAAACTGATGAACAAAAGTAGAGCCAGGGAAAAATATTTTAGAATATCCTATATAATAAAAACCTAATATGCAAATCAACCAAATGGTGGAATGACCTGTTGCTATGACGTGCACTGACCACCAGGGGGCAGACACTCAATGCAGGAGCTGCCCCAGCCTGCAGGCCCCAGGCCAACCAAGGTGGGTGCCAGTGGGGCCCCCCTGACCACCCTACCAGTCACCCTACAAAGGGAGGTGAGCAGTGGTGGCAGCGGCAGGGGGCAAGGCCAGCCAGTGAGCAGGTCAGCGCCGCCCACCCCACCCCATCAGCTCCCACAGAGGGAGGCAAGTGGCAGTGGCAGCAGAGGGGCAGGGCCAGGCTGGCCAGGTGGGTGCCAGCGGGGGGGACCTCAGTCTCCCTGCCCCACAGATCAGCTCTGATCACCAACCAGGCCTAGGGACTCCACCCATGCATGAATTTCGTGCACTGGGCCTCTAGTACTAGAAATAATCCTGTTATTTGCAGATTTTTAATGTTTCTTACAACTTTTGTGATATTATACTATGTTAGTACAGTTTTGGTAATATTATATTTGAAATCTTTTTTCTTAAAATATTAATATTTTATTGCATGAAATATATTTAAAATCATTTTTCTTGAAATATGAATGTTTATTGCCTATAACATATTTAAAATAGTTTTTCTTGAAATAAAAAATAATGCTGAAAAAGAGTTGGAGTCAGACTGATGAAGGCTGAGTGGAATGGGTGCGATCTCCCTGCATGTGCGGCCCTGCAGGGCAGGCCCCCACGCCCGCGGCGCGGCTGTGTGACCTCCCAGACAGGGCCTGTCAACGCTGCTATGGAGAAGACACGCACAAGCACCATTTATCATAGCTAAGATTTGGGGCCAAGACCCAAGGGAGGTCTTGGTCCCAAAGCCCGACTTCCTGGTCTTAGTGGCAGGAGATGCAAAGAGGGGCCATCAGGGTGAAATAGCTTGAGGCCAAGGGCCATTAGGTTTGACCAACTACTTCACTTAGCACTAAGCCAGTCTCACCCAGAAATTCCTAGCTTTTTGGGGGCCTCCCAGAGAAATGCCTCCATGGGGAGAGGACATGCCAGCCGCATAGGGGAGGGAACCCAGGACCCTGGCAGCTGAACTTTTTACTGTCAACTCATGTCTTGGTGTCTGACTGATGCAGGTGTCTGTGATAAGCCCAGTGGGACTGGGTGCCATCCACCCCCAGAGGCCACCCATCGCTCCCAGGTCTCCTGGACTGTGTCACCAGGCTAGGTCTCAGTTTGTAGGGCTCTGCAAGAGGCGCGTTAGCCCTTGAGAGGGGGGAGTGCCTCCTCCGACTGCCCAGTATCCCTGAAGGAGGGAAGCTTCACCTGATCCTGCAGGGACTTCAAAGCTGCCATGAGCTTCCTGACAAGCCTCCACCCCGTTTAGGCCGGTGGGTGACCTGAACAGTTGGGGAGATGCAGGTCTGGTGCTTTCTTTCTTTTTTTTTTTTTTTTTAAATTTATCTTTATTGTTCATATTATTACAAAGGTTCCTCATTTCTTCCCCCCTCCACCAGGTTCCCACCCCACCCTCCGATTGTCCTCATCCCCCATTGTCCTCATCCATAAGTGCACAGTTTATGTTCAGTCTCTTCCTCCCTCCCTTTCCCCGATGATAAATCCCTTTTCAGATAATAAATCAGTTACTTAGCATTTTCTCATATCAATAATACCTCCACATGCCCAATGATACACTTCAGACAAAAGACATTTCCAAATAGGTCAACCAACCTCATCCAGGCCCCACACAAGGCACTCACAGATCAACACCTCAGCGCTATACTAACTCAACACATCCAGATCTAAGCCTTCATCTCTTGATTCAGCAGACCCTCAAGTTCCCGCAAAAGTTTCCAGCCATGTCTGAGAGGCAGCCTTGGGGCGGGGGCAGGCGAGGAGCGAGCTGTTCCGGGCCTGGCTGCTCCGGGCCTGGCCTCTGTTGCTCTGGTCCGTTCCACAACCAGCTGCTCCAGGTCTGGCCACTGCCGCTCCTGACCTGGTTGCTCCGGGCTGGCCGCACCCAACCCGGCTGCTCTGGGCCCAGCTGCTCCGGGCCAGGCCACCCACCCATCCACCATCCCATCCATCCACCCACCCTTCCACCCACCCATCCATCCACCATCCATCCACCCACCCATCCACCCACTATCTATCCACCCATTCTTCTACCCACCCACCCATCTACCCATCCTTCCAGCTACCCATCCATCCACCATCCATCCATCCACCCACCCTTCCACTCACTATCCATCCACCCATCCTTCCACCCACCCATCCACCCACTATCCATCCACCCATCCTTCCACCCACCCATCCACCCACTATCCATCCACCCATTCTTCCACCCACCCATCCACCCACTATCCGGGCCTGGCCGCTCCCAGCCTGGTAGCTGCTGCTCCGGGCCTGGCCGCACCCGACCCGGCTGCTCTGGGCCCAGCTGCTCCGGGCCCGGCCACTCTGGGCCTAGCCGCTCCCAGCCTGGCAGCTGCTGCTCCGGGCCTGGCCACAGGTCTGGTGCTTTCTGATGCTTTCAGACCACGAGGGCTTCCAGATCTTCTGGGAGTTAGTCATGCCCACTCTCTGCCCACCCCTTTCCCTCCACACCCGCCCACTGACTGAGCCATGTCCAAACCTGCAGGGCACCTCTGCCCAACCTCCAGCCTCTTCCTCCTGCCTTCCCATGGACCCTCCCCTGCTCATGCCCCTCCCCAGACCCCCGGAGTCCTGTTCTGTTGCTAAGATGTGCTTAACTCATTAGCATTTGTGAAAACTTCCATCTCTTTCTTCCTTTTTTTTTTTTTTTTAAAATATTTTATTGATTTTTTTGCAGAGAAGAAGAGAGAAGGATAAAGGGCTAGAAACCCGATGAGAGAGAATCATCAATCAGCTGCCTCCTGCACACCCCCCCACTGGGGATATGCCTGCAACCAAGGTACATGCCCCCGACCGGAATCGAACCCGGGACCTTCAGTCTGCAGGCTGACGCTCTATCCACTGAGCCAAACTGGTTTCGGCTATCTCTTTCTTCCTTAATGGATGGAAGTGGGCACTGACCATGGCTTCCCTTTGAGCTCCATCATCCATCCACCATCTATCCACCCATCCTTCCACACACCCATCCACCCGCTATCCATCCACCCACCCATCCACCCACTATCCATCCACCCATTCTTCCACCCACCCATCCACCCACTATCCATCCACCCATCCTTCCACCCACCCATCCATCTATCCATCCCTCCACCCATCCATCCACCATCCATCCACCCATCCTTCCACCACCCATCCATCTACCCATCCTTCCACCTATCCATCCATCCACCATCCATCCACCCACCCATCCACCCACTATCCATCCACCCATCCTTCCACCCACCCACCCATCTACCCATCCTTCCACCTATCCATCCATCCACCCACCCATCCACCCACTATCCATCCATCCATCCTTCCACCCATCCATCCTTCCACCCATCCATCCACCATCCATCCACCCACCCATCCATCCACCCACCCATCCACCCACTATCCATCCACCCATCTATCCACCCACTATCCATCCACCCATTCTTCCACCCACCCATCCACTATCAAATCCATCCATCCTTCCACCCACCCATCCTACCATCCATCCTACTGTACCATCCATCCACCCATCCTTCCACCCATCCTTCCACCCACCCACCCATCTACCCATCCTTCCACCTATCCATCCATCCACCTACCCATCCACCCACCCATCCATCCACCCACCCATCCACCTACTATCCATCCACCCATCCTTCCACCCACCTATCCACCCACTATCCATCCACCCATTCTTCCACCCATCCATCCACTATCAAATCCATCCATCCTTCCACCCACCCATCCTACCATCCATCCTACTGTACCATCCATCCACCCATCCTTCCACCCACCCATCCATCCACCATCCATCTACTCATCCTTCCACCCACCATCCATTTACCCATCCATCCTCCTGTCCACCTACCCATCCATCCACCTATCCTCCCTTCCTTCTTTCCTTCCATGAAGCAGTGTTGCTTTGTGCAGGTTTCCAATATCAGTTGTTTACAGGACCATGGGGGTATCATGAGTGAGTGAACCAGACCAGAAAAAAGGATGATCAGTGGCCTTTAATGCTCTCATTTGTGCTGGAGATCAGCAGGGAGTGGTGAAGACTGGGGGAAGCAGGGAGCAGATGTGAGCTCAGGTGGGGCCTGATAAAAAGATTTTTCTAGAGGATCCAGAAACATGAACTTTTATGTAAAATCTCCTAATTGTTAAATGTTGACAACAAATCCAATTCCAAACACCAGGAAGGCTGCAATTATGTGAGTCAAGCAAAACTTGTGTACAGGCTGCAGCCGGTGCCGGGGCCCTCGCTTGGCAGCCTCTGATGAGGATCCAGAACCCAAGCTTTGGAGGCAGATCCTACCACTGGTTGCAGAGAGAGCTGGGGGTGTCACTCAGCCACTCGGAAAGAGGGGATGAGAGCACAGGGTTGGTATGAGGTTAGAGACTGCATGGGAAGCACATGCACAATGCCTGCTGGGAGCACAGGCTCAGCATGGGGCTCTCGCTGACTGTTATCAACAGCACAAGTGTCTTCTCTGAACCTGGCACAGTGTAGGCGTGGTAAGCAGGGAGCCTCCTGGGGCAGCGCCCGCAGGTGTGGTGTGCCAGCCTGGCAGTTCTCAAGGATTAAGGGGAGGAGGAGGACACGGAGGAGCAGGACAACAAAGAGGAGAATGAGGAGGGAGAGTACCGGGAGGTGAGGAGAAGAAGGGAGTGGTCCTCCCAGGCAGTACTGAGACTTCCCCTTTCTCTCTACTTCCACCTTCCCATGCCTCCTTCCCTGGTCTTCTCTGGTGACTTCTGCTGAAAGCAAAAAGAGGAAAAAGAAATTAAAAAAAAGCAGAACAGAGGTTTGGGCTTCATTTTTGTTTGTTTGTGTTTAAAGCCCCAGTTTCCAGAGCAGTCAGCGTAGGTCCTGGTGTGAGTGTCGGGGGAGTGGTTTTGTGGGTCGGGGCTGAAGGCCTGGGCACTGGCGACCCCAACTCTGAGCAGCCTCCCCCCTCCCAGGTCTCTGCTCAGTGAGTGCTCTGTGGGAAGAGGGCTGAGTGAGGAGTCAGGGGAGGGGAAGTGGCATGGGGACCGGAGCCCTGACTGTCATCTGTGTTTGTGCCATGCACCCCCCTGCTTGCTTGAGTTGTCCTTATTCAGTGTCTGTTATTCGAACCTGAGAGGAATTGTTTCAGCGTCAGAGCAAAATGAGTGGCCACATTCTTACAGACTGAGGAGGAGTTCCCTGCGGCCCCAATGGCTCTGCTCCCACTGGCCGCCACTCCTGTCTCCTTTTGCTTCCTGTGGTGCCACCACAGCTTCTGCCCTCCTGAGATGTGGCAGGTTCAGCTACAGCTGCTTCCGGCTGGGCCTGGCCCCACACTGCTGCCGTCCTGGCTCTGCATGTGTGCTCTCCTCTCCCTGCAACCCTCCCGCCCCCCCTCTCCCTCCTTCCCTTCTCACCCCTCTCCATCCCTCCCCAGTCCTCTTTCCTCTCCTCACTTCAATCCCCACCCGTGTTCCTTACTCCAGGTGATTCCCCCTCATGAATTCTCACTTCAACATCCCCTGCTGACCAGCTGACCAGCTGATCTCTGGGTTCCTAATTCAAAGAAGAAGAAACCTGGGAGAGAGGTTCTGGAAGTTTCTGGTGGCTGCACTCATCACCATTGTAATCCTGTCTTGGCAGCCGGCTTCTTCAGGACTGATTGCTTGCCCTTGATGGGTCAGGGGTTAACTCCAAGTACTGTGTGAACTTTAGCAAGTTCCTTCACCTCTCTGTGATCCATTTACCCCACCTGCCAAACGGGGCGATAATGTTTATTCTATGGAATTGTGAGAATGAAAATATACTCCTGGTCTGTGAGTTCCTTGAGGTCAGGGATCATGTCTCATTCATGTCTGGATCCTGCCTGGATTCAGGTTCAGGGCAGGTGCTGAGTAAACGTCTGTTGAATTAAGCTGTTTGTAAGTGGTGTATCTTTGTATCAATTAAAAGGCTTTTTTTTTTTTTTTTTAACTACAAAATAACAACAGAAAATCCCATTTGTAGAGGCGTAGTCATATGACAAGATTCCCCAAACCAGGGAACTGCTTGCATTTGTTCCACAGCTCATGAGGTCTCAGCTGCAATTCCTTTTGTTTGTTGCCTCACGATTCTCAAATAGCTGCCGCAATGCCAGGCATTGCATTTGTATTCAAGATAGCATGAAGGAGAAGAGAGTGCCAGTTGTGTATTTCCTTCGATCACAAAAAGCAGAAACTTTACCCAATCCTGGAAAATTTTCACTGAAGCCCCATTTCCCAGAGCTGTGTCCAATGTCCACTCAGTTTGAGGGGTGCTAGTAAAGTAAGTATTTAACTTTCTCAGGCTTTTTAAGGGAGGCAGCAAGGGATTGTGGGAATTAATTGCTGTCCATTGTTTGAATTAATTGCTGTCTGCTGCCCAGTTCATGGTCCGCGCCCTCCTTTTTCAGGTGGAATTGTGGGAGAGAAGCGCTTTGGGAACTTGTCAGGTGTGCCTAGGGGGCACAGGAGAGAAAGTCAAGTACAGAGTTCAGAGCAGGAGAAGGAAGTTTGCTTTCCTAGGTACATGGACATCAGCTTGTTAGTTCTCCTCTCTGGACTTTGGTTTCTAGACTCCTAAAATGAGATGGCTGAACAGGATGGTGTGTGATGGTCTTTCTAGCTTTTATAATCTAGCTTTATGACATCAGAAGGTCAGAGAGGAAGGAAGAAAAGGGTGGCGGTCAAAGAGTTATGAATAATGTGCATACTATAGATATGGATGCATTTATAGGCATTGAACAGCATCCCTAACTTCTGGTCAGGATGGTGGGAGAGGTAAACACTGTGCTCGTCTCCTCCCACAACCACATCATTAATTACAACTAAATTATAGAGCAGCCCTCATTGAGAACCACCTGCAGACCAGCTGAACGGAAGTTCTGTAACTAAGGAGACAGAAGAAGCCACTTTGACACTGGTAGGAGGGGCAGAGATACGGAACAGCCTGCCCCACACCTACGCATGGTGGTTAAGAATCCAAAGGGATCTCTCTGCTTTGGATGTGCCCCCTGAGGAACAAGAGGTTCCAGCCCCACCCTGGGTACCCTGCTCAGAGCCCCAGTGCTTGGAAAGAAGTCCTCCTAACTTCTAACTGTGAAAACCAGTGGGAGTGGCTGAGGGGGTTATAGCTGAGTGAGACTGAGGGTTGCAGAGACCCAGGCATTCCTTTAAAGGGCCCGTGAATGGACTCACTTGCTCTGAGCAATGGCGCTGGGGCAGCAGAGCAAGAGCACCCGGGGAGGCACTGAGTTGCTTGGCTTCGTGGCGAGGGCCGGAGAAGCAGCTTTCTCAAGACACAAGTGCTCGCAGAGCCATTGTTCCTTTGTTGAGCCCTCCCTCATTCAGTCTGCAAACGCAAAAGGACATCAAGTTAGAGTCTTCCTCAAACTGGATAAACCTTTCTACCTGACCTGGTGATTCCTTAAGACCCTGCCCAACTGAACTTGTGGGCTCATCCAACACACTTCCAGGCCTTCCCACACAAATGGCCTGCCTTGGCTCATGCTGCAAACTTTCTTAAAAATCTCTCAAAGGTCCACAGACCCCAAACAAGTAGTGCCTGGTCTTGATGTGACCTGTACCTCTTGCTAAGTGGCCCCAAGCCAGGCTCTCGTGGCAGTGACCCTCAGTTTACAGCTTAATATTTAGCATCACCTCTAAGCCCAGCACAGTGGTAACCATTTCATATCATACCAGGAAGTGCAGTGCAGGAAGCAGGCAGCAGCTGAACCAGAACCTGTCCCAAGAGGTCCCAGAACAAAAACATCTGGTGGCTAGCTTCAGACCATACAGACACCACACGAAGGTCGTCATAGATGACACCCAAAAGGCAGACTTAGCAGGCAATGAGCGCTGCTAAAGTGAATCCCTAAACAACAGCTCATCCATTGTAATCTTAACCAGTCCTAGCGGCCAGTCAGGTTGGGGGTGAATCCCTCCCATTGGTGTACCAATAGCAATCCAGGCACAAGTACAACAGGAGGGCACATAAAACCCACACAAGGGTCACACCTGGAGCACCGGCTCAGATAAACAGGGAGATGATGCCACTGGGCCCCATTGGGCACCTACTATGTAAAGTCACTCTACCAAGACCAAGCAGCTCTACCTAATATATAGGAACAAATACAGGAAGGCAGCCAAAACAAGGAAACAGAGAAATGTCCCATAATGAAAGCACAGAACACAAAGCCAGAAAGAAACAACAGAAAAATAAAGATAAACCATCTATCTGATGCAGGGTTCAAATCACTGGTTATCAGGATGCTTAATGAACTTCGGTGAATGACAGATGAACTCAGTGAGGAACTTATACAAAAAGAAAAGGAACATAAAAATGTAAAAGAAACATAAGGAACCAGTCAGAAATGAAGAATACAATAATTGAAATGAAGAATAAACTAGATGGAATCATTAGCAGATTAGATAAAACAGAATTGAACCAGCAATTGGGGAGATAAGGTAACAGAAAACACCAACTCAGAATAGCAAAAAAAGAAGAAAAAAAAACTATAAAAAGAGGATAATTTAAGAGGCACTGGGACAACATCAAGCATATCAATGCACAGTATAGGAATACCAGAAGGAGAAGAGAAAGAGAGAGCAAAGAATTAAAATCTATTTGAAGAAACAATGACAGAAAATGTTTTTAACCTGGTGAAAGAAATAGACATACAAGTTCAAAAAGCACAGAGCATCCCAAATGAGATGAACTCAGTGAGGCCCATACCAAGACACATCATAATGTAAATGCCATAGGTTAAAAACAAAGAGAATCTTCATAGCAGCAAGAGAAAGACAGTTACCAACAAAAGAGCTCTCATAAGACTATCAGCTTATTTCTCAACAGAATCATTTCAGGCCAGAAGGGAGTGACAAGAAATATTCAAAGTGATGAAAAACAATGATCTACAACAAACTCATGGCCTGCATGTGGCCCACAATGAATATTTTTGTGGCCCAGCCAATGTAATGGTGTGTAAAAAACATCTTAATACAAATTTTGTAACTTAATTTTTACAATATCCTGTTATACCAGTACATAATTATTAATAATGAACTACCACAGTCGCTAGTGACTGATTACTATAATTGTCTTGCATTCATTTCCCTTGTGCACCTTACATGCAGGTGCACCATTTCTCTCCACTAATACTAGCAGCAAATAATGCTATGTTATTAGTCTTGTACTGACTTGTTTGGATTGTGCAACAGGAAATATTTCGCTTTCAGAGAACAAGAAAAATAGGTTTATTTGCATTATGCTTATTAATTTGTGCATTTATTCGGTGTCTGGTAAGTGAATGTTCAAGAAAAAGTATTTATTTTTATTAAAATGTTCTATTATTTTATGTTAATGATTACTCATTTATTTCAGCCCTTTGTATTCAGCATGTCTCTATCAAAATAAACCTACATTTTATGAAAATTGAAGGTTTTGGTTTTTTTGCAACCCACATAAACTTAAACCTTGTTTATTTGGACCATGTTATCCTTTAAGTTTGACATGCTTGATCTACAACTAAGACTACTCTAATCAGCAAGGCTAGTTAATGGAAGGAGAAATACAGAGTTCCTCAGACAAGAAAAGGCTAAAGGAGTTCATCATCACTAAACCAGCATTATAAAAAATGTTAAAGAGACTTCTTTAAGAAGAAATAAAGGGTAAAAAATAAAGGGTAAAAAATAAAAAAGAAAATGGAGATAACTACATATTTATTAATAACCACTTTAAATTTAAATAGATGAAATGTTGCAATCACATGCTGAATGGATAAGAAAATAAGACCATACATATGCTACCTTTGACTCACTTCAGATTAAGAGACACATAGACTGAAAGAAAAGGAATGGAAAAATATTTCGAGAGAAATCTGGAGTAGAAATACTTACATCAGACAAAATAGATTTTAAAACAAGGACTACAACAGGAGACAGAGAATAAAACAGTAATTCAACTTCTGGGTATTTATAAAAAAACACACACCAAAACATTATTTCAAAAAGACATATACATTAATATATGTTCATTGCAGCATTGTTTGCAATAGCCAAGATATAGAAGCAACCTAAGTGTCCATTGATGTTGGTTGAATAATGAAGTGGTACATATATACAAACAATGGCATATGAGCCATAAAAAGAATAAAATTTTGTCATTTCTGATGTGGATGGACCTAGAGGATATCATACTAAGTGAAATGGGCCAGACAGAGAAAGACAAATCTCATATGATTTTGGGTATATGCTTAATTAAAAAAATAAATACACCAACAAACAAAACAGAAACAAATCCATAGATATAGAAAACTATGTTGTTGGTTGCCAGAAGGAAGAAAAAATAGGTGCGGGGGGAGGGGTGAAAAGCGTATGAGGTTAAGGAGTACACATTTCAAAAACATTACAAATTATAAAAACAGTCATGGGAATGTAAAATACAGCAAGGGAATATAGCATATAATATTGTAATAACTCCATATGGAATCAGGTGGGTACTTGACTTATTAAAGTGCTCACTTTGTAAGTTATACAAATGGCTAATCACTATGTTGTACAACTAAAACTAGTATAACATTGTATGTCAACTCTAACAGAAAAATAAAAAAATCTGCAAATCGACAGAACAGCAGAACAACCGGTCGCTATGATGTGCAGTGATCACCAGGGGGCAGATGCTCAACACAGGAGCTGGTGGTCAGTGCACTCCCACAGGGGGAGCGTTGCTTATCTAGAAGCGCAGTAGCCGGGCTCACGCTGGCAGTCAGACATCCCCTGAGGGCTCCCAGACTGCGAGAGAATGTAGGCAGGGACCAGGGACCCCCATCCCTAGTGCACGAATTTCATGCACCACGCCTCTAGTTATTTAATAAAACAAAAGTAAAAATGATATAAATGTATAAAGTAATGTGTTGGGAAGAGATGGCAATAAACATGATATCAAACATTAATAACATTTTATATATATTTAAGCATCAAAAAGTGAAAAGCATCCCTTGCACTGAGTCAACAAGACAGAGATGAGAAAGCTGGAGTCATGCGAGGCAGGACCACTGGACGGTATACCCTCAGAGCGGCTCCAGCTCCCGGGCTGGGTCGGGGGAGTGTGGGAAGAGGGCAGCATGGACAAGCCCACCATTTTCTGCCATAAAATAATGAGCCAGGGCACCTGGGCTCCTTACGTTGGCTCTGCCTCCAGGGCAGCCACCTATCTGTGATTCCTCTAACAGCACCAGGAACGTCTGCTCTTTCTAAAAGCCAATCTGGGCCCATAGCAGTGCTTGCCATTTATACAGAAAAACAGTGTGGGCTTAAATAATGCTTTACAAATAGTTTTGTTTTTTACATTTTTTAGTTTGAAGGAATGATACAAGATTTTATAGAAGTCACTCATTATAGAAAAATATAAAAACTGAATTTGTTCATTTTTGCCATTTCTTTTTGTTTTCACCTGAGAACATTCTCCCATTTAATTTACTTTATTTTTATTAAATCTTTATTGTTGAAAGTATTACATATGTCCCCTTTTTATCCCATTGACCCCTTCTAGCCCACCCCCACTGCCCTATTGTCCTATGTATCCATGGGTTATGCATATTTTTTTAAAATATATATTTTATTGATTTTGTACAGAGAGGAAGGGAGAGAGATAGAGAGTTGGAAACATCGATGAGAGAGAGTCATCGATCAGCTGCCTCTTGCACACCCCCTACTGGGGATATGCCCGCAACCAAGGTACATGCCCTTGTTTCGAATCCGGGTCCCTTCAGACCCCAAGCCGACGCTCTATCCATTGAGCCAAACCGGTTTCAGCGGGTTATGCATATTTGCATACAAGTTCCTGATCTCTTCCCACCCACCACCACCCTCCCTCGCATTGCCTCTTAGGTTCTACAGCCTGTTCTATACTTCTATGTCTCCGGAACTATTTTGTTCATCAGTTTATTTTGTTCATTTAGATTCCACATACGAGTGAGATCATGTGATACTTGTCTTTCTCTGACTGGCTTATTTCACTTAGCAAAATGCTCTCCAGGTCCCTTCATGCTGTCTCAAAGAGTAAGAGATCCTTCTTTTTTACTGCTGCATAATGTTCCATGGTGTAAATCTACACAGCTTTTTATCCGCTCATCTACTGATGGACACTGGGGCTGTTTTCAGCTCTTAGCTAAGTTGTGCTGCTATGAATATAGAGGTGCATCTCTGACTGGTACTTTGGGTTTCTTAGGACATAGACCTAGAATTGGGATCACTAGGTCAAATGAAAGCTTCATATTTAATTTTTTTTTTTAGGATACTCCATATTGTTTTCCATAATGACTGCACCAATATGCATTCCCACCAGCAGTGCACTAGGGCTCCCTTCTTGCCACATTCTCACTAACACTTGTCGTTTATTGATGGTAGCCATTCTGACAGGTGTGAGATTGTACCTCATTGTTGTTTTAATTTGCATCTCTCTGATGATCAGTAACTTTGAGCATGTTTTCACCTGTCTCTTGGCCATCTGGTATGTCCCCTTTGGAGAAGTGTCTATTTAGGTCCTTTGCCCATTTTTTAATTGGATTGTTTGCCTTTCTTTTGTTAAGTTGTATAAGTTCCTTATATACTTTGGATATTAAATATTTATCAGATGTATCATTGCCAAATATATTCGTCTATACAGTGGTTTCCCTTTTCATTTTGTTGATGGATTCTTTTGCTGTGCAGAAGCTTTTTATTTTGACATAGTCCCATTTGTTGATTTTCTCCTTAGATTCCTTTGCCCTGATATTTAGAGAGATGTCTGAGATTTTACTGCCTATGAATTCTTCGAAGATTTTTATGGTTTCCCATCTTACGTTTAAGTCTTTTTCCATTTGGAGTTTGTTTTTGTATATTGTGTAAGCTGGTGATCTAGTTTCATTTTTTTTGCATGTATCTGACCAATTTTTCCAACACCATTTATTGAAGAGACTGCCTGGTACTGTGATTCCCCCTGACTTTGTTCTTTCTCAAAAATGCTGCGATATTCGGGTCTTTGTGGTTCCATATAAATTTTTGGAATATTTGTTCTAGACCTGTAAAATATGCTGTTGGTATTTTAATAGGGATTGCATTGAATCTATAAGTTGTTTTGGGTAGTGTGGGCATTTTAATGACGTTGATTCTACCAACCCAAACACAGTATATTCTTCGACTTGTTTAGATCTCCCCTGTCTCTTTTTTCAGTGTCCCATAGTTTCCTGAGTACAAGTATTTTATATCCTTGGCTAATTTATTTCTAAATATCCTTTTGTTGCTGTTGTTGCAATGGTAAATGGATTATTTTTTTAGTTCCTCTTTCTGATAATTCATTATTGGCATATAAAAATGCCTGGGTGTTAATTTAGTATCATGTTACATTGCCAAATTCATTTATTAAATCTAGTAGTTTTTTGGTGGAGTCTTTGGGGTATTCAATGTACAATATCTGTCATCTGCAAATGACACTTTTACTCCCTCTTTTCCAATTTGGGTGCTTTTATGTTTTCTTCTTGTCTGATCACTGTGGCTAGGATTTCCAGTACTATGATGAGTAAGAATGGTGAAAGCAGACATCCCTGTCTTGCTCCTTTTCTTAAGGGAAATGTTTTAATTTTGTCTTTTAAGTAGTTTTTCATATATGGCCTTTATCATGTTGAGATATGCTCCCTCTATTCTCACTTTGATGAGGGTTTTTATCAATAACTAGAGGCCCAATGCACGAAATTCATGCACAGGGATCAAACCTAAACTGGCGGACAGACATCCCTCTCACAACCTGGGACTGCTGGCTCCTAACTGCTAGCCTGCCTGCCTGCCTGATTGCTCCTAACCACTCCTGCCTGCCAGCCTTATCACCCCCTAATCACTCACCTGATGGCCTGATAAACACCTACCTTCTCCCTTGATGGCCTGATTGCTCCCAACTTCCCTCCTCTGTCGGTCTGGTCGCCCCCAACTGCCCTCTCCTGCTGGCCTAATCTTGCCCTCAACTGTCCTTCCCTGTCAGCCTGATCGTACCCAACTGCCCTCCTCTGCCAGCCTGATCGCCCCCAACTGCTCTCCTTTGCTGACCTGATCTTATTCCCATCTGCCCTTCCATTCTAGCCTGCCTCTGCCTGCCTGATCATCCCTAACTGCCCACCCTTGCTGACTTGATCTCATTCCCAACTGTCCTCCCTGCAGATCTGATCTCCCTCCAACTGCCCTCCTCTGCCAGCCAATTTGGTTCTAATTGGTTGGTTTCTATGCCAGTCAGCCTCAAAAGCTTCATCTCCTAGGCAGCCATTGGCTCCTTACAATTGACCCAAATTTGGTTCTGATTGGTCAGTTTCTATGCCAGTTAGCGTCTCTGGGCCTATCAATGGGGCCTGATCAGAAAGGCAGGGCTGATCAGCAGTTCCAGTGGAGGCCTGGAGAGAAATGGAGGCATGGCTGCTGACCAGGCCCAGAGCTAAAGAGAGAGGCAAGTGCTGATCAACAGATCAAACCCTTTTTCTCTCTTCAGGGCTTTCGCTGGGCCTGATTTGCAGCCCCCTCTGCAGTTACTACTGGGTCACCGTGTCTGCAGACATAGCAGTCAGTGCTGGGTTGCCACAGCAACCTAGTGCTGACTGCAGGACTGACTTCTGGTTAGTCGAGCCTCCTGGTCATTATAGACCCAGGATTTTATTATTTTATTATTTTTATTTTTTATTTTTTATTTATTTTTATATTTTATTGATGTTTTACAGAGAGGAGGAGAGAGGGATAAAGAGCTAGAAACATCGATGAGAGATAAACATCGACCAGCTGCCTCTTGCACACCCCCTACCGGGGATGTGCCTGCAACCAATGTACATGCCCTTGACCGGAATCGAACCTGGGACCCCTCAGTCCGAAGACTGATGCTCTACCACTGAGCCAAACCGGTTTCGGCTAGACCCAGGATTTTAATATAGTAGGATGGTTGTTGAATTTTGTCTAATGTTTTTTCTGCATCAATTAATATGATTATATGGATTTTATCTCTAAATTTGTTTATGTGATGTATCCTGTTTATTGATTTGCAGATATTGTACCAGCCTTGCATCCCTGGAACAAATCCTACTTGGTCATGGTGTATGATCTTTTTAATGCATTGTTGGTTATGATTTATTAACATTTTGTTGAGGATTTTTGCATCTATATTCATCAGGGATAATGGCTTGTAATTCTCTTTCTTTGTAGTGTCTTGATCAGGTTTTGGGATTAGGATAATGCTGGCTTCATAGAAAGAGCTTGGAAGTATTCCTTCTTTTTGCATTTTTTGGAATAGTCTGAGGAGGGTAGGTTTTAGTTCTTTGAATGTTCGGTAAAACGCCCCTGTGAAGCCATCTGGCCCAGGGCTTTTGTTTGCTAGAAGTTTTTTGCTTAATGCTTCCATTTCCTCAGTAGTTATCGGCTTATTCAATTTACTTTATTCTTCCTGACTGAGTTTTGGGAGCTTGAATTTTTCTAAGAATATGTCCATTTCATCTAGGTTGTCCATTTTGTTGTAATAGAGTTGTTCATAGTATTTTTTCATAATCCTTTGTATTTCTGTGGGGTTGGTGGTTACTTCATTTCTGATTTTGTTTATTTGGGTCCTCTCTCTTTGCTTGTTAATGAGCCTGGATAGAGGTTCATCAATCTTGTTTATGCTTTCAAAGGACCAGCTCTTGGTTCTATTGATCTTTTGTATTAATTAATTAACTGATTAATTAATTAATATTTTGGTCTCTATGCCATTTATTTTCACTCTGTTCTTTATTATTTCTTTTCTTCTGCTTACTATGGGCTTTTCTTGTTGCTATCTTTCTAATTCTTTAAATTATAGGCTAGATAATTTATTCCAAGTTTTTCTTATTTTTTGAGGTAGCTCTATGAACTTCCCTCTCAGGACTGCTTTCAATGTGTCCCATAGATTTTGGATTGTTGTGTTTTCATTGTCATTTGTCTCCAGGATTTTTTTAAAATTTCTTCTTTTATCTCCTTGGCAACCCAATCATTGTTTAATAGCATGTTATTTAGCCTCCAAGTGTTTGATTTTTTATGATTGTTTTTATTGTAGTTGATTTCTAATTTTATGCTATTGTGATATGAAAAGATGCTTGATATGATTTCAATCCTCTTGAATTTGAAGAGATTTTGCCTGTGTCCTAATATATCGTCTATCTTTGAAAAATGTCCTGTGTGCACTTGAGAAGAATATATATTCCATAGTTTTGGAGTGAAATATTATGAAGATGTCGATTAGTTTCATTTGGTCTAGTGCAGGTGTCGGCAACCTACGGCTCCAGAGCCGCATGCGGCTCTTTTGAAGCTTTACCGTGGCTCCGACAGCTTGCAAGCCTGTGTGAAAATGAAGGTAACGTCTTACAGCCCTGATGTGCTGACACTGTGCACTGAGGTTCAGGAGCAAAAATCCCATTAACCAGGTAAATTAAATATTTTAATTAGCTATTAATTTGCAAAAATATATTTTACATTGTTAAGTGAAAAAGTCATTTTTTTCTTCAGATTGACAGCTAACTGCACGATCCGGTATATAGCATTAAGGTAAGAAACAATATATGCAGTGTTATATTTGTTTTAAATGTCGCAATGGTTTTGCGGCTCCCAGGTTTTTTTTTCCTTCGGAAACAGGTCCAAGTGGCTCTTTATGTCTTAAAGGTTGCAGACCCCTGGTCTAGTGAGTTGTTTAGGATGGATGTTTGTTGATTTTTTTTGTCTAGAAGATTTATCCAGTGATGTCAATGGGATATTAATGTTTCCTACTATGATTATATTGCTGTTGATCTATCCCTTGATATCTTCCAGAAGATTTTTAATGTATTTGAGTGCTCCTGTATGGGCTACATATATGTTTACCAGAGTTATATCCTCTTGATGTATTGATCCCTTTAGTATTATGAAGTGGCCTTCCTTATCTCCTGTTATGGCCACACTGCCTTGGGGTGCCTACAGCAGTAGCAGGGGCTTCCTGTCTAGGCCAGCCTGATCTGCCAGTCCCCAGAAATCCTGAAATATCTAACTGTCCCTCATCCACCCACTCACATACAACACATGCCCACACACGCCCCTCTCACTTCTTTACTCTTACTCTCTCCCCTCCCGGCTGTCCTGTCAGTCACCATATTGGTTCTCTCTCATTAAGCATTCTTGTAACCATTGTTTTGAACTCTGTATCTAGTAGTTTGCTTGTTTACATTCCATTTATTTATTTTTTTCTGGATATTTCTTCTGTTCTTTCATTTGTGACAGGTTTCTTTGTCTCCACATTTCAGCTGCTTCCCTATGTTTGTTTTTATGTACTCTGTTTCCCCGAAAATAAGACAGTGTCTTATATTAATTTTTTCTCCCAAAGTTGCGCTAGGTGTTATTTTCAGGGGATGTCTTATCTTTCCATGTGCTAGGTCTTATTTTCAGAGGATGTCTTATTTTCGGGGAAACACAGTATTACATAGAGCTGGGCAGTCTAGGTTCACCCCTGTGTGGGCTATATACACTGTCTTGTAGTTGAGCCTTGATTGCTATTGGTGTCACTGGGAGAAATTGATCTCAAGGCCAAATGGCTGTGAGTACCATCTGTGTCTGCAGTGGAAGAGCTACTGTGTAGGAGACACCCCTATGGTGCAGGACTTACTTCAGTGGAGTTTTGGTGCTCAGTAAGTCTGACTCTTGACTGTGTTGTTTGTGGATGTGTAGAGTTGTAATCTGGTATGGTCTGAAGCTGTCCACCAAGTGCACTGGATCTGAGTCTCTACTCCATCCCTTCCTTACCCCACCCCCCGCCCCCCCGCCGCGACCACACACAAGAAGTGCAAAGTCAATCACTTCCTGTGCCCTGCCTGAGACCACCCTTCAGGAGCTACAGAGTGATGTGCAGATGGCTGCCACTTGTGTTGGGCTTGGAAGTGTCCAGGAGAGGCCAAGCTGTGAAGCAAGGCAGGCTGCTGCTAGTGCCAAGTCTGGGGCTCTTTTTGAGAGTTATGGGGCACGCTGATGCCAGCTGCTGTTTGTTTGAGATCTTTTAGGAAAGTCTGAAGCCTGATCCAGGACAGGCCATTCATAAGGAAAATCCATTGCTAACAGCTTGGTTGGGGCTTCAAATTTGGTGGGGCAGCGTCCAAGGAATTATTAGGGTATTGTGAACAGTGTGAGCCAGGTTGATAGAGACTCAGATATGATGCCTGACAGTCAGCTCTGTAGTGGGAAGGTCTTAGCATAAGAACAGTGACCCCTGACTGGATAAAGCCACCCCCAAATTCTTGCTCCAAAGGCCAGACTATCCAATTTCTCCCTGTCTGTTCCTGGATTCCACCAAGCCACTGCCCCAGCACTTGAGCTCAGAGAGAATTGTGTCTGAGAAAGTCTGTGAACTGGCTCTTTATGAGGAGCTGCCTGGGTACCCAGCAGCCTCCACGTCACTCAGCTTCAATCCCTGCCGGTTTATAAAGCCGGAGTCACATGGGCTTCTCTTAACAGCACTGGAACCCTGGGGTGAGGGGTCCAGTGTGGGGCTGGAACCCTTTGCTCCTCAAGGGAGGCCTCCACAGCCTGAATATCCCTCCCGATTAAAGAAAAACCACGTGTGGTGTCAGACCAGCCCGTTCTTTCCCTCCACCGCTCCTACCAGACTCAGTGCGCTTTCTTTTTCACTTCTCTAGTTGTAGGACTTCCATTCAGCCAGATCTCAGGTTGTTCTAATGATGGTTATTCTATGTTTTAATTGTAATTTTTGATGAGGTTATGGGAGGTGGTGAATACCATGTTTACCTATGCTACCATCTTGGTTCTGTCCTAGGATTATTTATTTTACTTCTGTGAGAAATGCTATTGGTATTTTGGTATGGATTACATTAAATGTATAGATTGCTTTGAGTAGCTTCCAGGGTGTTTCTCAGCATCTAGAAGGGTTAAGGAATCTGGAGAAGGGCTGCAAGTAAATTAATAAAAGACATGAAATATAAATTTGGAAGGCATTTTGGGGAGCCAGAGTAGACCTAGCTCAGTAACCAAGTTCTTTGAGACTCTGGATCCCTAGTTTTTATTAACACAAATTTCCCTAAAGTAAAGCAGATATACATATCAAAGGTATGGTTTGGTTTACAGTAGGCATTGTCAGGTTGGAAAGAACTGCCTTCAGCTGTCCCAGTAGCAGGCAATAATATATGCAGATTTTCAGGTTTGGGGAAATGCTTTAGCTATTCCAGCAGGCAGTAATATGGATCTTCAGCCCTGCTGAAGCCTCAAGGTCCACCAACCTTTTGAACTTCTTGCATTTATGACCTGCTGGAATTAGCTCCCAGTAGGTAACATAGACATTTTAACAATATCAATTCTTCTTATCATGAATGATATATGCTTCCATTTATTTGTGTCTTTTTCACTTTTATTTTCCTTCAATGTTTTATAGTTATTTGAGTACAGGTTTTTTAACTCTTTGATTAAATAGTATCACCACCAATATATATGCTGTGTATAAGAGACCTACCTTAAAACAAAGTACTAGCACATATGGAAAATGAAGGGATGGGAAAAATTTTTTACGCAAATGGAAATGAAAAAAAAATTAGGGTAGCAATACTTATATCTTACAAAATAGAGTGGATAGGTGGAGGCATAGTGATAACCAAAGAACTTGTAAACATAGAAGCATAACCAATGAACACAGACAATGGCAGGGGGAGTGAAGGCCAGGGCTTAAAAGGACAATGGGAGGTAAAGGGGCATCTGTAATACTTTCAACAATAAAGGATAATAATAATAAAAAAAAACTTAATGAGAGCTTCAAAAGACTTAGTGAGAATTTCAAGGAAATTAGTGAGAACATCAAAGACATTGAAAAGAACCAGTCAGAAGTGAAATGAAGAATAATTTACAGGAAATCAACAGTAGAGGATGCCAAGAATAAAATCAGCAATTTGGAATATGAGAAAGCAAAAAACACACAATTGGAAGAGAAAAAAGAATGAAGATAGTGTAAGGAGCCTCTGGGACAACTTCAAGCACACCAACATTCCCATTATAGGGATGCCAGAGGTGAAGAGAGAGAGAGCAAGATATTGAAAACTTATTTTGAAGAAATAGTGACAGAAAATGTCCCTCAACTCATGAAAGAAATAAACTTATAAGTCCAGGAAGTGCAGAGAGTCCCAAAGAGGTCCATACCAAGATACATCATAATTAAAATGCCAAAGAGAGAATCTTTTTAAAAAAATATATATTTTATTGATTTTTTTTACAGAGAGGAAGAGAGAGGGATAGAGAACTAGAAACATCGATGAGAGAGAAACATCAATCAGCTTCCTCCTGCACATTCCCTACTGGGGATGTGCCCACAACCAAGGTACATGCCCTTGACCAGAATCGAACCTGGGACATTCTATTCATTGAGCCAAACCGGTTTCAGCCAAAGATAGAATCTTAAAAGCAGCAAGAGAAAGGTAGTTAGTTACCTACAAGGGACGTATGTAACTGTCAACTGATTTCTCAACAGAATCTTTGCAGGTCAGAAGGGTGTGGCAAGAAATATTGAAAGTGATGAATAGCAAGGATCTACAACCAAGATTACTCTATCCAGCAAAGCTATCCTTTAGAATTGAAGGTTAGACAGAGAACTTCACATACAAGAAAGAAGCTAAAGGAGTTCATTATCATTAAACCAGTATTACCTGAAATGTTGAAGGTTGTTTTTAAGAAAAAGAGGAGCAGAAGAAGAAGAGAAGGAGGAGGGTGAGAAGAAGAAGAACAATAAAATGGCAATAAATATATAGCTATCAACAATTGAATCTAAAAATCAAAATAAATGAACAAAGAATCTAATGAAAAAAATATAAACTGATGAATAAAACAGAATCAGAGGTATGAAAACAAAACACACCAATGAACCTTAGAGGGAAGGGAAGGAGGTGGAGAGTGGGAAGAAATTAACCAAAGAATGTGTATGCATATATGCATTACCTATTGATATTTATATTGCCTTTTAGACTATTTAATTTATCTCCACTCTGATCATTTTTATTTCATTCCTTCTATTTACTTTGGGCTTTGTTTTTCTTTTTCTAGTTCCTTTAGGTGTAAGGTTATATTGAGATTTTTCTTATCTCTTGAGATAGACCTATATTACATAAATTTCCCTCTTAGAACTGCTTTGACTGTGTCCCATAAAATTTGGCTCAAAAAAAAAAAAAAATATATATATATATATATATATATATATATTATTGATTTTACACAGAGAGGAATTGAGAGGGATAGAGAGTTAGAAACATTGATGAGAGAGAAACATCGACCAGCTGCCTCTTGCACATCCCTACTGGGGATGTGACCACAACCAAGGTACATGCCCTTAATAGGAATCGAACCTGGGACCTTTTAGTCCGCAGGCTGACGCTCTATCCACTGAGCCAAACCGGTCTCGGCTCATTATGTCTATATTTTCATTTGTCTCAAGGCATCTTTTTATTTCTTCCTTGTACTTGTGTTTAACCCATTAATTGTTTCGAAGCATGTTATTTTGGCTTCAAGTGTTAGTGTGTTGTTTTTTTTCCTATGTAATTGATTTTTAGTTTCATACTATAGTGATCGGAGAAGATGCTTGATACATTTACAATCTTTTAAAATTTATTGAGTCTTGTTTTGTGGTCTATTCTGGAAAATATTTCATGGGAAATGTTCAATGTATCCTAGAAAAGAATATGCATTCTTCTCCTTTTAGGGACAATGTCAAAAAAATATTGCTGAAGTCCATCTGGTTTTCTGTCATTTAAGTCCACTTAAATGATTTTCTATCTATATAATTGATCAGCCCATTGATGTGATCAATACTCTTAGTATTACTGTATTACTGTTAATTGTTCCCTTTATGTCCAGCAATATTTTCGTTATGTATCTAGGTGCTCCTACCTTAGGTGCATAGTTGTTTGTGAGAATTATGTCTTTTTTCTTTTTTTTTTTTATCAATTCCTTTATTATTGTGAAATGCCCTTCATTGGCTCTTATTATAGTCTTTTTAAAAAATCTATTATGTCTAATATGAGTACTGATACCCCAGCATTTTTTCAACAGTGTGAAATTTCTTTTCTATCCCTTTACTTTCAGTTTGTGTGTGTTTGATCTCAACTGGCTGTCTTGTATGGATTTTGTTTTCTTATCCTTTCAGCCACCCTATGACTTTTGATTGGAGCATTAAATCTATTTATTTAAAGTAATTATGGATAGGTATGTAGTTATTGCCATTTTATTGATTATTTTCTGAATTTTTATGGTTTCTCTCTGCTCCTTTCTTATTCTCCCTGCTCTTTCTGTAGTGTTGTGTTTAGATGTCTTTTTTTCTTTATTTCCTGTATATATATTGAAGATTTTTTTTATTTTGGTTACTACGTGTTTCATATATACTAAACAATATTTAATGCAGTTTAATTTGATGTTTGCTTAAGTTTTGAACACAATCTAAAATCACTACAATTTTTACTCACCCCTCCACATTTATGTTTTTATCATTATTTTTTTACTTCTTTTTTGTTCATACCTTAACTTATTATTGTAATTACACATGATCTTTCTACTTTTAATATTTTTACTATTTTTGTAGTGGATGGTCTACTGCTTTTATTGTGTTTGCCTTTTTAGTGAGAAATTTTTTCCTATTTTTTAAAAATCTTTTTTACTTAAACATTTCTTGTAATACTAGTTTACTGCTGATGGACTCCTTTGACCTTTTATTTCTCTGGAAAACTCTTTATCCATCATTCAATTATAAATGATAGCTTTGCTATGTAGAGTATCTTGGGTGCAGCTCTTTGCTTTTCATCACTTTGACTATTTTATGCCACTCCCTGCTGGCTTGCAAAAATTCTGTTGAAAATTAGCTGACAATCTTATGGAGCTCCCTTGTACATGACTAACTGGTTTTCCTACTACTTTTAGGATTTTTTTTTGTCTTTAACCTTTTATATTTTAATTATGATGTGTCTTTGTTTGGGACTCTGCTTCCTGGACTTGTATGTTTATTTCCTTTGCCAGGTTAGAAAATTTTTTTAGTTATTATTTCTTCAAATAGGTTTGAAACTTTATTTTCTCTCTCTTCTCCTTCTGGTACTCCTTTGAAGTGAATGTTGGTATGCTTGATGCTTCTTTGTATTTCAAATCTTTAACTTGATTCTTGTGATCCTCTAGTCTACTGTTAGATCTCTATATATTATTTTTTATTTCAGTCAGTGTATGCTTAATTTCTAGTTGGTCCTTTTTCATATCCTCAAGGATCTCATTAAATTTATCAGCCTCTTCTAGGAAATTCTTGAAAAACCTTATAACCGTGGTTTTAAAATCTATATCTAGTCATTTGCTTTCCTCCATTTCTTTTCTCTGTGATCTGTTTCTTTGAGCATTTTTGCTGCTTTCCTGAATTGATAGAGTGGCTTTGTATGCTAGGTGTCTTATAGGGCCCAATGTCTCAGTCTCCCCAGTTACCTGAGGTGGACTCTCTTGGTGCATACTTTGTGGGCTGTGCGAACAGTCTTATTGTAGTTAAGCCTTGATTATTGTTGGTATCACTGGGAGGAATTGACCTCCAGGCCAATTGATGGTGAGGATCAGCTGTGTCTATGCTGGGAGAACTTCTGTGCTAGAGACACCCTTATGAGACAAGACTTGTAGAAGCCTCTGTGCTCAGCTTGGATCGGGTGGAGTCTCAGGGAGGAGCTTCCCATCAGCCCTGCCCTATGAAGCCCCTTGGTCTCAATGTCCCTCAGTAATCACTGCAAGCACCTCTGAGAGAAAGCCGCCTTTGAATTTCATCCGCTGCCAGACAGTCCAGTTTCTCCCTGAATGAGTCTGGATCCCAGAGTCTCGCCTGGAATTGGAGTTCGAGCAGTCGAAGCTTTTGTCTCCCTCCAGATTGAGAAAGCCAGCCGCTGTACTCAGTTGCCAGCCCTCTCTGCACATGTGTGCCTTCATTCCTCTGCCTTCTGCAGCTCCTCTGAGACTCAGTGTGCTTTTATCTTTCCTTCTAGTTGTAGAATTTCCACTCAGCCAGCGTTCCTGTGGTACTGGATGATGTCCGTTTTGTCTTTTAGTTGTAGTTTTGAAATTGTTATGCAAGGCAACAATTTAGGTGTTTACCTATGCTGCCATCTTGGTTTCTCCCTCTTTATTATATATTAATAGCTAAAACAATTTTGAAAAAGTGTAGAAAGGGAGATATTTATTATAGAGCTACTGTTATTAAGACTATGTGGCACTCATTGGCAAAAGAATAGACATGCTAATCACTAGAACAAAATAGGGAACCAAGAAATAGATCCCCACACATATGGCCAATTGAGAGTTGACAAAGAAAGCATTTAGAAAAGGAATATAGGCAAATAGGTAAAATTCTTTAGGGCTTAGGCTGGATGAAGAATTTTTAAACATGATGCCAAAAGTGAATTCACTAAAGGAAAAACAGTGAATAAATTGGATTTCGAAATGAAAAGCCTTTTCCCTGTAAAAGATTCTGTTAAATGGATGAAAAGACAAGCTACAGACTGTCAGAAAACACTTGGAAACTACATTCCCAACAAATGAGTATTATCTAGAATATACTAGCACAAAGAGCTCTCAAAACTCAACAATGAACAATCAGAGAACAGGCAGGAGACATGAAGTCATCAAACTGATGAGCAGACCCAGATGCAAACAAGCAGAGAAGATGCTCAGCACCAGGCCATTAAGGAAATCCATGACGAGAACCACTGCACACCTGTCAGAGAGACACAATGAAGAACAAGAACACCAAATCTGTGAGCATGCAGAGGCCCAGGACTTCACACTTTGCTGGTGGAAATGGGAAGTCGTTCAGACACTCTGGAAAAGTTTGGCACCTTCTTAAGAAATGAAACACATACTACATGACCTGGCATTTTTCTTGTGTGTTTTTATTCCAGAGAAATAAAAACTTATGCTCATACAAAAATGTGTACACGATTGCTCATAGCAGCTTATTTGTAACTAGAGACCGGGTGCACAAAATTCGTGCATGGGAGGGGGGTGTCCCTCAGCCCAGCCTGCACCCTCTCCAATCTGGAACCCCGTGAGGACATCCCTTTCACAATCCAGGACTGCTGGCTCCCAACTACTCGCCTGCCTGCCTTCCTGATTGCCTCTAACCGCTTCTGCATGACAGCCTGATCACCCCCTAACCACTCCCCTGCCAGCCTGATCATCCCCAACTGCCCTCCCTTGTATATTCCCTCTTTATTAGATATGGGTTTTTCTTTATCATATTGGACAGTCCTAACTGGTTTGGCTCAGTGGATGGAGCATTGGCTGCAGCCTCAGGGGTCCCAGGTTCAATTCTGGTCAAGGGCATGTACCTTGGTTGGGGGTACATACCCAGTGGGGAGTTTGCAGGAGGCAACTATTCGATGTTTCTCTCTCATAGATGTTTCTAGCTCTCTATCCCTTTCCCTTCCTCTCTGTAAAAAATCAATAAAAATTATTTTTTAAAAGAAACATTTAAAATTCCTCCATCTGCCTGGCTGGTGTGACCCCAGGCTGCCACCACTGACGGGGATCGCGCCCTGGCCAGGCTGAGGCCCAGCCCAGGCTGTCTCCAGGGCCAGGGGATCCGCAGCTTGGGTGCGAGGCCCTGCTGGCCTGAGACCCCAGCCCAGGCTGTCGCCACGGCCAGGAGATTGCATGGTGCTGGTATGCGGCCCTGCTGGTCTGAGACCCCAGCCCAGGCTGCTGCCGCTGGCCTGAAGATTGCGCCCCAGGGATGCATGGCCCTGCTGGCCTGAGACCCCAGCCCAGGCTGCAGCCACTGACCGGAGTCGGCCGGGATTGTGCCAGGAGCTGGTGCCTCCCAGCTGGACACCCTGGGCTGCCACCACTGGGCAGGGGTTGCTGCATTGGAGGCGTGTGCCTCCCAGCTAAACACCCTGGACTACCCACGCTGGGGGGACTTGGGGACTCAGGGAGGGCAAAGAGGATTGGGCACCGCCATTTATGTTGCGGAGCGATGGTTAATTTGCATATTACTCTTTTATTAGATAGGATAGTAAAAAACTAGAGTCAACCAAAACACCCCTGGCTCAGCAAAGCCAAGTGAGCATCCAACCACACAATCGAATGCTGCCCAGTATACCAAGGGATGAGTTATTGGTGGATGCAACAGCTGGGGAGGATCTCCACGGCATTGTGCTGAGTGCAAAGCTAGTCTAAAGACACCACGTGCTCTATGATCTACAGATATAACACTCATGAAATGACGCGGGTATGTGAATGAGAACAGATGAGTGGCTGCCAGACCCGAGGGGAGGGATGGGAGGGTGTACTAGGAAGGGGTTGCACCAAGGAGGTTTGTGAGGCTGGAATAGTTCTGAGGTTGCTTATATGAAGCTGCACATGTGGTGAAGTGGCAAAGGTCTGTGCAAATATCTGCCAATGTCAGTTCCCAGATTCAGATTGTTTATAGTTATGCCAGGTGTTACCATTGAGGAAAACTGGCGGAGGGCACCCGGGATCTCTATACTACTTTGCAACTTCATGTGAATTTCCCATTCATAAAAATTAAAAGTAAAGGAGAAATAGTGCCAAAATAAATACTTCTTCAGAAAAAACTTATAATAGAGTGTATGGACCTCCTTGCACACCTCCATATACTTCACACACCTCCTGGGACCACAACCCCAAGTTGAGAATCACAGAGGGGGTGTGGGAGGGGCTGGCTAAGTCCCATGACGTGCAGCCGCTCCTAGGTGAGGTTCGGAGGAGGACAGCAGTGCTAGGGCCAAAGCCGGCCCCAGTCATAAAACAGCATTCCTTGCTTTCCCCCACCCACTCCCTTTCTCCGAAGATGCTGGTGGGCACTGAGGATGTGCCGAGGGCTGAGTGCCGCTCCTCTGAGGGTGGATGATAAGGTGGAGTAAGTGCTGTGCGCGTCAGAGCAAAGTCGCTGGCCCAGTGGCGAGCCTGGGAGGCTTCCTGGGTGGAGGGCTCTTGGGCCGGAACCAGTTAGGAAAGAAGGTGATGCTGGTCAGAGGGAGTTCTAGAAACAGCTTGTGCCAAGGCCTGGAGTGGAGGGTTGGCAGGGAGGGCGGGTTGTGCCTGGGTGTGTGGGAGAGGAAGGTGCAGGGCAGGTGGAAGCAGGCAGCAGGGGCTGCATGTTGACCTCAGGTGCGTAGGGTTTAATCTAGAATCTGGGAGGCAGTGAAAGGTAGGAGCAGGCACTGTGAGAGAGACCGTGAAGGGTAGGTGGGAGGGGACGGGCCAGGATGGAGTGGAGGCCCGGAGACGGCATGGGAGGGTTCCCAGGGAAGCAGTCTTGGGGAAGAGTTAGCCAGTGCTGTGTCGACAGCACAGCTACAATGGCTCCAGAGGCCAGGCCAGGCCCCGGAATCACTGGCACTTCTTTCCTGTCTCTGGACGGTGGGCAGGAAGGCACAGCCTGGCTGCAGCAGAGGACCCTCTGAGCTGCTGGCGGAGAGCCTGCTCACGGCTTGGGGCTGTCTTGTTCCTGCAGGTGGCGCATGAGTGTCGGGCATCCAGTGTGTTACCAGGCTGTTCCTGTGGAGACCTCCCTGCCACTAGGGAGCGGGCAGATAGCAGCCTCGGGCAGAGGCCCGCGGCTGGGGGAGGAGGCAGCTGCTGTCCGCCACCGTGTCCACATTGTGTGTCTCTAGAGCAACTCCAGTGCAGACGGTCCTCCGCGCTCCAGTTCCCCCCCCGGGGTTTGGGCAGCGGAGCACTTCGCTCTGTGATAGATGACGCTTCACTACGTGCCACCTGTCGAGGATTCTGTCTCCTTCCAGACAGGACCCCCGCCGCAGGGGCCTGCTGCCTTCTCCGGGTGCCCGTGCCCAGGGCCAGGCTCGGTGCCCGGGGGATGCTGACGGGGCTTTGGCTGTCTGGGACGCAGATTCACTCAGTGGCCGTGACTCTGGCTGGCTTGCTGCTTCCGGGCCTTGCTGGGCTGTACAAAGCACCCCCTGCTTTATGTGTGCAGACACCGTCTGTGTAAATGTGAACTCTGTGCTCTGGTATGCACAGGACAGGATGGGCATGCTACCCATGGCTCCTCCCCTCAGCATCCCTGTGACCCTTCCTGCCGCTCAAACACACGCGCTCCCTCCTCACTGCCTCGAGGAATGGACCTCTCATTTGGGAACGCCTGGGTCTGTTCAGTAAGCCAGTGGGCTGGGGCCAGTCCCTGATGAGTTAGTCTAGAGCAAGTCTTCCTCTGTCGGATCAGAAAGCTATTATTACGTGGGATTTGGAGCACCAGAAAAGTGGAGAAGTAGACGCTTCCAGGTTCTTGAGAGATACCCTGCCCTGCCCCTGGGACCACTCCCAGGTACAGGGAGAGGGAGAAGATGCCAGCGGGTCTGAGAGAATCTAAGAGCAGAATATGCAGTCAGGTAGGGGCAGGAGAAACTGCCCTCCTGTGTGGTGGGCAAGGTTACACCTGGGCCCAAACATAGTCCCTGTGTCTGCCTACCGGCCTGAGAGGCCACCAAAGTTGGGTGTCCCAAAACCCAGCCATGCAGGTTTCTCCCCTGCTCTGGAACAGGTCTGTGGTGTAACTGCATGGACCCCAGACTGCAGAGAGACGGGGAAGAGCTCACTGTGGTGAATGGAAGTGGCCAGAGCCTCTAGGGCTGGAGAAGTGGGAGCAGAGGGCATGGTGACCAGATGGTGAAATAGGGTTTGAGGGGCAAGAGTAAAGGAAGTCCAGTGTATCTTCACAGCCAGTCTGTAGACTGAGCTCCCCACTACCTGTGAGTGCACACATTTGCACTTATTTTTTTATTTAAGGAAGCTTGCTGTTTGGGGGGGCAGGAGCCAGTGAATTGGGCATTGTCAGATGTTTACTTAGAATGAACAAAACCCAGTATTATGTTCTGTGTCCTACTCTGCAAAATATAAAATGTGAGGAGCATGATTTCATCGCAAGAGTGATCTGGCACCTGCACGCTGTGAATGTGTGTCTGTCTCCGGCTGCACCGCGCCTGGGGGCCGCAGCCACAGCAGCCCTGAGCTCAGTGTTTCACCAGCATCCAGGAACCAGGCTGGGTGGCAGAAGCTGACTCTGGAAGTAATAATAGTCAATGGGAACTAAGTGAATTAAGTATGGCCAATGACATAAAACCACAGCATCACACTCATGCTCACCACAGAATATTTAGAGCAGGTGGCAAGGTGGGGCATATGCGAAGAGGCAACTTTGAACAGGGCAGCTGGCCCATTTATGAGACATCAGCTCTGAGCAGACCCCCACTCTTGGGTCCTGAACAGTTTCCTGAGCGTGCGTGTGTGCACCCAGCACAGGTGCAGTGTCCGTGCCCAGCATACATTTGGTGAGTTCCTGTCTGCGCCTGGCTTCCTGGAGGGCAAGGGTCAGAGTCTGCCACACCCGTCGCTGCCACCCAGATGTCTCAGCCAGAGTGAGGTTCTCCAGCTGAGCGTCATGGACACGCAAAGGCAAGCACAATTCTGTGCAGGGTTGTCATTCCTCAAGTTGGAGTCTAGAAAGAAAGGATTCTTCTGCCTAGGGGCATAACCCCTCCCCCAGCTCTGGTCATCACAAGGCCAGGAGGAACACAGTGGATGCACTCTTACTGTCAGAATTAGTAATTGGGTCCCAGAGTGCTACAGAATCATTTCTTTGGGGGTTCTAGGAGTATAAGAAAGGCAAGCACAGGGTTCCGGGGAGTGCAAAAGGGGCTGCTTATCCCTGTCTATGTGGGAGGAGTTAAAGAAGGCTCTCTGGAGTGGTAAAATGTGAGTGGATCTGAAGGATGAGAAGGGGCTGTCAGGTGGCCAGATAAAGAAATGAGGGAAGCTGAAACTGGTTTGGCTCAGTGGATAGAGCGTCGGCCTGCAGACTGAAAGGTCCTGGGTTCGATTCCGGTCAAGGGCATGTACCTTGGCTGCGGGCACATCCCAGTAGGGGGTGTGCAAGAGGCAGCTGATCGATGTTTCTCTCTCATCAATGTTTCTAACTCTCTATCCCTCTCTCTTCCCCTCTGTAAAAATTCAATAAAACATACTTAAAAAAAAAAGAAATGAGGGAAGGAGGGTTGGTTATGTGTGTGCATGTCTTTAGGAAGGAAGAGTAAAAGCCCCAGCATGCATCAGGAGTCTGTATGGGTTGGGCAGCTGCTCTTATTCCAGGCTGTTATTTGCAACCATAAGGATGCTCAGGGGTGAAACACATAGCTGGGCCCATTATTAGACTTCAAGTACAGATGACGAACTTGAGTAGAATATGTAGGAGAAAAATATAGAAAAAGAAAAAAGTTCATCATGAGGAAAGGAGAAGGAATCGGGTATAGGTTATAAGTGGCTCTAGGCGGAGTTCCAGTTGCTCCGCAGTCCTCACCAGCATTTGGTGTTGTCACTCTTTTTAATTTTTGCCATTTTGGAGAAGTGTGTAGTGCTAGCTCATTATGGTGTTAGTTTGCATTTCCTAAAGACTAGTGAAGTTTAGCATTTTCTCATGTGCTATGGCCATCTTCTTCAATAGTTCTTCAAACCATTTGGCTATTTTGGGTTGTTTGTCTTCTTCTTATTGAATGATGACAATTATATATTCTGTATACAAGTCCTTTGTTAGTTATAGATATCATGAATAATTTTTGTCTAAATGAATTAGTCTTCATTTTCATAACCATATCTTTGGAAGAGCAGACTTAAAATTTTTAAGTAGTCCCACTTATCAATTTTTAATGGTATCTCAA
The DNA here is from genome assembly GCA_036971965.1 of Nyctalus aviator. Lineage (NCBI taxonomy): Eukaryota > Metazoa > Chordata > Mammalia > Chiroptera > Vespertilionidae > Nyctalus > Nyctalus aviator. The sequence continues at coordinate 82,840,201 of CM072928.1, read as the reverse complement.
TATTCAATATAGATATATCAAAATTTAGAAATTAACTTATTTAACTGACTCTTGCTTGGACCTTTGGGCTGTTTTCTGCTTTTCAGTATTTTATTTGTTTTAAGGAATATCATCTTTACCATCATTATTCTGAACTCGATATCAGATAAATTTCTTATTTCCATTTCACTTATCTCTTCTTCTGGAGAATTCTCTAGTTCTTTCATTTGGGGGTTGTTTGTTTGTCTCTTCATTTTGACTGCCTGTTTCTTCAGTTTGTGACTGTATTAGGTGGATCTGCTGTGTATGTCAATCTGGTGCAGGTCAGGATCAAACACTGTTTCTGACTAATTAGATCAGGCAAAGATTCAAGTCCTCCAGAGACTGCCTCTACCTACAAACTGATAGGATTGCCTCTTGAATTGCCCTAAGGAAATCACCCACAGGCATGGTGAGAGGTTTTTTTTTATAGGGTGGGGCAATTGCTTCTGTTGGGAGGCTAATTATTATTCTCAGTCTCTTAATGGGCCTCTGCCCCTCCAGTCTCTATGCAGTCTCCATTTTCTGTTCTCAGTTATCAGGATTCTCTCTAACGAGTCTCTGGTGATTATTCAGGAATTTTTTCTATATTTTAGTTGTAATTCCAATTTAGTCCTGGGAGCATGTTAATCCTTGGTTACTTTTAAATTATGTTGATGGCAATCTTTTTTGCAGCAACCTGAATAAGGACAGCCCTAGCTGGTTTGGCTCAGTGGATAGAGCATCAGCCTGTAGGCTGAAGGGTTCTAGACTCAATTCCAGTCCAGGGCACATATGTTGGCTGCAGACTCCTCCCTGGCCTGCGCCCCGGTCAGGGCATGTGCAGGAAGCAACCAATTGGTGTGTTTCTCTCACATCGATATTTCCTCTGGGAATATTGTTATAGTTAAAACTTCGTTCAAAGGATTGTATAAAATGCATCTCAGGAGGCCAGCATGTGTAAGTCTTATGCCATGCCTCTCATAATGGGTGCCAGTGAAGCCCAGTTTCAAGGAACCAGCCACTCCCTTAGAATTCCCATTGCTGGCTAATTTGTTTATAAATAAATGAGATTTTAGAAATGCTTAAAACATACCTGTGAAATCTTGTCACTGCACTTTGTTTAGTAAACCTTTTTTTTTTTTTAAATAAGGAGATATAATTATAGAAAATTTCCAGCGAGCAAGTCCAGAAACTAGACCCTTACTTCTAAAGGAACTTGGCAGTGATTTATTGAATGAATACTGACCAACGTTTGCTGTGAAGCTGGCAAAGGTCTCCCCAGCAAAGAGGCCACAACTCAGATTAACTAAGAGACACTGTTCCTGACCTTCAGAAAATAATGTCATAACTATCATTTGCTCAGGCTGCTATGCTCTGGGCCAGGGCCTGCATGTGCTGTCTTTAATCTTCAACCACAGCCTTGCCTGAGATTGCTGCTCCATTTACAAGGAGCAGGCAGTGGTGGGCCCAGGCCACATGACTCATACCAATAGAGCCAGAGACTTCTGGTCTGCTATTTTTCATCCATACCACAGACCACATAGGTCACCACAGTTTAAAGACATGCAGAAAGAACACATGTCATCTAAAAAAGTTTTTTCCTCTTGGAAAAAGTTTCATTTACTGGTGGCAAAACGAAGTACTGATTTTTGCTGGAAGTCTTGGAAATGTCCTGGAGCTATCTGGTAGCCTGTGGCTGGCCAGGCCACTCCTGGATTGAGACTGGAACTAAACATCTGGGTCAGTAGATTTGGAAGCCAGGAGGTGAAGCCTGAGGCATGCCTCTTTCAGAAGGTCTTCGGGAGTGTGACCCTCCCATCTCTGCAAGCATCCATGACAGGTGGCTGGACAGGCCTGGAGAACGGACAGGTGCAATGGTCAGCACCAGCTTAATCACAGACTGTGAACTGCATGACGTTAGCCCCCTTCCCACCTTTACTCGTAACTCCTACCCCCTAACAGGGTGCTCAGACATCCCGATTTGCTCAGGATAGTTCCACTTTATGCCTGCTGGCCAGGTGCAGCTACATATGTTTACTCCTTTGCATTCAAAACTGTCCAAGTTTGGACATTCTATATTAACTCAGAGGGACCAGGCAGAGACACTCAGGAGGAACTCTAACTTAAACCTCAATTAGGGCTGTCTTTGAGAAGGACAATTTATGATAATTTTTATTAGTCTCTACCCTTTAGATTGCAGTGACCTCAAATTGGCTTTAGCAAGAAAAAAAATGTATTTGTTTGACAGTTGGAGGTGGGGACTGGGCAGGATTCAGGTGTGACAAAAAAACAACAAAAAAACCAACCATGAATGAAAGAACATGAGAGTTCTCTAGAAGAAAAGATAAATGAAATGGAGATAAGAAATTTATTGATATAGAGTTCAGAGTAATGATGATAAAGCTGATCAACAGCATGAGAAAAGATATAGTAACTATGAAAACAGAAATAAAAAATGACATAGCATAAATAAAAAACACATTGGAAGGAATACACAGTAGATTAGGGGAAGCTGAGGATTGAATCAGTGAATTAGAAGACAGGTTTGAAAAAATCACTTAATCAGAGAACCAAAAAGAAAAAAAAAAACAATTAAAAAATAGAGGACAGCTTCAGGGAGGTGTGGGACAACATGAAACATAACAGTATTAGAATAGTAGGTGTGTCAGAGGAGGCAAAAAGGGAGAAAAGGATAGATTGAAGAAATAATGGAAGAAAACTTCCTTATCCTGACCAGGAAAAAGTCACACACATTTAGGAGGCACAGAGAAACCCAAGCAAGAAGGCACATCATAATTAAAATGTCAAAGATTAAAGACAAAGAGAGAATCTTAAAGGCAGCAAAATAAAAGCAATTTGTTACATACAAAGGAGCTCCTATAATGCTGATACTTAATTTCTCATCAAAACTCTAAAGGCCAGAAGGGAATGGCATAAGTACTAAAGATAATGAAAATCAAAGATCTGAAATCAAGATTACTATATCCAGGAAGGCTTTCAAAATAGATGGTGAGAGGAACCCAAGATGGTGGCATATGTAAACATACCTAAACTGCAGCCATGCACCACAATTTCAAAACTACAACTAAAAGGCAAAGCATCTATCACCCAGAGCCATGGGAGGGCTGGCTGAGTGGAAGATCTATAACCAGACAGAAAGAGAGGGGAGCATTAAGTGAACAAACAATGAAAAACTGAGATACGAGGGTGAGAGATATGGGCTGGCAGCGGATCCCGGCTGGTGGCAGGTGTTGCTTTCTTGAACTGGAAGGGAAGATGCACAAGACCCAAACTCCTACTGGTAGAAGCTGGACTGTCTGCCATCGGGTCAGAAAGTGAGGGTGGCTGGCTTGCAGAGCTGCATGGAGGAATAATTGTTTGCTGCGCTGGAGCTCGAGATATGGGGACTTGGTTGGAGGCCAACCATTGCTGTTTGCCACATTCTAGCCTAGTGATGCTCTGAGACTCCACCCCACACAATCTACAAACATACCCAAGCTCCAAGCAGCAGCTTTCACATATGAATGGCCTTCACTATGGTTGCTAACTTGCAAACTGGTTCAGACAGTTCCATAATCTACAAATTTCAAGCAAGGAGGAGAGGACTATAGTTCTTGCTGTAGCTCCTGCAGGGTGGCCTCAGACAGTAGCTCACCTGCACCCCATTGGAGATCCAGAAGCCAGTGTATCGAGTGGTCAGTGTGAGAAACATATTTCAACTCCTCACATCCATAACTGACACATTCAAGAGGCAGACTCAGTGAGCACCAAAGCCCCACTGAAACAAGTTCTGCACCACAAGTCGGTCTACAGCACAACAGTTCTTCCATTATAAACACAGTGTGTCCCCACAGCCAATTGGCCTGGAGGACAATTCCACCAAGGGTACCAAATGCAATCAAGGCTTAACTACACCAAGACTTTGCACTCAGCCCACAAAGGGGAATATCAAAACCGTCCACCTTGGGTAATTGGGAGAGCTGAGCTACTGGCTCCTATAGGTCACCTACCTCACAAAGCCACTCCATCAACACAGGGAACCAGCCAAAATGCGGAGACACAGAGGCATGTCATGAAAGGGGGCAATGGAAGAGAGGAAACTATGGGAGGACATGGAGTTCAGGACCACATTTATAAGGTTACTCAAGAGTCTTCTAAAAACTGCTGAGAAACTTGATGAGACCTTCAAGGATCTTAATGAGAATGCCAAAAAAAAATTTAAAAAAATTATGAACAACAAAAAGACATCAAATACATATCTACCAACAAGTGAATCTAAAAATCAAGTGAATAAAAAGTCTGAAGAACAGAATGGACTGGTGAATATAATGGAATAAGGGACATAGAAAGGGAGTGGACTGACAATTCTCAGGGGGAAGGGGGTCTGAGGGGTACGGGAAGAGATTGGACAAAAATCTTACACCCATGGATGAAGACAGTAGTGGGGGTAAGGACATGGGGTGGGGTGGGGAATTGGATGGAGGGGGGCTATGGGGAAAAAAAGACGGACACCTGTAATAATCTGAATAAAGAGTTATTAAAAAAAAAAAAAGAGGATGAAATAAAGAGCTTCCCAGACAGAAAGAAGGCTAACGGGGTTTATCACCACCAAACCAGCACTACAAGAAATACTAACTGGACAGCTGTAATGAGAAGAAAAGAGAAATCTAGCCATATAGAATTAAAATGGCAATAAACAAGTACCTATCAATAATAACCTTAAATGTAAATGGATTAAATGCTCCAATCAAAACACATAGGGTGGATACAAAAACATGGCCCAATTATATGCTGTCTACAAGAAACCCACCTCAGAACTCACACAGGATGATAGTGAAAGGATGGAAAACACCTTTCCATGCAAATGGAAATGAATTTAAAAAAAAGCTGGATTATCAATACTCACATCCAACAAAATAAATTTAAAATGAAGACCATCACAAGAGACAACAAAGGTCAATACATAATACTAAAGGGGTTAATCCAACAAGAGGATATATAACCCTGGTTATATGCACCCAATATAGGAATATATATATATATATATATATATATATATATTTATAAACAAAACTGTAGAGGGCTTAAGGGAGAGATTGACAGCAGTACAGTCATAGTAGGTAACTTTAACACCCTGCTGACTTTATGGGATAGATCTTCCAGACAAAAAAATTAACAAGGAAACAGTGACTCTAAGGGACACATTGGATCAGATCAATTTAATTGACATTTAAGGACCATTTCACCCCAGAGCTGCAGAATATATATTCTTCTCAAGTGCACAAGAGTCATTCACATAGATATACCATATTTTAGGAAACAAAGCAAGTCTCTATGAGTTCAAGAAGATTGAAATTATATCAAGCATCTTCTCAGATCACAACTGAATGAAATTAGAAATCAACTACAATAAAAATAGCCCAAAACATTCAAACACATCAAGGCTAAATAGCATGTTATTAAACAAGTAGATGCCTGATGTATGAAGATTTGTGCAGAATGGGTTATCTTTACTCTGTAGCCTTCACTCCACCCAAAGTCACCTTTTCGCCTTCCCATGCTGCCCACCCCTGGCCGCTGGGTGCCTGTATATGCAAATTAACCAGCCATATTTGTTGGGTAATTTGCATACTCACTCCTGATTGGGTGATGGGCGTCATGAAGGTCTGATCAATTTGCATCTTTCTCTTTTATTAGTGTAGATAAATGGGTTATCAATGAGATCAAGAAAGAAATCAAAATCTTCCTGGAAACAAATGAAAATGAACACACAACAACCCAAAATCTTTGGGACACAGCAGAGTTGTCCTGAGAGGGAAGTTCATAGCATTATAGGCTTACCTCAAAAAACAAGAAAAATTTATAATAAACTATTTAACCCTACAACTCATAGAATTGGAAAGAGAACAACAAGAAAAGCCTAGAGTAAGTAGAACAAAGAAAGTAATAAAGATTAGAGCAGAAATAAATGACATAGAGATTAAAAAAACAATATAAAATATATGAAACCAAGAGCTGCTTCTTTGAAAAGATATAACAAGATTGACGAATCTTTAGCCATACCCATCAAGAAACAAAGAAAGATGATGCAAGTAATTAAAGTCATAAATGAAAGCAGTGAAGTAACAACTTTCATCACAGAAATACAAAGAATTGTAGGAAAATACTATGAACAACTATATGCCAACAAGCTGAACAATGTGGATTAAATGGACAAATTCCTAGAAAAATACAATCTCCCAAAACTCAATCAGGGAGAATCAGAAAACCTGAATAGAACAATAACAATTGATGAAATTGAAGCAGTAATAAAAAGAAAACTGCCAAGAAACAAAAGTCCTGGTCCAGACAGCTTCACAGGGGTGTTTTACCAGCATTCAAAGAACAACACCTACACTCAAACTGCTACAGTAAATCCTAGAGGAAGGACACTTCCAAACTCTTTTTATGAGGCCAGCATTATCCTAATTCCAAAACCAGATAAAGACACTACAAAGAAAGAGAATTACAGGCTAATATCCCTGATGAACATAGATGCTAAAATCCTCAACAAAATATTAGCAAATCAGATCCAGAAACATATTAAAAATAGATCATACACCATGACCGAATGGGATTTATTTCAGGGATGCAAGGCTGGTACAATAGTCATAAATCAGTAAACGTGACACATCACATAAACAAATTGAATGACCAAAATTACAGGATCCATACCAATAGATACAGAAAAGGCATTTGACAAAATCCAACAGCATTTAAAAAAACCCAAAAGCTCTCAGTAAAGTGGGAATAGAGGGGGTCATATCTCAACATGGTAAAAGCCATATATGACAAATCTACACAAATATCATACTTAAAGGACAAAAACTAAAACCATTTCCCCTAAGAGCAGGAACAAGACAGAGATGACCACTTTTACCACTCTTACTCAACATAGTACTGGAAGTCCTAGCCACAGCAATCAGACAAGAAGAAGAAATAAAAGGCATCCAAATTGGAAAAGAGGAAGTAAAAATATCTTTATTCGTAGATGGCATGATATTGTACATAGAAAACCCTAAAGACTCCATGAAAAAACTTCCAGATTTAATAAATGAATTTGGCAATGTAGCAGGATGCAAAATCAATGCCCCAAAATTGATGTCATTTTTACATACCGATAATTAATTCTCAGAAAGAGAAATGAAAAGAAAAAATACAACCCTATTTACTATTGCAACAAAAAAATTAAGATATTTAGGAATAAACTTAACCAAGGAGGTAGAAGACTTGTACTCAGAAAACTATAGGGCATTGGGGGGGAAAAAAAAGAAAGAAAGAAAGAGAGGACAATATAAACAAGTGAAAGAATATCCCATGTTCTTTGGGATGGTAGAATTAACATAATTAAAATGCCCGTTCTTCCCAATGCAATCCCTATTAAAACACCAACAGCATATTTCACAGATTTAGAACAAATACTTCAAAAATTTATATGAAAACAAAAAAGACTCCAAATATCTGCAGCAATCTTGAGAAAGAAGAGCAAATTTGGAGGAATCACAATACCAGCTATGAAGTTATACTACAAAGCCACCGTAATGAAAACAGCCTGGTACTGGCACAAGAACAGGCATATAGATCAGTGGAGCAGAACAGAGACCCCTGAAATTGACCCAAGCCCTTACACTCCATTAATATTGGACAATAACATACAATGGAATCAAGACAATCTCTTTAATAAAAGTTGTTGGGAAAATTGGACAGCTACATGAAGAAAAAAAAAAGAAAGAAAGAAAGAAAAAAGAAACTAGTCCACCAACTTACACCATACACAAGAATAAACTCAAAATGGATAACAGACTTAAATATAAGTCATGACTGTCAAGTGTAGGGAGATCTGGGGGAGATAAGAGATCAACCAAAGGACTTGTATACATGCATATAAGTACAACCAATGGACACAAAACTCTGGGGAGGGAGGGTATGTAGGGGGGAAGCAATGTTAAAACATGTACACAGATAATAATTTAATAAAAAAATGTAAGTCATGAAACCATACAAATCCTAGAAGAAAACATAAGCAGTAAAATATCAGACATCTCTCTTAGTGATATGTTTATGGACACATTTCCTATGGCAAAGGAAACTAAGGAAAAAATAAACAAATGGGACTACATTAAAGTAAGCTCTGCATAGCAAAAGAAACCATCAACAAAACGAAAAGGAACCCCACTGTATGGGAGAACATATTTGGCAATGATACGTCTGTTACATAAAAATATATAAAGAATTCATACAACTTAACAAAAGGAAGACAAACATTCTAATTAAAAATTGGGCAAAGGACCTAAATAGACACTTCTTCAAATAGGACATACAAATGGCCAGGAGACATGAAAAAATGCTCAAAGTCACCAATCATCAGAGAGATGCAAATCAAAATGAGATATCACTTCACACCTGTCAGAATGGCTCCATCAAGAAATCAGCAAAGGAAAAGTATGGTGAGAATGTGGAGAAAGGGAACCCTAGTACACTGCTGGTGGGAATGCAGACTGGTGCAGCCACTTAGAAAACAGTATGGAGTTTCCTCAAAAAAATAAATATGGAACTGCTATGTGACCAGTGACCCTACTTCTAGGAATATAACCTAAGAAACTCGAAACATCAATCAGAAAGAATGTATGACCCCTATGTTCATAGCAGCACAATGTACTGTAGCTAGGATCTGGGAGCAGCCCCAGTGCCCATCAGCAGATGAGTAATTAAAAAGCTGTGGTACATTCACACCACGGAATACTATGCAGCAGTAAGAAAGAAGGATCTCTTACCCTTTGAGACAGCATGGAGCAACCTGGAGAGTATCATGCTAAGCAGAATAAACCAGCCAGAGAAAGACAAGTATCACATGATTTCACTCATATGTGGACTCTAATGAACAAAATAATCTGAGGAACAAAACAGTCAGAGACATAGAAGCATGGAACCAACTGCAGAATCTCAGAGGGAAGGCAGGGGAGGGTAGTGATCAACTAAATGAGTTGTATGCGTATGTGTGTAGCCCATGGACACAGACAACAGGGTGGTGAAGGCCTGGGGTGGAGGGTAGAGGCCGGCTAGAAGGGGTCAATGGGGATAAAAAGGGATGTATGTAATACTTCCAACAATAAGGATTTTTTAAAAGTCTGGCCAGCACAACTCAGTGGTTAAGCGTTGACCTGTGAACCAGCTGGTCATGGTTCAATTCCTGGTCAGGGCACATGCTCAGGTTGTGGCCTGGATCCCCAGTGTGGAGTGTGCAGAAGGCAACCAATCAATGATCCTCTCTCATCATGTTTCTGTCTCTCCCTTTCCCTCTCTGTCTAAAATCAATAAAATGATATTGAAAAAAAAAAAAGATTCTCACTTCATGGTGCTGAGCATCAGTGGGAGGACCAGGAGGATCCAGAGTGCAGGGGCCTCCCAGGCAGAGGGAAGAGAGAGCCGGCTGGGGATCCAGGCTGAACCTCTACACTTTGGGCCCGATTCTCCACTTGTGTAGGGCGTGTGGCTTATGAGCTCTTGCTGCTGCCAGGGACCCCTGCCTGGCTCCTGTCCAGGCTCCTCATCCTCAGCAGGGCCTCGAAGACACCTCTCTCCACTCAACTCAGCCCACAGTCCTGGGACCGCTCTGAGGATCTCTAAAAGACATGGTAGGATTTGGGAGAGGGGTTTGGGTGGAATACATACAGGGTGGGGCAAAAGTAGGTTTCTAGTTGTAAGTGAAACAGTTTATTCCTATATTATTTATTAACTAGAGGCTCAGTGCACAAATTCATGTACAGGTGGGATCCCTCTGCCTGGCCTGCCATGGGGGCGATTGGGGCCGGCTGGGGGAGGGACCACAGGCGGAGGGGAGGTTGGTTGTGGGAGCGCACTGACCACCAGGGGCAGCTCCTGCATTGAGCGTCTGCCCCCTGGTGGTCAGTGCACGTCATAGCGACTGGTCCTTTGGTCTTGGTTCTAGGCTTTTAAATATATAGATACATATAGATTACTGTATTATTTTCTGTTAGGTCGAGGCACGGGGGAAGCCCAGAGCTGATGCAAGCATCTGCAAGGTAGATGGTGACAGAGATAACTGGGCCTTCCTAACCCCTGACCCCAGGCAGGAATTCCACCCCTCTCATGCCCTCCGCCCTCCCCTCACCAAACAGCTGTATAAAAGAAGTACCTGTGCCCCCTTATGGAGGAACTTCCCTGGCCCACACTGGGACCAGTGAGCTTCGGCCGGGAGCGCAGATTAAAACCTCCCCCTTTTAATCGCCTGGACTCTGTCTTGTTTTCTGCTTCGCAAACCTCTCATGTTCCATATGAACAACCGTAGCCTTACTTTTGCCCCAACCTGTATGTATGTATGTAGAATGAGCGCCAGTGGTCTGTTGGCAAAGTTGGTTGGCAGTGACCTCATCTTCCCATTAAACAGTGGTCATTAACCCTTTCTCTCCCTGCGAGCAGAGGAGACCCCCAGGGTATAGTGGGCAAAAGCCCCAAGGCCAGAACTCTGCCTCGTTTGTAAGATGGAATAATAATTCCATCATTATTGACAGGGTAATTGGTACAATAGCAACTATTACTTTGTTGATGCAGCTTATAGCAGCACCCACATCACAGGCTACACAGAGACTGAGGGCAGCGCTGAGCGGGGGGCCGGGCGGAGCACCCGCAATGCTGGCGGCTGTGAAGCGGCTCCAGCACCCGGGCCGGCCCGCTGGCAGGTTCGGTGCCCGGGCAGAAAGGGGAACTCGTCCGCGGCCCCCAGAGCACCAGGCGGGCGCCGGTGAGCCTGCCGCCCCGGGAGGCCGGGGTGGAGCCGGCAGAGCGGGCGGAGCAGGCTCCGGGATCCCACCCGCACCGCCTCCGGAAAGCGCGGTGCCCGGCCACCCCCGGCCCGCGGGGGCGATCCCGGGAGGGGAAGCGGCCCAGGCACCGCGTCAGTGCGGCCCGGGCGCCGCCCCCGCCCCGGGCTCCCGCCGGAGGGCCTTCGCCGGCGGCGGCCGCGGCGGAGCTGACCGCCCCCGCCCGCCCCGCCCCGGCCGCGTCGCGTGGCTCCGCGCTCGCCCCGCCCCCGCGCGGTGTCCGCTCCGAGCGGCGGCGAGCGGAGCGGCGGGCCGGAGCGGCGGGCTGAGCGCGGCGCCCGCGGCGGGCAGCGGGCGCGATGGCGGAGATGGGCAGCAAGGGGGTGACGGCGGGGTAGTTCGCCAGCAACATGCAGAAGAAGCTCACGCGCGCCCAGGAGAAGGTGAGCGCGAGCGGCCCCGCCGCCCGGCGCTGGCCCCGCCGGCGCCCGCGGCCTCCGGGGAGGGGAGGGGGCCCGCCGCGGCCCGGCCCTGGGCTCCCGGCCCGGCACCTGCCCGACCCCGCGGGCCCGAGCGGCGCCGCCCCTCCGCCGGTGTCCTCCCGCCCGTGTCCTCCGCACGCCGGCCCCCGGCGGCCAGGTCCCGGGAGCCGCCCGGAGCCCCGGGCCGCCGCGCGGGGCGGGTGGCACCCCGGCGGCCGGGCCGCGGGTCCTCCGGGCGGCGGCGGGGTCTCCGAGGCCCCTTCCCCGCGCTGCCCGCTGCCCGCCTCCCCCCGCCGCTCCGCGGTGCGGGCTGGGCTCCCGCGGGCGCCCGCGGCCTGGGAGTTCCGGGGCCGGAGGGCTGCGCGGCCCCCGGGGGCTCCGCGTTTCCGGCGCCGGGAGGTGGCGGCCGGCTCCGGCCCGGGCGGGAGGGGCGCGCGGAGGGCGCGGGGCCCGGCGGGAGGGCTCGGACCCGGAGCCTCGGCGGGAGCGCGGCGGGCGGGGCGGACACGCGGGCGGCGGGGTCCGCTCGCTCGGCCCGGGGCCGGCGACCCTGGCTCCGGTCGGTCCGGGCCCCCCCGCCCCCCGGACTGTGCAACGTGAGACGCGGGCGGTGTGCTCCGCGGGGGGAGGGGGCCGCCTAGCCTCCGCCTCCGGGTTGACTGTTCTTAGGGAATGCCCGGCCGCGGGGCCGGAGGGCCCCTAAGGATTGAGCCAAGGAGCGACGGCGATGGAGGGTGCCGGTGAGGGCTCCGATCCCGGGCCGGCTGAGGAGTGGGCGGCGGTGGAGCGGCCCTCCCTGCGGAGCCGCGGCGCAGCTGTCCCCCCCACCCCCCCTCTGCCTGCGGGGCGGGAGGGGATTAGGGCCCTATAGATAGCCGGGCCGCGGCTCCGGGCCCAGTTGGGGGAGGGCCTCCTCTGCGCCAAGGAGCCCGGTGCCTGGAGCCGGCGGCTCGGCCCCAGCCTGCTCCCTGGTGAAAGAGGAGCCCTCAGGGCTGAGGCCGTTCAGCCCCTCCTGCGGCCCTCGCCCTCCTGCTGTCCCTTCGCCTGGCTGCCTTGTCATGCGGCCGCATCCTCCCCATTCTGGGGCAGTAGGCCTGGACTGCCCCTCCATGCAAGTGCCAATGTCATCACTGACCCCGCGGCGCTGCCTCCCGGCGCTGCCGTCTCCTTAGCCCGTTTTGTGGCCACAGGCAGTGGCTGACAGCTGGGCAGCTGCGGGTGTTGCCTCGAACCAGGGCCGGCCACCGGAGCCGGCTGCAGGGGACTGAGCAGCTTCGTGCTGCCGATAGGCAATGGTTAGGGACCCATCAGAAGCCCCAGCGGCACAGCAGGCCTTCCCTGTGTCTCAGAAAGCAGCCCTCCTCTGTCCACGGCCCTGTGGGAGCCGCTGGGTACCCCTCCCCACGAAGCCTGGTGGCTCAGCCCACGGAACCTCTCCCTCCTGCTCCGGGCACGCACAGCCTGAGTGCCAGGACCTGCGGCCTGCCAGCACCTTCTGCCGGCAGAAGCACCACCTCTAGCTCATGTGGCCAGTGGTCTCACAGGTCCCCCACCCGCCCACCTGCCTCTGCCAAGCCAGTGAGAAAGTGGTGACTCCCGCTGTCCAGTCTCCGAGGAGGCACTTCCTGAGCAGGCCAGGCTGGTTGTTCCCAGCGGCCGCTCCCAGAGGGCCACGGGTGGTCAGCAGAGCTTGCCCCCTGGTAGCTGTATCTCTCCAGGGTCCTGGCCTGGCCAACTGCTCGGCCAGCCTGCCTCCACTCTGCCTCCTGAGGGACGAAGGACGGGGGATGGCCTTCAAGGTCCCTGCCGGCGCTGAGTGGCTGTTTATGAGCAAACGAGGACATTTGGTGGCTGGCGTGGGCGCCTTGCGCTGGCCTGCGGGTGGGCTGGGCCGTCCCAGCTGGCCATGTGTCCTGTGCCTGCCTGGTGAGCGGGAGCGGCTGGGGCAGAGTGTGTGGTCTGCTGGCGCAGAGGTGTGGCTGTAAGGTCCTGGGGCCTGGGTGCCGGGAGAACAGGAGGAGGCTTGGAGAGGGTTGCCAGGGTCTGCCAGCATGGTGCCACGGCTGTTCACCCCAGCCCGCTGCCCAGAGCTCAGGCCGGGCACCATGAGGTCATCTTCCCTTTGTGGTGGCTTCCTGGACCCTCTAAAGGACAGTGCTCGTTTTGGGCTCAGGAGGGCGGCTGGACGGAGCTAATTCCGTTCGGGTGGGGCTGGGTCAGATGACAGGATTAGAGGTTGTGGAGCTGGGCCCCCTGGGGGAGGGGTCAGTTGGGGAGAAGGGACAGCTGGGGCAGGCTGGAATCTGGCCTGCTCCTCCCTGAGGTCCGTGCCAGGAGCCCTCCTAGGGGTGCCTACGGGAGGCTGGCCTTGCGCGGGGGCGGTGGGTAGGGGAGGGCCCAGCATGCCTGTGTCTGGTGGGAGGCCTGGTGGAGAGGGATAGCCCGGACAGAGAGCCAGGGCCTGCGGGAGCAGGTGCTCACGAGAGGGAAGGTGCAATGGCGGCTATTTATAGCCCTGACACTCGGCCAGGCGCTCAGCCCCCCCCCCCCAGCATCCATTTTGGCCTCCTCAGGAGGAATCGGACCTTCACAACCAGTCCTTGTCCGCACAGCAGCCTCCATCCACCCAGGAGCAGGCGCTGGGGGCAGGGAGCGCCTCTGACACCCCAGGTCTTCCCCCGACCCCCTTCCCAGGCCCATCTACACACATTCCTCTTCGCCTACTTTCTCCATCTCCCTTTCCCCTTGGCATCCATCTCTCTGTTCTCGAATGTCTGAGGACTCTTCCTGCTCCTTCCACTCATCAGCTACCCACCGCTCCCTCCCCCCTTCCTTGCTTGCTAGCTCGTGCTCTCTCTCGAGAATGTCCCAAGCTCTCGCTGAGCTTGTACCGGCTTTCCTGAGCCTCTGGGTCCAGGTGAGAGCAGTTTCTCCCGGAGCTCAAGCTGGTGTGCACGGCTCATCGCTGCACAGAGCTCCTGCCAGCATCTCGGTGGCCGTGGGGATGTGGACGTTGGCCGGGGGATGTGTGGGCAGCCCAGTGGGCCTGGCTGGGCGGAGTCTCCGCTGAGTAGATCGCTGGTCCATGGGGGCTCGGTGAGGGAGGCTGCTGCCTGGGCATGCAGGGAGGTGAGTGCATGGCGCATGGGATGCAGAGGCTGTTCCAGGAGGGACAGGAATGGGCCGCAGTGGGGGGCGGTGAGGACTGCAGTGCTGCCGTGCACTGAAGAGAAGGTGGGTGTGTGGTGAGTCCAGAGTGGGAGGGGGCAGCAGATTGGGGCCGGCTGTGCCCCTGGTCTATGCCTTTCCTCGGAGCTTGAATTCAGGGGTATGTACTCTGTGGGCTCCGGAGAAGACAAGGCCTGCACTCCTGCATTTTAACCCACAAGCCCCTTCTCATCTCCCTCTCCGGCCCCTGGCCCGGCCGGCCCCACACTGCAGGAAGTTGTCTGCGCTGGACAACGGGAGAGGATGCTCTGCCCTTCCCTCCTCCTCCACCTGAGTCTGGCCTCCATGGCGCTTTCTCCAGAAGGTTCTAGCATTCCTGTCCTCCTCTTAGTGTCAGGCCTCTGTCTCACCAAAGGAGAAGAGAGTGCCTGTGAGGGCTTGGCAGGCAGGCGGGCGTGGGCCAGTCACAGAACCCCCGAGCCAGTGTCTTTATGTAGAACAAGCTTGTCAAACTCAAAGGCTACCCCGGGCCAAATAAACAAGATTTAAGTGTATGTGGCTGCAAACCAGAAGCTTTAATTTTCATAGAAATGTAGATTTATTTCGATAGAGATAAGCTGAATACAAATGGCTGAAATAAATGAGTCACCGTTAACATAAAATAATAGAACCTTTTAATAAAAATTAATATTATTTCTTGAACACTAGCTTACCAAACACTGAATAACTGCACAAATTAATAAGCGAAATGCAAATAAACCCATTTTTCTTGTTCTCCGAAAGCAAAATATTGCCTGTTGTGCACACCAAACAAGTCAGTCCAAGATTAATGACGTGGCCATCAGCTGCTAAAATACTCGCTGCTGGTGTTAGTGGAGAGAAATGGTGCATCTGCACGTAAGGCAAACAAATATGACACAATTATAGTAATCAGACATTAGTGAGCGTTGTGGTTCGTTATTAGTAATCCTATCTAATAAAAGAACAATATGCAAATTAACCATCATTTCACTACATCCACAAACCACACCCACAGACCAATCAGAGCAAGTATGCAAATTAACCCAACCAAGATGGCCGAACGAGCTTGCGTTTCCCCGGCAATGGACGAAGCCAAGCTTTCCTCCTACCCTTGCAGGCCTAGGCCTCCACTCAAGGCTACAAAGTTTCAATTGTAGAAGGTAAATAAATTCCAACAGAAATGGCGCAGCCACTGAGCGAGCAGGACTCTAGGCTACAAAGTTTCAATTATAGAAGATAAATAAACCCCAGATACCAGGGTCTCCACTTGGGTGTGTGGGGGGGAGGGGCGTGGCCAGCCTGCAAACCACCATAGGCCCCTCGCCCACATCCCAAGGGAACCCCCACCCTGATCCAGGACACCCTTCCGCTGGCCCCCACCCATGCACCAGGCTTCTATCCTATCTAATAAAAGAGTAATATGCAGATTGACCATCACTCTAACACACAAGATGGCTGCCACAAGATGGCCAGCAGAGGAGGGCAGTTGGGAGAGACCAGGCTGGCAGAGGAGGGAAGTTGGGGGTGACGGGGCCTGCAGGGAAGGGCAGTTGGGGGGGGGGCAGGGCTACAGGGGAGAGCAGTTGGGGGGACCTAGCCTTCAGGAGAGGGCAGTTAGGGGTGACCAGACCTGCAGGGGAGGGCAGTTAGGGGCAAACAGGCTGGCAGGGGAGTGCTTAGGATGTGATCAGGCTGGCAGGGGAATGCTTAGGGGTGATCAGGCTGGCAGGGGAGTGGTTAGGGGTGATCAGGCTGGCAGGCAGAAGTGGTTAAGGGCAACCAGGAAAGCAGGCAGGCGAGCAGTTGGGAGCCAGCAGTCCTGGATTGTGAGAGGGATGTCCAACTGCCCGTTTATAAATGGGCAGTCGGACATCCCCCGAGGGGTTCCAGATTGGAGAGGGTGCTGGCTGGGCTGAGGGACCACCCTTCCCCACCTCCCTCGTGCACAAATTTTGTGCACCGGTCCTCTAGTTACGTATAACAGGATATTGTAAATACTAAGTTTTGAAATTTTTGTTAAAACGTTTCTTACATATTGGCTGGGCCATGAGTTCGACATGCTTGGTGTAGCGGAGGGGTAAGAATGGCTCCTCTTCTCGAGTCATGGAGTAAAGCCTCGAACAAGTGCCCAGGCATAGCAGGTGCTCACTAAATGCCGGCTCAGGGGCCTGGAGCTGTCCCTCCGCACAGGTGTTCCCGGGCCCCTGGGTGGATCAGTGGCTCTGTTCCAGGCCTCAGTGGCAGCTGATGCCTGCGGAGTCCTTGGCGAATCAGGGCTAAGGTGTTGCCTCGTCCCAGAAGTTTGTGTGTATGCTTGTGTGTGTTCATGTGCCCGTGTGGCAGGGCAGCCCGAAGCAGGGAGGGAATCCAGCTGCTCTGGTGATCTTGACTTGGCTGCACATAAATCGTGGGCCTGGACCACGTTCCCCTCCGCTTGGGGTACTGCTGCTTATCGGTTCGTTTCCCCTTGAAGCCCTGGGTGGGGGGCACTGTTTTAGGGTGGGCGTACCGGCCAAGCAAAACCAAGCCTTCACTCCAGGAGCTGATGCTCTGGCTGGAGAGGCAGCGGGGCGGGGGCTGCTTTCCCCAGGAACCGCTCAGGTCAGGCTTTCCCGGGGGCCCGGGCGGTGCCAGGCCTCGGCGTGAGGTGCACGTGGTCCTCAGGCAGAGATTGGAGGAGAGGATGTGCAGCTGCTTCCTGTGGGTGTCACCTGGTCTGAGCTGCCTCTTGGTCACGCCTGCCTTTGGGATGAGACGGGAAGGGAAAGGGACAGAGGGCAGCCCTCGCCGGGGTAGGGGCCGCCCGGGCAGCACTGCAGGTGGGCAGGCCCCTCGGCTCCGGAGCTCTGGGCGTGGGTCCCTCCCTCCAGTTTGCACTCAGGGACGAGCGCCGACCTCTCTGAGCCTCAGTTGCCGTGTCTGAAGCAGGTGGTGTGTGCACAAGTAAGCGTTCTACAGATTCCGTGGATCGAGCAGAGGGCAGGCCCGGGTCTCCTGAAGGAGCAGCTCAGCCTCCCCGGAGAGCCATCTCCCGAAGAGGCCCCGTGGTTCTGGCCGGGCAGGGAGCTGGCTCCACGCCAAGGCTGGGTCCCGAAGGGAAAGGCCGGTTCTTCCTGCCCGGGGCCTTGGTTAAATGTTAACTAGCAGAGAGCTGCTGCCTCCCAGGTGCTGGGTGAAGAGTCTCATCCTGCCTGCAGCCTAGTGAGGTCGCTAAGATTCCCATTCAGCAGATGGAGAAACTGAGGCTCAGAGCAGTGGAGTGACTTGCCCGTGGGCTCTCTTGGTCAGCTGTCCGGGTTGCTTGGGGACAATCAAATTAGAAGAGTGAGGCCCTCCTGACCAGGAAGGCTATCATTTAGGGGGGCCACTTAACAGATCTTGGTCTCCAAGACCTTCTCTCTCTTTCCTATTAAGTGAGATTTGGGGCCCCAAGTTCCCCCTGATCCTCACCCAGCATCTAGGCTTAAGTGTTGGGATGTGACCTTTCCCCTTTCAGGATGTGTTGTAGGCTCTGGGGCCAAGGGAGGGCCTGGGGTTTCCTGATGCAAATCTAGGACAGGTATTCCCGCATGGAAATGAGGCCGTGTGGTGTGCGTGTGTTTCCCAAGGTAAAAGCTGCAATCAGTTTATCCTGTGTAATAAAAGGCTAATATGCAAATTGTCCCCTCCACAAGGAGTTCGACCAGGGGGCAGGGCCAGCCTGCCAACTGCCTGCAGCTCCTCCCCTCCCCCTTCCACCCTAACCTTCCCCGCTGGCCTGGCCCAGCCCACTGGCCCTGTGGGGTGGGCCGGCCAGACCCCACCTGTGCACGGATTCATGCACTGGGCCTCTATTCAATATAAAAGAACACCCTTTATTCTGAAATTATATCTGTTTACTTCTGTCTAAATGTTTCTTTGGTTAAATGATGGTAATATTAGTTGTTTCTTAATGTTATTGGGGAGGAAATAGTCCTGCTGCTGATCACACACACACACACACACAAACACGCACACGCACACGCACACACACACACGCGCACGCCCACACACGGAGGCTTTTCCAGAGTGGCGTCTAGCAGTCTGGGCCTGCTGCTCCAGGAGCTTGGCCCTGTGGCGGGAGCAGCTCTCCGGTCCAGGAAGCCGGTCCTGCCTCTGCCAGGTGCCCAGTCCTCCCTCTGCCAGGCCACACGCATGCTAGGGCACACCTGCTGCACAGATGCACGTTCTTCAGGTGCCAGGGAGGGCTGAGGCTGCAGGAATTCAGGCCTTCAGAGAGCAGAGGCAGCAGCGGGGGGGGGGGGGGGGAGGGGGGCAGCCCTGGCATCAGATGGAGGGCACCTCGTCCCACCACAGCCGCTCAGGGGACCCAGGTACCCTGCCCACACCTCCTCCGCATAGAGTGTGCTTGCTTGAGCCCTGTTTGGGCCCAGAAATGGGGTTTCCAGGAATGGGTTGGGCCCCTCCGGGCGGTCCTGCCTGGCTTTAGGCCGCAGCCTGGGTGCTCCTCCAGCCCGAGGAAGCTCGGAGGGGACTGGTGCCGGCCACTGCTGCCCGGGACTGGCTGGGCCTGAGACTTGCGGTCAGGTTAGCCTCACCCCCTTCCACTCATTGCTGGGCCTCCGCTCTCTGCTTCCAGGACATCCCTTTCACCCAGGGTTCTGGCTTCGGCCCCAGTGCCCCTGCAGATGGGGCCCAGGGCGGGAGTGGGAGCCTGGCGGTGGGCAGTGAGCTCTGGGCACTGAGAGCTGTCCATGGTGCCCTTGAGGTGGGCATCGTGTTGGGGCAGGGCTCTGCTCTCAGCACCAAGCCCCCACCCCCCCCGCCCCGTGCCCGGGCAGGCTGTGGATGAGAGGATGGCACTGGCAATGGGGTCACGGCCTCGGGTCCCGGCGGCTGCTCCCACCTCGCACTAGGCCAGGGAGCTTCCACGTCTCCACCTGCAGCGTGAGGTCACGGGCAGTGGGGCACCGAGCGTGCGTCTGGGCCTGGGGGCGTGGGGTGGCTCCGGGCTGCAGCCACACCGGCTGTGGGGCTGCTTCCAAGGAGCCTTCGGGCCTTCCGTAGGCCTCGGGGCTGGCTCCTGGCTGAGCCACCTCGGCCTCTTACCCCAATCATCTGCAGGGGCGGGTGACTGCGGTGCCAGCACCGTCCTCCACTGCAGCCTGCCCAGGAGGCGAGGGGCTGAGGGTGCTGAGAACAGAGACCCTGCCAACACACTGCACCCAGCCTGGCACTGGGCGGGTAGGACAAGGGCACTAGGGCCCTGAAGAGCTGCCCATCGTCCTGGGCAGCCAAGAAGGCTTCCCAGGAGATGTGACCCCTGGCTGGGTTTGAAGGGCAAGGAGGTAGGTTGTGGGGCGGGAGGTTTGTTCTGGAAGCCGTCCGGGCGCTGGAGTGTGAGGGGGAGTGGCCGGGCCCTGGAGGGCAGAGGGACCAGGCTCTGCCCAGATGCCATCACCCAGCCTGCTCGCCTTCCTCTCAGTTTGCCGGCCATGTCCGTCTCCTGGTCTGGCCCCCTGGGATCCCGCCTCGTGTCCTGGCTTTCTGAGGATGGGGCGCTGGGTGAGGGGAGGCCCGAGCCCCCTGGCAGCTTAGAATGCAGCCCGTCCAGGAGGGCACAGGTCTGGGGAGAGCTGCTGCCCCGATTTACCCTTCAGAGCGGGGTCCTGGGCGGGTGGCCTGTGCCCTTGCCTTGCTGCCACTGCCCCCTTGCCTGGGCCCCAGGCGACACGGGCACGGTGACACGCCGAGCTCGGAGGCTTCAGAGCTGGGGCTGATGGCCAGTTCACCCCTTTGACGCAGCCCTGGAGGCCAGGCCCGGACCAGAGGCTGTCCTGGGCCAGAGCGGGAGGCTCTCGGCGGAGGTGGGCTGGTGGACGCCATGGTGTCGGTGCAGACCCCTGGGTGGGAGGGACCTCAGTGGGCCATGTGAGGGTGAGGGAGAGGGTGAGGCTGCTGGCGTGGCTGGGGTGCTGGGACAGGCCGTGGGGCCGGGCAGAGACGGCCCAGGAGAGCCTTTGCGGCCTAGCCCCTTCCCAGCAGCTGCTGCTGCTTTTTTTGGACCCTGTGCTCAGCGCAGCCTCTCCCCGGACGGGGCCACGTGCCTGAGCCTGGGCCCGCCCTGGGCACTAGGCACAGGCCTGGTGCAGGGAGAGAGGCTGGGAGACCCAAGGGGACCCTGCTTCCTCTACCCTGTCTGCCGGGGCTCCCCAGCCCGCCGAGCGCTGTCTCCGGGCCGGCCGGGGTGGGGCGGCGAGGTGGGCGCCCCGGGCCCGGGGCAGGGTGAGAAGGGAGGGAAAAGACGGGTTTGTGTGGGAGGCAGACCCAGCAGAGGAAGGAGTAGGTGCCAGTGACCGCCTGCTCGCCTTGGGCCTCGGCAGCCGCGCCTCCCGGGCCCGTTTGGTGCTCGCCCGTGGGGGGCGCTCCTGCCAGAGGCGGCGGATGTGGGCAGTGTCTGCCCGCGGCTGTCTTGGGGAAGCCCTGAGAGCCCACGTCCTGAGCAGCTGCCTGTGTCTTGAGCCATTTGTCTTCTCCTGAGACCGGGTTCCTGAGCTGCCCGCCCGGTGGAATGGGGCGGAGGGCACATGGCTCCGGGGGGGCTGCGGTTGAAGAGGGCGGGAGCTAGGACAGAGGAGAGGTCTCCTGCCATTCACTACTCACTCACTCACTCGTCGTTCATGGGCCTATGTGTAGAAGGGCCCGGGTTCGAGAGGCGTGGGTGTGTGTGGGGAGCGGGAGCCGGCTGCGTGTGCAGATGTGAGTGTGCCTGTGGCCAGGTCCGGCTGGGGCGGGGGGGGGGAAGGGGGTGATGACACATCTACACGCCCTGTCACTGCCCGAGGACCCCACGCCCGCTCTCCCCGCACGGCTGCCGGGCCTGGGGCCTAGCAGCGCTGGCTGGGGCCTTTGACAGCCGAGAGCACTGGGCGCGGAGCCCTGGGGTTCCCTCCCTTCGGTCAGAGGAGGCCCAGCTGGCCTTCCCGGAGCGGCCTCCGCATCCCTCACCCGGGATCGCGGGGTCAGTGACACGTTCAGGTGCAGATGTGCTGCTTCAGTGTTTTCCAATGAAAACGGGGCTCCCTCTGTGGGCACACTTCCGGTGTGTGTGTGTGTGTGTGTGTGTATGTGGGTGTGTGTGTGTGTGTGGTGGGCACACTTGGGTGCCCTAGGAACTGGCACACTGGAGGGGAAGGTGGTCCTAGAGCTGGCCCCTCAGAGTTGGGGTCCCCCAAAGACTCCGTGAGAGGGTGGGGCGCAGGACGGAGCTGGCTCAGCCCCAGGGAGCCTCAGAGAGAGGGAGCATCGGTTCCCCAGCCCTCTCCCCCAGAGGAAGCGTTGGGGGGCTGGGGCCAGCAGCCTTAAGGCATGCTGATGGCCAGAATTACAAGCAGAGTCTTGTGACTTAAACCAAGAAAAAGAATCACAATTAATTGGATGCATTTGCCGAACCTGGGACAGGACCCAAATGTTTTTCTGAAACGCACACTAAGCCAGGAGCTGATTTAGTTTTTACCGCCCCCCCTCCGCCCCCGCCCCCCGGGGACGCGGCCGTGTGCTCTGGACGCAGGCCTGGCGTAGCCGGCGGTCTTCCCCAAGCCTGGCCTCTGCTGGGCGGACGGAGGCCTGGAGGAGGCCTCGCCAGGCAGCCCTCGTCCGTTCTGGGGGTGCCGAGCACCGCCCTGGGTCTGGCGGCCTGGGAGGGGGCCCTGCCGTGGGGTCTGGGCCTGGCCCACTGGCACCCAGGGAGCTGCCCGAGGGCGGGGAGTGCAGGGCCTGTGGGAGAGCAACCTGGGCTCCTGGGAAGCCCTGGCCGCAGCGGGCAGCCCGAGGCCAGTGTCCGCTTTTCTGTTTCCCCGCTCTGCCCTCCCATCTCCCCGCTCTGCCCTCCCCGCTCTGCCCTCCTCGGCCTCCCCGCTCTGCCCTCCTCGGCCTCCCCGCTCTGCCCTCCCCGGCTTCCCCACTCTGCCCTCCCATCTCCCAGCTCTGCCCTCCCCGGCTTCCCCACTCTGCCCTCCCATCTCCCCGCTCTGCCCTCCCCGGCTTCCCCACTCTGCCCTCCCATCTCCCCGCTCTGCCCTCCCCGGCCTCCCCGCTCTGCCCTCCCCGGCTTCCCCACTCTGCCCTCCCCGGCCTCCCCACTCTGCCTTCCCATCTCCCTGCTCTGCCCTCCCCGGCCTCCCCACTCTGCCCTCCCCGGCTTCCCCACTCTGCCCTCCCATCTCCCCGCTCTGCCCTCCCCGGCCTCCCCACTCTGCCTTCCCATCTCCCCGCTCTGCCCTCCCCGCTCTGCCCTCCCCGGCCTCCCCGCTCTGCCCTCCCCGGCCTCCCCACTCTGCCCTCCCATCTCCCCGCTCTGCCCTCCCCGGCCTCCCCGCTCTGCCTTCCCATCTCCCCGCTCTGCCCTCCTCGGCCCCCCCGCTCTGCCCTCTCTGTCTCCCCGCTCTGCCCTCCACGGCCCCCCCGCTCTGCCCCCCTCGGCCTCCCCCTTCTGCCCTCCCCGGCCTCCCCCCTCTGCCCCCCCCGGCCTCCCCCCCCTGCCCCCCCCCCCCTCCCCCCTTTGCCCCCCCTGGCCCCCCCGCCCTGCCCCCCTCGGCCTCCCCGCTCTGCCCTCCCCAGCCTCCCCGCTCTGCCCCCCTCGGCCTCCCCGCTCTGCCCTCCCCGGCCTCCCCGCTCTGCCCTCCACGGCCTCCCCGTTCTGCCCTCCCCGCCTCCCCGCTCTGCCCTCCCCGGCCTCCCCGCTCTGCCCTCCCCGGCCTCCCCGCTCTGCCCCCCTCGGCCTCCCCGCTCTGCCCTCCCCGGCCTCCCCGCTCTGCCCTCCCCGGCCTCCCCGCTCTGCCCCCCTGGGCCTCCCCGCTCTGCCCTCCCCGGCCTCCCCGCTCTGCCCCCCTCGGCCTCCCCGCTCTGCCCTCCCCGGCCTCCCCGCTTTGCCCTCCCTGGCCTCCCCGCTCTGCCCCAAGTGACTAAGGGAGGCAGCCCCACGGTCGGCCACCAGCACTGGGCCACTGAGCGGCGAGGGGAGGAGTGGGTGCAGGGCCAGCAGGAGAAGCCCGGGAAGCCCGTCCTGTCCCCCCCCCCCCCCCCCGCAGGGCTGTGGCCGCCACATGACTCCCCTAGTGGGTTCGTGGTCCCCTCTTGCTCCATAACCCCCAACCTTGACCCTTGACCTGACAGTGGGTCAAACACCCCCTCCTCTTCCAGTCCCTTCCCACCTTCCGCCTCATCTCCGGTGACCTGCAGCGGAGTCAGCCCAGGGCTGGGCTGGGAGCATGGCCACCCCAGGACCAGCACGTCCCTACCCCGCTTCTCCACCCACAATGTGGGCAGTCCCTGCGGTGCCTCCAGCACTGGGCACTGGGGAGCCACCAGCCTGGGGCCACAGGCCAGGCTCCCTGCTGCCGTGCCCTGTGCGCCCTCGGCGGGCAGCACTGGGGGAGCTGCTGAAAGCTGACTGGGCATCGAGCGACTCTTTGAATAACAAGAATAACAACCACCAAAATAATAGTGACAACGTGTTTGAAAACCATACTGCATATCTTCCTCCTTACTATTTAACAGTTCCAGCCACACAGACCTGGGAATGGAGGACTGGGACTGGGAAAACGAGTGAATAACCTGGTTGCACATTTAGGTTGAGCTCAGACAGGAACAGATATGCAGAGGGCTGAGGGCTTCTGGAGGGACAGGTGAGTCTCTGTGCCTCGGGTGGGGTCAGGGAGGGCTACCTGGAGGAGGTGACCCAAGGGGCCAGCATGGTCGGGCTGAGGAGGGAAGACTGTGGAGTTCCATGGCCTCCACTGGGCCCCCAGGCGAGGCAGGTGAGTGTGGGCAGGCTTTGTCCCCACCGCCGCCTGCGCTCTGCTGTGGCTGGGCCAGGCCTGCCGTCCCTCGGACAGGCTGTCCTCTCCTCGAGCTCAGGAGCAGCTGGTGCGGGGCGGTGGGCCGCCAGGGCGGAGTCCCCTGTGCTGATGGCAGCACCCAGCCTGGCTGAGAATAGCGCACTCTGGGATGGAGGGACGGGGGGGCGGCGGGGGTGGCTGTGCTGACATCTCTGAACAGGTGGCGTGGAGCGCTGGGCCAGGGGGCCGTGCCTGTCCCTGAAGGCCCGCGGGCCCTCTCGGAGCCTCTCCCCAGAGTGGCTGTGTCCGTCCGTCCGTCTGTCTGTCCGCTTGGCGCTGGGTTGCCAGTGCTGGGGCCGTCACTGCCGCGGTGGCTCAGGTGGTGGGAAGGAGCCAGTCCTTCCTCTGCTGGTGGCTCCCAGGGGCCAGAGGGGCCTGTGTGAGGAGGGCTGGCCCAGCTGGGGGTGCGGAGGCTGCGAAGGCTGCCAGGCCAGGAGGGGAGGTGGGTGGTCGGTGCTGCCTCCCACCGGAAGGAGTGTCTGTGAGTGAGTGAGCGCGGGGAGCAGGGTGCTGGCTGCACCCAGCCCCAGCCCCTGGTGCAGGGGCAGGGGGGCCGCGGCGGGCGGGGCTGCCAGAGGGTTCTGGCTTGAGGGGGAAGGAAGCCAGGCACCTGTCTGCTGTGCGCTCTCCCTATACCCCACAGCTGTCCCCGGACTCACCCAATGCCGCCCTGCGACCTGCGGCCAGTGCTCAGGGCTGGGCCCCCCCTGCCCTGCTGCCCGGGCCCCTCCCACCCGGCTCGCACCCCCTTTCTGTAGAGCTGCCCAGGCAGACCTGAGCAGTCACTGCCCGGGGACTGACCGAGGCCGGTGGCTGGGAATGGGAGCGGCAGGAGTCTGGTGGGGTCTGTCCTGACGCCCGGGGCCCTGGCTGGTGTGTCCCCGCCTCCCTCCTGACGTCTACAGGTGCCGCAGATCCCCAGCATCTCCACGTGTCCCCAGGAGTCTGCGTGCTGATGGCAGCTCCCTCCTTCCATGGCTCCATGGAGTCCCTTTCCCTTCCCTGTCACCCTCCTCTGACCCTCCTAGCACGTCCTGCTCTTGCCGCTGCATCCGGCACACTCCGGGCCGCTCTGGCATCCCCGCAGCCTGAGGTCCGTAGACTGCGGGCTGCAGGGCTTTGTGTCCGTGCCGGAGTGCCCGGGCCTGGGGGAATGTCTGGGTGTGTCCGAGCCAGGCGCCTGGGTGGCACATGCAGGGAGCAAGGCCCACGGCTCCGAAATGCAGCGTGGCCGCCCCTCTCCTCACCCGGGCGGCACGCGGAGGGCGCGAGGACTCCCGAGGGGGCCGCGGTGCGCTCCGGGCTGAGCCCTGGCCCTCCTGCCCCGTGCCCAAGGCCTGTGAGCCCAGACGGGCCCGGAGGCGGGCCTGCCCTCTTGAACTGTGCCTGGTGTGAGCCACTGCGCTGCCCAGCTCACCCCGGGGGCTCCTTCCATCCAACCTCCTTCTGTGTACAGCCTCTCCGGACCCGCCTCCCTCCGCCCAGGGCTCTGCGCCCGCCCGCTCCTCAGGTGTCCCGTCCCTGAGCTTCCTAAGAGCACCGCCTCCCCCCGCCCTCGGGTGCCCTGCAGGCTTCTCCTTGGTGGACTAGAGCTGTCCCTGGGCACTGTTCCTCCTGGGCAGGGACCGTGCTTCCTGCTTCAGGTCAGAGCCTGGCAGCCTGGGAGGGCACCCAAGGAGAGCGGGGCCTCAGCCCAGTGGGCAAGGCCGTGTCAGGGTGCGGCTCCTCAGGGGAGGGCCTTGGGTCCGAGCTGTGAGGGTGAAGTCAGGCGGGCACAGCCCTTTCCTCGCCGGCGTGGCGCTGGGTGGGCGGAGGACAGGAGGGAGGGCTGTTCGGGACAGCCTCCGTGGGTGGGCTCGGCCCTCAGCAGCCCTCCTGCCGCCTGTGGCTCCTGGTCCTGCGAAGCTAGGAATGGGCCCAGCCTGGTGGGGTCCCTGCGGGGAGGGAGCCTGTCCCGCCAGCCAGGGCCCCAACATGCCCTGGGCTCCAGTGCTGCCCTGGCCCACCTCCCCCGGGGCCCCCAGGGAGGCTGGCCGATAGCGGTGTTCACGTTCCAGCTTCCCCCACAGCCTCAGTTTCTTCTCGGGGGACCCCTCTCTCTCCTCATGGGGTGTCCAGGCCACTTGTGAGGCCTCCGGCACCTTTGGTGAGTGGCTGCTGCCGTTCTGTGGCCGCCCCACCCCAGCCCAGCTGGTCCTCACACGCGCCCGCCCCTCACCCGCCTGACGGGCCTCTGGCCTCTGCTCCCTGTGCTCAGTCCGGCTGCCCAGCCCAGCCCAGCGCCTCCACAGGCTTATCTGCAGCCCAGGTGGAATTTCAGGCCGGGAAGGGAGGGGCTGGGAGAGGAGGGAGGGAGTCCTGCAGCCTGGAGCGACTGGAAACTCCCCACCTGGGGCCTGGCTTCCTTCCCCCGGAGGTGGGTGTGGAGGAGAGACCTCCCTCAGCCCCTGGGACTCCCAGGAGGGCTGGGCTGGGAGGCCCTCTCTGCCCCGAGCAGCCCCATTCTGAGGCCCTGCTGTGGGGCTGGCCGGGCTGTGTGTCCTGTGGAGGATGGAAAAGAGGAAACCAACATCACTCCTCACTCTCGCCAGCATTTCATGAGGGAAAGAGAAAGTCCCAGAAAGAGGAAGGAGTTAACTTGCTCCCCGCTCGGTCAGCTCGGCAGGCAGAGGCTCCAGGGTGCACTCTCCCAAGGAGACCAGTGGCTTCCTGGTCAGTCAGCTGGCCGGCCAGCCAGCACTGGTGTCTGGCTCAGCACCTTCCAGAACAGGCTGAAAAGCAGATCGGCGAGTGGGGGAGCCCTGGAGCTTTGGGGCAGGAGGAACCTGGCGATGTTTTCTAGTTTTGCATGTCATTGCTGAAGTCTGCAGACTTGGCATTCAGCGCAGTCTGTCTCACTGTGGTGGTTTTGTCCCCGAAGTGCCATCTTTACAGTAAAATTTTTGGGACGCAGCAAGATGGAATGTGAACCTTCTGCAAGAAACCCTGACAGGCTGCCTTTGTTCCCTGTTTGAGAATCACATGCTGATCTGGGGCTTGGGGATCATCAGGTTTGGGGTCCTGGTTCTGCCGCTCGTTAGCTGAGTGACTTCTCGGAGCTTGTTTCTTCATTTGTCATATCTCAGGTTGTCCTGGGACATGACAGCACCTGTCAGGGTGTCAGGATGTGGCCCCTCAGGGTGGGTCCTTGGCCCTGGCTTGCTGGGGTCAGGCCCTGCTGTGTGACCTCAGTGCAGCTCTTGGAGCTCAGAGGAGGGGCAGGCACATGCCTGCCTCAGGTATCCACGGGGCTAGCTGGGCTGGGCAGGTGTGTGGCTGAGATGGAATATGCTGGCCAGGGGTCCCCTCGGCAGAGTGAGCCGAGCTCACGGTGTTTGCCTGGGAGGAAGGGGGTGGCAGCCAGCTGGGGGAACAGAGGACCCAGTGAGGGGGGGCGGAGAGACCCGAGCCAGGCTGACTCTCAGGGCAGCCTGTGCACCGTGAATGCGCCCAGCGCCGGACTGCCCCACCTGGGCCTTCTGCTGGGGCTGCTGTTGGCTTCCTCTCTCTGTGTTCTCTCCAGGCTCCTCTCATCTGGTTCTCCTCACACAGCTTCTCCCGGCCTCTGCTCTGCTTCTTGCCTGGCTCTGTGGCCTCTGTGGTTCCTGCCACCTTCCTGCTGTGCCTGGAGGCAGCCCCACGGCCTTGGGCAGGAGCCTGTTGGGAGTGTGTGTGTGTGTGCTGACAGGTGGCAAGCATCGGCATGTGAACATGTGAGTGCTGTGTGTGCCTTCTCTGTGGGCATGGGGACCTGTGCGTGTGCAGAGGGGACCTGTGCGTGTGCAGAGGGGACCTGTGCGTGTGCGCGGAGGGGAGCCGTGCGTGTGCAGAGGGGACCTATGTGTGCGCAGAGGGAGCTGTGCATGTGCAGAGGGAGCTGTGTGTGCGCAGAGGGAGCTGTGTGTGCGCAGAGGGAGCTGTGCGTGTGCAGAGGGAGCTGTGTGTGCGCAGAGGGAGCTGTGTGTGTGCAGAGGGAGCTGTGCGTGTGCAGAGGGGACCTATGTGTGCGCAGAGGGAGCTGTGCATGTGCAGAGGGAGCTGTGTGTGCGCAGAGGGAGCTGTGTGTGTGCAGAGGGAGCTGTGCGTGTGCAGAGGGGAGCTCTATGGGGCCTAGAGTGCTAAGGAGCATTTGGGGCTCCTAGGGATGGAGTGCAGTTCCTGGCTCTTGACCAAGACCAATCTGTAATAATAAAAGCTTAAGTGACTCTTACAGTGGGATGACCAGAATAACCGATTGCTGTGATGCACACTGACCACCAGGGGCAGACGCTCACTGCAGGAGCTGCCCCCTGGTGGTCAGTGTGCTCCCCCGGGGGAGTGCCGCTCAGCCTGAAGCTGTGAGTGCAGTGGTAGTGGAGCCTCTCCTGCCTCAGTGGCAGCACTAAGAAGCAATGAGCAGGCAGGTGGTAAGGAGCGAGGGGTCCCAGACTAAGAGAGGGATGTCTAACTGCTGGCTTCGGACATCCCCTGGAGGGAGAGAGCACAGGCTGGGCTGAGGGGAACCAGCCTCCATGCACAAATTTTGTGCACCAGGCCTCTAGTCTATATATATAAAAGCCTAAACAACCAAACCACTGGTCCGCTGGTCGTGATGAGGTGCACTGACCACCAGGGGGCAGATGCTCAACGTAGGAGCTGCCCCCTGGTGGTCAGTGCGCTCCCACAGCAGGAGCGCTGCTCAATGAGCTTATTGGGCGGTGGTGCGGCAGGCGCAGCGGGGCCGGGATGAGGAAGGAGCGGTGCCCGGCCTGGCCTGGGCTCAGGCTCCTCCCTGGCCACCTGCCGCTTCGCACACTACCTCCCTTCGAGGATGTCGGACTGCTGGCTCTGGCCCGATCCCTGCAGGTCCCTCGGCCTGGCCTGGCCTGTGGGGATTGGGCTGATACCGGCAGTCCAACATCCCCTGAGGGGTCCTGGGTTGCAGAGGGCCCAGGCCAGGCTGAGGGACCCCACTGGTGCCCGAATCCGTGCACGGGCCTCTACTGTTATTTATCTTCTTAAAAAGTCATCGAGGCTTTGGGAAGCTGTAAGGCAAAGCCTTTTGGTGCTGCACGAGGCTAAGGAACCGTTTTTGGCCAAAGCTGCTCAGCCACGTGTCCTAAACTTCCTTTCTGGACCCTGAGCTGCTACTCTCTCAGCTGGCTGGAGCCGGGCCAAGGGGTCCACGGGCTGACCCCTCCCAGGGAGGCCAGGCCTCTCTCTGGTCCTCTCTCCACGGTCCCCTCTCAAGCCCAGGGCCCAGCAGCAGCTCTGGCCGCTGGAGATGGCCAGCCTGGAGGAGCGCTGCCCCCCTCGCAGTGCGCCCACCGCCCCGGAGGGAGAGCCGCTTCGGGGCTGGTCAGAAGAGAAAGCTGCTCCCTCCTGCAGTCACAGCGGCCACTTCCCAGAGAGGCACCTGGTGAAAGGACCAGGGGCCAGAGTCCCGGGCCTGGGCCTGGCCAGCCCCCAGGCACCCAGCGCTCCCAGCCTCAGCGATGCCAGCCACTGGAGGAGGCGGAGGAGGCAGGTGGGGCTGCGCGCTGGGCCCCCCATGCAGGCTCTGCCCGGGCCGAGCAGGAGCGTGTGGGCCGGAGAGCAGCGGGCCGTCAGCGGGCTGGCTTGCAGTGCACACGAGCTCCGAGCACCTTGTTCACCACCGCAAACCACAGAGCCTGCCTCCGCTGCTTCAGGCATCGCTTAGAGCCCACATTACTTAACGTCTCAGCGTTTCCTCCTGTCTCTGAAGGGGGTGAGCTCACAGCCGGAGCATGGCCCCGAGGTTACATGAGATGCCATGGCACCCGCCCCCAAAGGGCCCAGGGCTCCTCAGAGCAATGGCGGAGCCGCAGTGTCTGTGGTGGGAGGACGGAGGAAGTGCGGAGATCGGCCACGTCCAGAGGCTCCGTGGCCGTTTGCCTGGAGGGTGTGAGCAGGAAGGAGAGTAATGCAGGCAGGCGACTGTGCAGAATGAGACCTGAGTCCACGAGCATGCCGCGCTACCCCGGGCGCGGGGCGGCTGCCAGGCAGGGCACAGAGTCACTGCCTGGGACTCGGGCACCGAGCGGGGCTGGCTGAGGTGCAGGCCGCAGGCAGCGGGTCCGAGCCGGGCGGAACACGGCCCGGGCCTGTGCCGGCGGGCTCCGGCTACGTGCTGCCCGTGGACCCGCCGAGGAGCAGCGACTGGTGGGGAGGCGCCGGGCCCCTCAGATGCCCACCATCAGTTAGGAACGCCGCCTGCAGTGCCCTGGCCGGCCGGGCCCGCAGCTCGGCGCCCACGCGGTGCGGCCGGGAGCACACGCAGCGCCTGAGTCTGCGCCCGGAACGGGGTTTGACCTGGTCTCCTCAGAGAAGCATCGTGCATCCCGAGTGCCGCACTCCAGGACTCGTTTGCACCGCACAGTGTGGTGTCATGGAGGAGTGTCCGGTGACCGGGACCACAGTGTGCGGGAACGTTCTGGAGGAGAGGAGGCAGGCCTGGCCTGAGGAGCAGTGTGGGCCATGTTGGACCCAGATCTAAAAGCAGCAGAGACTGGAGTATTCGGGGCAGCCAGGGATGTTGGTTATGGCTCTGCCCGTCAGCTCCCTCTGCGGCTGCGGACACTCACGGGGGCTGTGGGCAGGATACCCCGTTTGGGCACGTCTGGGGGGAGGGTCACGGGTGGCTTTTGGCCCCATTCCAGTGGCCCTGCCCCACTTTTCCCTCTTGGGGTGTCTGTCACCCCCAGAACGGGCCCAGCTGTGGGAAAGCCTGGCCTCCACCTGCCCTTGAGGAGCCCGTGAGGGCTCCAGGATGTGCATCCTGTGCTGTGGTCCCCACCGCGGCTCTGCGGGGAGGAAGCAGCCGGGTGCCACCCCGCCCTCCCTCCGGGCAGGCTCAGTGCACCGAGGCTGCTGGCGGCATCGGGTTCAGGATGAGGAAGGTGACGCCTGGCCTGGGGTCGCGGCTGGGTGGTGGGTCTCGGGGAGCGGGTGAAGCCCCTCGGGCGTGCGAGTGTGTGTGGGAGTGTGTGTGGGGGTGTGTGTGGGGGTGTGTGTGGGAGTGTGTGTGGGGGTGTGTGTGGGGGTGTGTGTGGGAGTGTGTGTGGGTGTGGTGTGGATGGGGGTGGGAGGGGGTGGGGCCTGCGGCGGCCGGGACAGGACTGGGCCAGCGCCGGGAGCAGGCTGACTGGGGAAGGGGCGCTGCTCCCACGGCTTCCCGCCTCCCCAGCCTGAGGTCCTAGGAGGTCCTTCCTGCGCCTTGTGCCGCCTGTGTCCCCACCCCCCTGTGGGGTTCAGCCCTCTGGGAGTCAAGGCCAGGAGGACGGCCCGGGCCCAGCTCAGGGCTCAGGGGAGCGCCCCTGGTTTGCGGGTGGCCGCGGCGCTGGCCTGGCTCCGGGGCCTCAGGCTGGTGTCCGTGTCTGCTCGGCGCCACCTGCTCACGGAGGGACACTTACCGGAGGAGGGAGGCTTGTGGTGGGGGGCTGCTCCGGTTCCAGTAGCTGGCCCTGCCCTGTGGGCCGGGAGGCCCCTGGCCCAGTGTCCGTGGAGGAGAGGAAGTGCTGAGAAGGCGCAGGATGGGAGAGGCTGGGAGCCGCGTCCTCCAGGCCGGCGGGCAGCCCTCCCGGTCCCCGCGCTGTCACCGGAGTGTCGTGTCAGCAGAGTGTCACCGGCCCGCGCCGCTATCTGTGCTGGAGGAGGTGGTGAGAGGCTGCTGAGAGGTGGGGAGAGGTGGTGACACTGAGAGGCCTCCTGGCCACGGCGTCCTGGGCAGCACCGGTGGGGCTGTGCGGCTCTCAGCCCCTCAGCAAACGCTCCTTGGTGTGTTGCAAAGTGAGACCCTGTGATAAGCATGAGAGTGTGGCCCTGCCTCCCCCCGCCCTCCCCAAATACACAACCCAGATAGAGAGGAATCCTGACCACCTGCCATTAGGCCACCTCCTCCCCTGCTCTGCTCATCCTCCCAACCCCCTCCCTCCTGCGCCCCCCTCCTCCCTCCGCCCTCCTCCTCCTCCCCCTCCTCCTACGCCCCCTCTCTAACCCTCCCTCCTCCGTCCTCCTTCCTCCTCTCCCCCCTCCCCCTCTTCCCTTCTCCCTCCTCCTGCACCCCTCCCCCTCCTCCCTCCTCCTGCGCCCTCTCCTCTCTCCTCCTCCCTCCTGCACCCCCTCCTCCCTCCTCCCTCCTGAGCCTCCTCCTCCCACCTGCGTGACCTTCTCTCCCCCCACCCCCACCCCCTGTGTTATCCTGCAGGTGGAGGGTCTGTGTGAAGCAGGGGAAGGCCTGGCGGGGCTTGGGGCCTCCTGTGGAGGTGGGTATCCCCTGAAGGCTGAGCAGCTTGTGGGTGCCCGGTCCTGTGGAGGGCATGGGGAGTGGGAGCGAGTGGCAGCGGAGCTGTGGGCTTGGGCTGAATTGTGTCCCAGCCCTGCCTTCGGGCAGGTGGGTTCAGATCAGTTTTGCTTCCAGTTGCCACACTGGGAGCTCCTTGTGGACAGGCACTCGGACCCCATGTTCCCCTCCCTCACCTCTGAAAGGGGGCACAGGGGAGCAGACAAGGCCAAGACCAGTGCGTCCCGGCCCTTCCTTGGCCTCCCCCTCGGGGGGCGCCGAGGGCGGGGAGGAGGGAGCGTCCGGCCAGTCGCAGGCTGCTGCTTCAGGCGGGGCCCTGCAGCAGCCTGGCACCCACACCCCCGGGACCTCGGGTTCGCGGGAATGCCACCTCCTGGTCCTGGCTCCCTCCCCCAGGCGGTTCTGTGGTCAGGCACCACTGCCCGCCGTCACCAGGGGGCGCAGAGGAGGAGAGGGGTGAGAGATGGGATTTGTTCTAGACCATGGCTGCCCTCAGAGCCACGGCTAGCTTAGCCGTGGTCACAGGAACACGTGTGTCTGTGCCCGGCCCGTGCAGCAGCACGGTCACAGGAACACGTGTGTCTGTGCCCGGCCCGTGCAGCAGCGCGGTCACAGGAACACGTGTGTCTGTGCCTGGCCCGTGCAGCAGCACGGTCACAGGAACACGTGTGTCTGTGCCTGGCCTGTGCAGCAGCGCGGTCACAGGAACACGTGTGTCTGTGCCTGGCCCGTGCAGCAGCGCGGTCACAGGAACACGTGTGTCTGTGCCTGGCCTGTGCAGCAGCAAGGTCACAGGAACATGTGTGTCTGTGCCTGGCCTGTGCAGCAGCGCGGTCACAGGAACACGTGTGTCTGTGCCTGGCCTGTGCAGCAGCAAGGTCACAGGAACATGTGTGTCTGTGCCTGGCCCGTGCAGCAGCGCGGTCACAGGAACACGTGTGTCTGTGCCTGGCCCGTGCAGCAGCGCGGTCACAGGAACACGTGTGTCTGTGCCCGGCCCGTGCAGCAGCGCGGTCACAGGAACACGTGTGTCTGTGCCCGGCCCGTGCAGCAGCGCGGTCACAGGAACACGTGTGTCTGTGCCCGGCCCGTGCAGCAGCGCGGTCACAGGAACACGTGTGTCTGTGCCTGGCCTGTGCAGCAGCGCGGTCACAGGAACACGTGTGTCTGTGCCTAGCCCTGTGCAGCAGTGCGGTCACAGGAACACGTGTGTCTGACTGCCCGGCCCGTGCAGCAGTGCGGTCACAGGAACACGTGTGTCTGTGTCCGGCCTGTGCAGCAGCGGGGACAGGCTGGGCGTGTGGCTGTTCACAGGCCGGGCGGCCGGGGTGGGCACTGGGCGCCCTCGCCCAGCGATGCGGGTGGGTCTGGGCCCTCGGTGCGGGTGGTGTGCGTGTGGCAGGCGCTTCCTGGAGGGCACCGCCAGGGCTCGGTGTGGCAGGAGGAGCGTTTGCAGTGTGCACATGCATCCGGTGCACACGTGTCAGCGTGTGTCCAACGTCTGTGGCGCCGTCTGTGGGCACCGGTGTGAGGGTGTGGAAGTTGGCGTGTGCAAGGCCAGGCCCAGAGGCGTGTGCTGCAGAACCAGCCCCGTGCCCAGGCCTCCTCACCACCTGTTCGCCTGGAGCCCGCCCAGGCGGCTGTGGGGGGCCGTGGGGCGGTCCGTGGGGCGGTCCGTGGGGCGGTCCGTGGGGGGCCGTGGGGCGGTCTGTGGGGCGGTCTGTGGGGGGCCGTGGGGCGGTCCGTGGGGCGGTCCGTGGGGCGGTCTGTGGGGGGCCGTGGGGCGGTCCGTGGGGCGGTCCGTGGGGCGGTCCGTGGGGCGGTCTGTGGGGGGCCGTAGGGCGGTCTGTGGGGCGGTCTGTGGGAGGGGTCGGGGTGGGGAGGGGGTCGGAATAAGAGGGATGTCTGGGAGAACCTGATGGGCCTGCCCTTTTGGCTTCTTCTCAGGCTCCTCTCCTGGCTGGTCTCTCTCTCTGCCTTCACTCATCTTTGCCTTCCACCTCCTCCCAGCATGTGGCCCTGTGTGTGTGTGTGTGTGTGTGTGTATGTGCGTGTGTACGTGTGGCTATGTGTACGTGTGGCTGTGTGTGTGTGTGTGTGTGTGCGTGTGTACGTGTGGCTATGTGTACGTGTGGCTGTGTGTGTGTGTGTGTGTGTATGTGCGTGTGTACGTGTGGCTATGTGTACGTGTGGCTGTGTGTGTGTGTGTGTGTGTCTATGTGTGTGTGTACGTGTGGCTATGTGTACGTGTGGCTGTGTGTGTGTGTGTGTGTGTATGTGTGTGTGTACGTGTGGCTATGTGTACGTGTGGCTGTGTGTGTGTGTGTGTGTCTATGTGTGTGTGTACGTGTGGCTATGTGTACGTGTGGCTGTGTGTGTGTGTGTGTGTGTGTGTGAGCCCACGCGTGTGTGGCTGCGAGTGTGTGTGTGGCTGTGTGTGTGTGTGCGTGTGTGTGTGTGTGTGTGTGTGTGTGCATACCTGCTGGGCTGTGGAGGTGGAGCAGGAGCCTGGGGTGGGTCATATTTGAAAACCTACTCAGATAGGGAGCTGACGGCTAGGGACCCAAAGCCTGACCCTGGCACCTTTCTGCCCTTCCTCCTGGCAGCGGCCCCAGCGCAGGGTCGGAGTGCAGGGGGAGCACTGGGGGGGGGGCACCCAGGGTGTGTGTGAGGTCTGCAGTGAGGGGCACCTGTTCCGCAGCCTGTTTTCGAAGCCCCGTCTTCCCGGCGCAGGCCCCGGCTGGCCTGTCCCAGTCCTCCTGTGGTGGTGGCAGGCCTGGAGGGGGGGTGGATCGGAGCAGCCAGGAGGCTTGGTGGTCCCACGCCCGGGCTGATGGCACCGGCCCGGCCTCCGGGACCCTGGCTGGGTGTTGCTAAGGGCACTCTGCTTGGGCTGGTCTCATCTCAGGGGCACTCTTCCCCCTCTGCCTCGGCAGGTCCTCCAGAAACTGGGCAAGGCCGATGAGACGAAGGACGAGCAGTTCGAACAGTGTGTCCAGAACTTCAACAAGCAGCTGGTGAGTGGGGCGGCCGGGCCTGGGGAGCGGGGCGGCCGGGCCCGGGGGCTGGGGAGCGGGGCGGCCGGGCCTGGGGAGCTGGGTGGCCGGGCCTGGGGGCTGGGGAACGGCCTGTGGCTGTGGGTTGAACTATCAGGAGCTGGTTTGTGGAGAGGAGTGCAGAGAGGGGTCAGCAGGTCTTGGGAGACTGCCTGGGGGGGGGGGGAGTGCAGGCACAGGGGTGGGCCAGTTGGAGGGACCTGGCCTCTCTACTCCTTGTCCCGTCTGAGTCTCAGAAGCACCAAAGGCACCACCAGTCCTACAGCTGGAATGGAAGCCAGGGGAAAGCCATTTTCCTCCTGAGAACTGACAGCCATGGCCCCGGAGCCTGCAGGGAGAGAGAGAGGGAAGGGGAGGGGGAAAGGGGAGGCAGAAGAGTAGGAAGAAGGGGATGGAGAGGGGCAGGGGGAGGGAGAGGAAAAGATGGAGGGGAGGGGGACAGAAAGGGGAGAGGGGAAGGCTGGGAGCCCAGGAAGATGGCAGAGGAGCTCAGCTGACTTTCAGGCAGGGCATGAAGTCCCATGGCTGCCTGACTGCTGGGCCGTCAGTAGGGGGTGTGTCAGTAGGAGGTGTGTCAGTAGGAGGTGTGTCAGGGCCTGGTGTGTCAGTAGTAGGTGTGTCAGTAGGAGATGTGTCAGTAGGTGTG
This sequence comes from Nyctalus aviator, assembly GCA_036971965.1. Classification (NCBI taxonomy): domain Eukaryota; kingdom Metazoa; phylum Chordata; class Mammalia; order Chiroptera; family Vespertilionidae; genus Nyctalus; species Nyctalus aviator. Next base: position 82,803,789 of record CM072928.1, on the reverse strand, counting down.
CCAGTAGGAGGTGTGTCAGAAGGGGGTGTGTCAGGTGTGTCAGTAGTAGGTGTGTCAGTAGTGGGTGTGTCAGGGGTGTGTCAGTAGGGGTGTGTCAGTAGGTGTGTCAGTAGGAGGTGTGTCAGTAGGGGTGTGTCAGGGGTGTGTCAGTAGGGGTGTGTCAATAGGTGTGTCAGTAGGTGTGTCAGTAGGGGGTGTGTCAGTAGGGGTGTCGGTGGGGGTGGGTTAATAGGGGTGTGTCAGTAGGGGTGTGTCGGTAGGGGTGTGTCAGTAGGGGCTGTGTCAGTAGGGGTATCAGTAGGAGGTGTGTCAGTAGGTGTGTCAGTAGGGGGTGTGTCAGTAGGAGGTGTGTCAGTAGGGGTGTGTCAGTAAGGGGTGTGTCAGGGGGTGTGTCAGTAGGGGGTGTGTCAGTAGGGGTGTGTCAGTAGGGGTGTGTCAGTAGGGGTGTGTCAGTAGGGGGTGTGTCAGTAGGGGGTGTGTCAGTAGGGGTGTGTCAGTAGGGGTGTGTCAGTAGGGGGTGTGTCAGTAGGGGTGTGTCAGTAGGGGTGTGTCAGTAGGGGTGTGTCAGTAGGGGTGTGTCAGTAGGAGGTGTGTCAGTAGGGGTGTGTCAGGGGTGTGTCAGTAGGGGTGTGTCAATAGGTGTGTCAGTAGGTGTGTCAGTAGGGGGTGTGTCAGTAGGGGGTGTGTCAGTAGGAGGTGTGTCAGTAGGGGGTGTGTCAGTAGGGGGTGTGTCAGTAGGGGTGTGTCAGTAGGGGTGTGTCAGTAGGGGTGTGTCAGTTGGGGTGTGTCAGTAGGGGGTGTGTCAGTAGGGGGTGTGTCAGTAGGGGGTGTGTCAGTAGGAGGTGTGTCAGTAGGGGTGTGTCAGTAGGGGGTGTGTCAGTAGGGGTGTGTCAGTAGGGGTGTGTCAGTAGGGGGGGGTCAGTAGGGGTGTGTCAGTAGGGGTGTGTCAGGGGGTGTGTCAGTAGGGGGTGTGTCAGTAGGGGTGTGTCAGTAGGGGTGTGTCATTAAGGGGTGTGTCGGGGTGTGTCAGTAAGGGGTGTGTCAGGGGGTGTGTCAGTAGGGGGTGTGTCAGTAGGGGGTGTGTCAGTAGGGGTGTGTCAGTAGGGGTGTGTCAGTAGGGGTGTGTCAGTTGGGGTGTGTCAGTAGGGGGTGTGTCAGTAGGGGGTGTGTCAGTAGGAGGTGTGTCAGTAGGTGTGTCAGTAGGGGTGTGTTAATAGGGGTGTGTCAGTAGGGGTGTGTCGGTAGGGGTGTGTCAGTAGGGGGTGTGTCAGGGGGTGTGTCAGTAGGGGTGTGTCAGTAGGGGGTGTGTCAGTAGGGGTGTGTCAGTAGGGGTGTGTCAGTAGGAGGTGTGTCAGGGGCTGGTGTCTAAGTAGGGGTGTGCCAGGGCCTGGTGGGCGCAGGGCAGAGGGGGCCTTGGTGGCCCTGGCGGAGCCCACACCTCGGGCCTGACTGCTCTCCCGTGAACTACGTGGACAGAAGCCGGGCAGCTCTGCTCTGCTCTCCCTGCAGGGGTTGCTCCTGGTGGGCTGCTGCGGCCGCTGCTGTGCCTCTTCACAGACTCGGCCTTCCGATTCTTGGTCTTTAATTAAAAATAAAACACGTCTTTACTGATTCAGAGAGGGGGAGAGGAGGGGGAGAGAACGTCGGTGATGAGAGAATCATGGGTTGGCCGCCTCCTGCACGCCCCACACTGGCGTGGAGCCCCCAGCCCGGGCCTGAGCCCTGATCAGAATCGAGCGTGACCTCCTGGTCATCGGCGAGCGCTCTGTCACGGGAGCACGCCGGCCGGGCTTGCCCTGCGTCTGTGCCACGGCTGCTAACATCCTCTGTGTTTTACGGAGGAGGCCCTGAGGCTCAGAGAGAGTATGGGCTCCACGGCCAGCGGCCGACGGGAGCTTGGGGTTCTAAGGCAGGTTCCCAGGTCCGCAGGGCAGCGGGCTGGCCTGGACGGGAGTGTTGGGGCAGCTGGCTGGTGCCTGGGCTGGGGGCTGTGGGCTACGGGCTACGGGCTACGGGCTGGGGGCTGGGGACAGGGGGCGGGGGCTCGGGCTGGGGCGGGGGGCTGGGGGCTGGGAGCTGGGGGCTGGGGGGCGGGAGGCGGGGGGCTCGGGGCTGGGGGCTGGGAGCTGGAAGCTGGGGGGCGGGAGGCGGGGGGCTGGGGGCTGGGGGCTGGGGCTGCGGGCTGGGGGCTGGGGCTGGGGGCTGGATACTGGGGGGCGGGGGGCTGGGGGCTGGAGGCTGGGGGGCGGAGGGCCGGGGCTGCGGGCTGGGGGCTGGGGCTGGGGGCTGGATACTGGGGGGCGGGGGGCTGGGGGCTGGAGGCTGGGGACGGGGGGGCTGGGGGCTAGGGCTGCCCCTGAGCAGGCGGGCGTTTGGCAGAAGGTGAGGTGGGTGCCCTGGGAGTGGAGGGTCCTGTGGCCTGGCCCGGGGCTGGGACAGGAGGGCTGCCCTCCCATTTGTTGCTCAGAGTCCCACTTGGGTCCCGGCTCCGAGGGCCAGGTAGGAAGGCCTGACGGGCCGGCAGGGAGCTGGGCTGGGGGCACGTGCACCAGCCACTTAAGCTGGCCTCCTCCCGCCCTCGGGTGGGTGGGGACTGGCTTTTCAGGGGCAAGGGTGGGAGTTGGGGGATCAAACTTGAGTCCTCCCACCAGGGGTAACCTCCCTGGGGGCTTAGGCGACCAGGCCGTTGTGGATCTAACAGGTGTGGGGTGACTGAGCCGGGGCGGGGGTAGCATTTGAAGGTGTGGGGCACCATACTGGAGGGGTGAGGTCAGCGGCTCGGGCCGGCAGGGCGGGCTGCCCGGCCGGGGCCGGCTGCGATGGCTGAGGGGCCCGGCTGCAGCTGCCCTGGGTGGCCCCGCACAGCTGTGCCCGCGCCTGCTCACAGCGTGGCCTTGTGTGGGAGGCACCAGGGCCTGGTACGTCCTGGCACATCCCAGGCAAGCGCAGCACCTGGGCCAGGCCACCCCTCCCTGGGCGGGGTCGCGGTCACTGGGCTCTTGCAGGGAGGGGAGTGGAGGCCTGGCTGGGAGAAGCTGGGTTTGGGGGGACCCAGCGGGTCAGGCCCAGCATGATGGTGGTTTTGCTCCTGGCCCACTCCCCTGACCCTTCCTCTGACTCCTACCCTCCTCTCAGCTGGCCACGTCCGAGAGGCTGGCCCGACCCGCTTCTCTGTCCCCGGCGAGGCCACCCCTTCTGGAGCGTCTTCTCCCAGGCCGCCCTCCATCTGGCACAATGCGGGGGAGCCGCTGGTCTTGGGCACCATCTGAGCTTTTAGAACAAGGTGCCCTGCCCTCGCCCACGTACACTGGCACCGGCCCATGGTTGTCTGTGGGCAGGCCTGCCACGCAGCAGTTCCACCGTACACGCGTGTGGGCCGTGTGCGTGTCGCCGGCCATGCCCCAGTGTTCCGTCCAGGACGTGTGTCTTCTGGACGCCCTTACAGGGCTGAGCACTGCCAACTCAGGATGCACGTCCCTCAGACCACAGCCGGGGGAGCCGAGAGCGCCCGGCCGCTCGGTGCTGTGGTGCCGGGGGCGCTGCTGCCGTGCTGGGCTGAGCTGGGGCCGGCCCGGCCTGGGCGTTGGCGTCTCTCTTCTCTCGCCTGCCGTGTCCGGACGAGGACGGCCTTCACTGGTCTGCGGGTGCACTTGCAGGAAGGAGGGGGTACAGGCGTGGCCCGCCCTCACCTTGTTCACGTCTTTTCTTTGCAGAACGAGGGCACCCGGCTGCAGAAGGACCTCCGGACCTACCTGGCCTCTGTCAAAGGTAAGGCGCAGACAGGCCTGGGGGCCGGACTTCACGGATGCGGGCGGGGCCTTCCCACGTGGCGGCGTGTAAAGAGCTGGGAAGGCGGCAGGCCTGTGGGGGACCCGCCATCCAGGCCCCCGTGGCGCTGGCTGCAGCGAGGCCCTTCTGCCCCCAGCCATGCATGAGGCCTCCAAGAAGCTGAACGAGTGTCTGCAGGAGGTGTATGAGCCCGACTGGCCCGGCAGGGACGAAGCGAGCAAGATTGCCGAGGTGAGGAGGGGCAGGTGGCTCGGCCCTCCCGTGGGGCCTTGCTGGCTCTACTGCTGGCCGTTTTACAGATGAAAAACGGGTTTGAGAAGCCACCAAACCTTGAAGTGATGGGGCAGCAGCTGAGCCCCAAGGTTCCGGGAGGCGGCAGCGGTGGGTGGGCTGGCGCTGGGTGCACTCACCTGCTGTTGCTCCTCCAGAACAACGACCTGCTCTGGATGGATTACCACCAGAAGCTGGTGGACCAGGCGCTGCTGACCATGGACACGTATCTGGGCCAGTTCCCTGACATCAAGGTGAGAGGCTGCCCCTGGCGCCATGCAGGGCAACGAGAGGGAGAGAGGGACCGGCTGGGGGCAGGCCGGGGCTGGCTCAGGCACCGCAGTGACCTGCCCGGAGGCAGGCATCCCTGCCACTGGCGCATGGTCCCCCCAGGACTGCTCCTGCTGCGGCCAGCCTGCCAGCCCAGACGGGGCCTTTCTGAGCTGGGACTGTGCGTGTGCTGCGTGTGCTGCGTGTGCTGCGTGTGCTGCGTGTGCTGCGTGTGCTGCGTGTGCTGCGTGTGCTGCGTGTGCTGCGTGTGCTGCGTGTGGCGGTGCCTAGAGTCTGGGACTGCATACGGTGTGTCCGGGATGTCCGCCTGTTAGGCTGTGTGTGCGCATTGCCCCTCACCCAGGGTCGCTGTGTGACTGTGTGCTCACAGCCATCCGGGGTTGTGTGGCTGTGCCCTCACAGCCATCCGGGGTCGCTGTGTGGCTGTGTGCTCACAGCCATCCGGGGTTGTGTGGCTGTGTGCTCTCACAGCCATCCGGGTTCTGTGGCTGTGTGCTCACAGCCATCCGGGTTGTGTGGCTGTGTGCTCACAGCCATCCGGGTTGTGTGGCTGTGTGCTCTTACAGCCATCCGGGGTTGTGTGGCTGTGTGCTCTCACACCCATCCGGGTTGTGTGGCTGTGTGCTCTCACAGCCATCCGGGTTGTGTGGCTGTGTGCTCTCACAGCCATCCGGGGTTGTGTGGCTGTGTGCTCTCACAGCCATCCGGGGTCGCTGTGTGGCTGTGTGCTCTCACAGCCATCCGGGGTCGCTGTGTGGCTGTGTGCTCTCACAGCCATCCGGGGTCGCTGTGTGGCTGTGTGCTCTCACAGCCATCCGGGGTCGCTGTGTGGCTGTGTGCTCTCACAGCCATCCGGGGTCGCTGTGTGGCTGTGTGCTCTCACAGCCATCCGGGGTCGCTGTGTGGCTGTGTGCTCTCACAGCCATCCGGGTCGCTGTGTGGCTGTGTGCTCTCACAGCCATCCGGGGTCGCTGTGTGGCTGTGTGCTCTCACAGCCATCCGGGTCGCTGTGTGGCTGTGTGCTCTCACAGCCATCCGGGTCGCTGTGTGGCTGTGTGCTCTCACAGCCATCTGGGTTCTGTGGCTGTGTGCTCTCACAGCCATCTGGGGTCGCTGTGTGGCTGTGTGCTCTCACAGCCATCTGGGGTCGCTGTGTGGCTGTGTGCTCTCACAGCCATCTGGGGTCGCTGTGTGGCTGTGTGCTCTCACAGCCATCCGGGGTCGCTGTGTGGCTGTGTGCTCTCACAGCCATCCGGGGTCGCTGTGTGGCTGTGTGCTCTCACAGCCATCCGGGGTCGCTGTGTGGCTGTGTGCTCTCACAGCCATCCGGGTCGCTGTGTGGCTGTGTGCTCTCACAGCCATCCGGGGTCGCTGTGTGGCTGTGTGCTCTCACAGCCATCCGGGGTCGCTGTGTGGCTGTGTGCTCTCACAGCCATCCGGGGTCGCTGTGTGGCTGTGTGCTCTCACAGCCATCCGGGGTCGCTGTGTGGCTGTGTGCTCTCACAGCCATCCGGGGTCGCTGTGTGGCTGTGTGCTCTCACAGCCATCCGGGGTCGCTGTGTGGCTGTGTGCTCTCACAGCCATCCGGGGTCGCTGTGTGGCTGTGTGCTCTCACAGCCATCCGGGGTCGCTGTGTGGCTGTGTGCTCTCACAGCCATCTGGGGTCGCTGTGTGGCTGTGTGCTCTCACAGCCATCCGGGGTTGCTGTGTGGCTGTGTGCTCTCACAGCCATCCGGGGTCGCTGTGTGGCTGTGTGCTCGCACAGCCATCCGGGTCGCTGTGTGGCTGTGTGCTCTCACAGCCATCCGGGGTCGCTGTGTGGCTGTGTGCTCTCACAGCCATCCGGGTCGCTGTGTGGCTGTGTGCTCTCACAGCCATCCGGGTCGCTGTGTGGCTGTGTGCTCTCACAGCCATCTGGGGTCGCTGTGTGGTTGTGTGCTCTCACAGCCATCTGGGTTCTGTGGCTGTGTGCTCTCACAGCCATCTGGGGTCGCTGTGTGGCTGTGTGCTCTCACAGCCATCCGAGTCGCTGTGTGGCTCTGTGCTCTCACAGCCATCCGGGTTGTGTGGCTGTGCGCTCAGACCCATCTGGGGTCGCTGTGTGGCTCTGTGCTCTCACAGCCATCCGGGGTCGCTGTGTGGCTGTGTGCTCTCACAGCCATCTGGGTTGTGTGGCTGTATGCTCTCACAGCCATCCGGGGTCGCTGTGTGGCTATGTGCTCTCACAGCCATCCGGGGTCGCTGTGTGGCTGTGTGCTCTCACAGCCATCTGGGTTCTGTGGCTGTGTGCTCTCACAGCCATCCGGGTCGCTGTGTGGCTGTGTGCTCTCACAGCCATCCGGGGTCGCTGTGTGGCTGTGTGCTCTCACAGCCATCCGGGGTCGCTGTGTGGCTGTGTGCTCTCACAGCCATCCGGGTCGCTGTGTGGCTGTGTGCTCTCACAGCCATCCGGGTCGCTGTGTGGCTGTGTGCTCTCACAGCCATCCGAGTCGCTGTGTGGCTCTGTGCTCTCACAGCCATCCGGGTCGCTGTGTGGCTGTGTGCTCTCACAGCCATCCGGGTCGCTGTGTGGCTATGTGCTCTCACAGCCATCCGGGGTCGCTGTGTGGCTGTGTGCTCTCACAGCCATCCGGGTCGCTGTGTGGCTGTGTGCTCTCACAGCCATCCGGGTCGCTGTGTGGCTGTGTGCTCTCACAGCCATCCGGGGTCGCTGTGTGGCTGTGCTCGCACAGTCTGCTGCCTGCTGGTGGGCTGTGCTGTGTTGTCAATGAGCCAGTGTCCCCACCGAGGCCGGGCCTGGTGCTTCCCCGGGAAGAAGCGGCATCTGGAGCCGGGTGCTGACCGCGGGGCCGGACCGGACCCACGGGGGTCCTGCGGGCCCCCTCTCCCGGCTGCTGCCTTGGGCTTTCTGGTGGGAGTGTGGGGGCTGAGGGCGTGGCCCAGAGGAAGCGTGGTCCAGGCCCGGGGCCAGGCCGGGGGGCTCAGCCTTGATGGCTGGCGGGCGCTGACGTGGCTGTGCCAGGCGGTGGCCTGCCGTGTGTGCGGAAGGGCGCAGAGGGGCCCCTTGGTGTGCGTGGCTCCTCCCGCCCGCTCTGCTGGTCGGCGCTGGCAGCGTGGCCAGGCCTCTCAGCCCTCCCCTCCACTCTCTCCAGTCGCGCATCGCGAAGCGGGGCCGGAAGCTGGTGGACTACGACAGCGCCCGGCACCATTACGAGTCCCTCCAAACTGCCAAAAAGAAGGATGAGGCCAAAATTGCCAAGGTGAGGGCCAGGGCGTGTGGGGAGACGGGGAGGGGGTGGGGGAGAGGTCTGTGTGCACCTGCCCATGTGTGCCTGGCCCCTGCCCTCACCTGTGACCGGTGGCAGGTCCCAGAGCTGGTGGTGGGTGACAGGTCCTCACGGTCCCGGGGCGGTCCCCAGGGTGGTCGGTCCCTCTGGCTCATTCAGTGGCACCTGTCCAGCCCCTGGTCCTTGGCCGCCCCGCTCCCCTCCCCCTGCTCCTGGTGGCACTTTCTTGAAGGAGAGGCTTGGGTTGCAGGGGCGAGGCCCTCGCCCAGCTGGTGTCTGAGTGGATTCCTGCGAGCCTGTGTCTGCTGGAACAAGCCAGGCGGTGGGATGGGGGGTGGGGTTGGAGGTGGGAGGTGCAGGGCTTGGTGGGCCCCATTTCCCACCGGGCCTGAGGGAGAGCCCTGCCCAGCAGGCCCTGAGTGCTGCACCCTGCCCCAGCTAACGGTTCTCACATTTTGCTTTGCAGTTGGAGTTCACCCCTTCGGCACCTGCTGGGGGCTCCCCTAATTCTCTCGGCCTCCGAGGGGCCGGGTCCCGGAGGGCAGCAGCTTGTTTGTCCGCCTTCCAGGCCTTTGGCCTTGGTGTTTAACGTCTGTCTCTGTTTCTCTCCGCCTCCCTGCCTCCCTCCGTTCTCCACTCTCCCTCCCCTGGCTTCCCTTCCCCAGCCTGTCTCGCTGCTTGAGAAAGCCGCCCCCCAGTGGTGCCAAGGCAAACTGCAGGCTCATCTCGTAGCTCAAACTAACCTGCTCCGGAATCAGGTGACACTGGCTTCTAACCTTGCACGTGCTGGCGCCTTCCAGTCTGTGCCCTGTCCTGTCTGCACTGCCCTGGCTTGGGGGGCAGGGGGCGGGCGGGAGGCCTTCCCAGCTGGAAGCAGGGCTTGTTGCAGAGGCCTGTGCTGGGAGCTCCGCGCAGACCAGCCCCGGGTTCCGTAGCGGCAGAGACTGGGGGCTCTGGGCGGCCGGGTGGGCTCAGGCAGCCTGGCTGACACCCTGGCGTCCAGAGGCCAAGAGAGCGGAGCCCTGGGTCCTCGGAGGCTCCTGCAGGGCGGGCTGCGGGCACCAGGGCTCTGGCCCGGCACGAGCTGCCTGCGGGGCCCAGAGCTGGGAGGTGGTCTGCCTTTTCTGGGGAGAAAACCGAGGAGGCAGTCTCCTGCCCGGGTCCCGGAGCCGCTCGGGCTGAGGCGGGCGTTTCCTCGTGCCCCGGCCCAGGCTCCGGGGTGGCCTGCACAGGCCCCTGGGGACCTGGGGAAATGTGGGCCCAGAGCCCTGGAGGGGCCGTGGAGGGCTCCCCAGAGGGCTGGTGTGCTGAGGCGGGCCCCTGGGGAGCTGGGGGGACGGCCTGTGCACAGAGGCCACGGGGCTCCCTGAAGGAGGATGCCACGCAGTCCTGCCCCCTGCTGGGCAGCATGCAGGCCACTGGGTGCAGGCCCCGGAGAGCGGCTGCCGTTTTCTCTGCAGAGAAATTGACGTGACCTGGAACCTGAGCCCTCGTGGCCTTGGGGTGGGTGCAGGCGACAGTCCCAGCCGGGAGGAGGGTTTCTCTCCGGGCGGCTGCCGCTGCTGCTGGGCCGCCTCCTGATCGCATCGTCCGGCCACACAGACCGGGTGCCTCTGTGCGGCGGGCGCCGGTCAGCAGGCTGGGGCCAGCTTCTTACCGGACCCGCTGCCTGATTTCTTTAGGCCAGAGCTGGAGCTCACTGGGGAGAGTGGCCAGGAGCTCCAGGGTCTGAGGAGGGCCCAGGTCTGTGAGGCCGCTGTCTCCTTGCTGCGGGTGCGGCAGTGCGAGCGGCCTCTGCAGAGCCTGGACTCTGGCCAGAGGGGCGGAGCCCCCGCCGGAGACGTGGTTTCTGTGCCATCTTCCTGAGGCAGGTCTGGCCGGAGGCTCGTGAACATTTTTGTGGGGAGGAGTCTCCCCGAGAGGCTGGGGCGGGGGGGAGGCCTGAAGCAGCCTCGGGCTCCTGGGATGGGTGTGGTTGGGGTCCTGCTGGAGGGCCCACGCCCAGCCGGTGCCGCAGGGGAAGCTAAAGCACTCGATTTCATCTCTGCTGTTGGCTGAGATGTTTCACCTTCCAGCCACATTGGCTTTCCCGTTTGGATTTGAGTCTGAGCATTCTTCCTTTGGCTCCCCCTGCCTCACGCCTGGCTGGGTGGGGCAGCCTTAGGGTCCCGGGGGGCTGGCAGCCTGGGAGCTGGGTGCTGGAGCCTGCAGCTGCCCCAGGGCTGGCCTGACTGCAGACAGTGCCAGGAGGCGGGCGGTGCACTCCGAGCTGACCAGCTCCGTGTGCCCAGGGCCGAGCTCGTCACACTGCCAGTCCCCCAGCGCTGCCTGCAGGGCCCCGGCGCCCCGGCGTGTGGTGAGCCGCCCGTTTTGGGTCCGCTGCTCATGTCCATCGGTCAGCACGTAGTGGAGCCACTGGGGCGTCAAGCCTCCCTCGGCGGGTAGCGTTCCTCCCTCAGCGGGTGGCGGTCCTTCCTCAGCGGGTGGTGGTCCTCCCTCAGCGGGTAGTGGTCCTCCCTCAGCGGGTGGCGGTCCTCCCTCCCTCAGCGGGTGGCGGTCCTCCCTCCCTCAGCGGATGGCGTTCCTCCCTCAGCGGGTGGCGGTCCTCCCTCCCGCAGTGGATGGCGTTCCTCCCTCCCTCAGCGGGTGGCGTTCCTCCCTCAGCGGGTGGTGGTCCTCCCTCAGCGGGTGGCGTTCCTCCCTCAGCGGGTGGTGGTCCTCCCTCAGCGGGTGGTGGTCCTCCCTCAGCGGGTGGCGGTCCTCCCTTCCTCAGTGGGTGGTGGTCCTCCCTCAGCGGGTGGTGCTCCTCCCTCAGCGGGTGGCTTTCCTCCCTCAGCGGGTGGTGGTCCTCCCTCAGCGGGTGGCGGTCCTCCCTTCCTCAGCGGGTGGCATTCCTCCTCAGCGTGTGGCGGTCCTCCCTCCCTCAGCGGGTGGCGGTCCTCCTCCCGCAGTGGGTGGTAGTCCTCCCTCAGCGGGTGGCGGTCCTCCCTCAGCGGGTGGCGGACCTCCCTTCCTTAGCGGGTGGCGTTCCTCCTCAGCGTGTGGCGGTCCTCCCTCCCTCAGCGGGTGGCGGTCCTCCCTCAGCAGGTGGCGGTCCTCCCTCAGCAGGTGGCGGTCCTCCCTCCCGCAGCGGGTGGCGGTCCTCCCTCCCTCAGCGGGTGGCGGTCCTCCCTCAGCGGGTAGTGGTCCTCCCTCAGCGGGAGGCGGTCCTCCCTCCCTCAGCGAGTGGCGGTCCTCCCTCAGTGGGTGGCTGTCCTCCCTCCCTCAGCGGGTGGCTGTCCTCCCTCAGCGGGTGGCGGTCCTCCCTCAGCAAGTGGCTGCCCTCCCTCCCTCAGCGGGAGGCGGTCCTCCCTCCCTCAGCGAGTGGCGGTCCTCCCTCAGCGGGTGGCTGTCCTCCCTCCCTCAGCGGGTGGCGGTCCTCCCTCCCTCAACGGGTGGCGTACCTCCCTCCCTCAGCGGGTGGCGGTCCTCCCTCCCTCAGTGGGTGGCTGTCCTCCCTCAGCGGGTAGTGGTCCTCCCTCAGCGGGTGGCAGTCCTCCCTCCCTCAGCGGGTGGCGGTCCTCCCTTAGCGGGTGGCGTTCCTCCCTCAGCGGGTGGTGGTCCTCCCTCAGCGGGTGGCGGTCCTGCACTCCCTGCCGCTCAGACCCAAGGGGTGCACGTGGCTCCAGCCCTGACCTTCGGGGTTAAACGGAGTAGCGCCATGCTTCCCAGGATCGCTGGGACGCACACGGCGGGCGCCGAGACCCTGCCGCTGCCCTCGTCCTGGCGCGATTGTTACCGGGGAGCCAGGCCGGCGTTGTGGGGGAGGCGGGCTCCACGGCACCAGAGCTGGGAGCTGGGACGGCCGAGCAGACTCCTGCTGCGGAGCGAGGCGCAGGGCAGTGCCGGGCGGGCGCTCAGGCTTCCACGCCATCTTCAGCGCCCAGGGGCAGCTGCCGGCCGGAGCTGCTCCGCGGGAGCAGGGCGTGCGTTTCTGCCCTCCCTTCCACCTTTAATTTTAAATCAGGGTTTTAAAGCTTCCGGCAGATGGTGGACTCTCGCCCCTCCCCCTGCACCCCGAGCCGCAGAGCTCAGCCTGGCACGCGCAGGGGGCGCGCGGGCTGGCCTGGTGCCCGAGGCGGTGGGAGGCCCGTGGCTGCAGACCCTGGTGCTCCGTTTCGGCAGAGGCTGCTGCGGGAGGGGTCCTGGGCGAGCCGCCCCGCTCCTGGGCGGTGACTCAGCCCGAGCCCAGTCACTCTGAGTCAGTGTTTCCAGCCGTGCCTGCAGGAGAGCTGGCAGAGCCCCCAGCGGGGTCTGGTGGTGGCCCTGCACCTTAGCGGGGTGGGGCGGGGGCTGCAGCTTCCCCCCCTTGGGCTCGGTCTGGGCCCAGCACCACTGCGGGGTGGGAGCGGCTGGAGGGCACTGGCTTGCGCAGGGCAGGGGGGGCTGGAGCAGGCCCAGCTGCCCAGCTCCATGCCCCCGGCCCTGCCCTCCAGCTGGGCGCACAGGTGACAGGCGGGGGGGAAGGCTGTGGGGAGGTGGATGCAGGCTGGGGGCTGAGCCTGAGCAGAGGGGCCTTGAGAAGGGGACAGGGGTCCAGGGAGGGGACGGCAGGGCCCCGAGAGCTGGGCGCAGGCTGACACCGAGCCTGGGGCTCACATAAGCGGCAGGTCCCCGAGGCTGGGTCCTGTGCCCCCGGCCCACCCTGCACCTTCCTGTGCCCTGTCACCCCTCGTCTCCCTCCCGGGCCGCCCGCAGGAGAGGGCTCCCCTCGCCCTGGCTGTCCGCCCTCGGAGGGCCTGGCGCCGGATCCCAGGGGCTGCGAGGCTGGGGCTGCCCGGTCCCACCCCCGGCCCAGAGCCCAGCGTGAGCTCGCGGGCGGGAGGTTGGAGCAGGTCTGGGGGGCCGGGCCTGGCCTCGCTCTCAGGCTGGGACGGGAGGCAGAAGCCAACGCTGATCCCGCCTGCAGGCCGAGGAGGAGCTGGTCAAAGCGCAGAAGGTGTTCGAGGAGATGAACGTGGACCTGCAGGAGGAGCTGCCGTCCCTGTGGAACAGGTGAGGGGGAGGTGGCCGGCCCCTCGCCTCCTGTCCACCGGCACCCCCTGTGCCCCCTCCCCACCTGCACCCCCGATGCCCCTCCCCACCAGCACCCCGGTGCCTCCTTCCCCCGGTGCCCCTCCGCACCTGCACCCCCGGTGCCCCTCCCCACCGGCACTCCCGGTGCCTCCTTCCCTCGGTGCCCCCTTCCCCCTGTATCCCCGGAGCCCCCTCCCCACCTGCACCCCTGGTGCCCCTCCCCACCTGCCCCCCGGCGCCCCCTCCCCACCTGCACCCCCGGTGCCCCTCCCCACCTGCATCCCTGGGGCCCCCTCCCCACCTGCATCCCTGGGGCCCCCTGCGTCGGGTACACGCCCCTCAGCCGTGTCGCAGGCGAGGGTGCAGCGGGCAGCGTGTACGGGCTCCTGGCCGCCACCCTGACGTGCGTGTTCCTTTTGTCTCCACAGCCGCGTGGGGTTCTACGTGAACACGTTCCAGAGCATCGCGGGCCTGGAGGAGAACTTCCACCGGGAGATGAGCAAGGTGGGTGTGCGGGCGGCCCCGGGCACAGGCCGGCCCACTCCCGCCTCCCACCAAGTCCCACAGGCCCTGTGGCCTGGAGCCCCCTCACGGCTTCGCTGCCTGGAGCTGCGGGGGGTGTGTGGGGTGTGGAGGTAAGGGTTCGGGGTGGGGGTGGAGGGTGAAGAGGGGAGGAGGTGCTGGCTCACAGAGCCCGCCGCTCACGCTGTGACTGTCCTCAGGCAGCTTGGCCCTGGGGAGCTGTCAGGAAACGTGGTGGCTTCCCATTTTGTAAGCAAATAAATAAGCTGCTGGGGTTTTCTGTTTTTAACATCCTTCCCTGTGTCTCAGACGTTGAGCCAGGGCCGCTTCATCTTTGTGGACCTGCGTGGGAAGGTGGGGTTGCCCACGCCCGTGTTGTTACTTTCACATGGTTTAACCGGGAGGCAGAGGGCGGAGCAGGGGGGACTGGCCGGACCCCCACCCCCGTGCCCTGGCGGCCCTGGCGTCTGCAGGGGCAGGGGTGCTGGGCCCTGGCCCTCCCAGTCACCGGCACTGTAGCCGCCTTTCTGCCTTCTCTCCCCCAGCCCTCAGGGCCGGGCAGCGAGGACGGGACCAGGTGGCCGGGCGGAAAGTGTTGTGTGGAGCAGGGGGGTGGTCCCGGAGCCTCCTGGAGCAGCCCAGAGGCTGGGTGCGCAGGGCAGGCCTGCTGGCTGGGACTCCTGGCTGGGGCAGTGGCCGGGAGCATCTCTGCAGGCGGCCTAGCAGCTCAGAGCCACAGGCGGCTTGAAGGCGGCTAACCGTTCCCCAGCCGGCTCTGTGGGCGTTGTGAGAAATCTCCATGAGGAGAAAGCAAGGAAAGAGGGTCCGTGGGACCGGTGGCTGTGGGCAGGCAGCCACCTCCTCCACTCCCCCCTGGCTCCCTGTGGGGGTGGGCTCGCAGCTCCCGCTGACGGGCATTGCTGCTTTCGGGTGGGGCGTGCGGGGGCTTCGGGGGAGCGGGGGGCGTGGTGAGAGGCTGTGGTGGCTCAGAGGCCCCTGCCTGGTGCCCTCTCTCCGCAGCTCAACCAGAGCCTCAACGACGTGCTGGTCGGCCTGGAGAAGCAGCACGGGAGCAACACCTTCACGGTCAAGGCCCAGCCCAGGTGCGTGAGGCGCGTGCTCGGTGCTGGGGCGGGCGTGGCCGCGGTGGCTCGGAACCGCGAGGCTGGGCAGGGCTGCTTCCATGGTCACCGGCTTGGCCTTCCCGGCGTGGCCTGCCTGTGCTCAGGCAGCGGTGAGGGCTGCCCTCCCGGGCCTCCTGGGGGAGGAGACCACCTGACCCTCCTCTGCGGGAAGGCAGAGGGTGTGGGGTCTGGGAAGTGAGCAGTCCTCTTAGGGCGGATGGCGCCCTCCCTGCCCCTCCCCGGGGAGCCCGAGTCCGGGCTGGCATTGCACACCCCAGCCAGAGCCAGGGCAGCCGTGTCCGAGGACCCGCTTCCTGAGGGGAGGGGCGGGAAGGTCTCTCGGCTGGCGGGGGGGGGCGGGGAGAGCCGTGCAGTGCGTCTGTGCGTTCCTGCCGGTCACCCAGTGTGGGAGCACACGGAGCCTCGCTTTCCCCTGCGGGAGGGGACCCACTCTGCTTCTCGGGTGGCTGGGTTACCCGGGACCAAGGAGCGTTCAGTGCACATTGCTGCCCCTCTCCTCTGACAATCACCAACGTGCCCTGGCTGAGCAGCGCTGGGGGTGGCGGTGGGTGAAGCCCAAGGGGCGGGCAATGGCTGTCCTGGTCGCCATCCTGGCCACCGGGGGAAGGAGGGCTGGTGCCCACAGCGGCCTGCTCACCGGCCCGGGGCCCACTGGCACGGCCACCCCTTCCGGACACGCCGGAGCCCGTGGCTGCCCGCCGGCGCCCGGAGCTCCCGCCTCCGCCGTCTCGTCAGCACGCCGGGGCCCGGGCTGACCTCGCACGGCCCTGGGTGTTGGGGGCCTGGCTTTCCGCCCGGCCCCGTTAGTGGCCCGAGGGGTGAGGACGGCCAGCCACAGCCCGCTTCCCTGGGTGAAGGCTCCGTCCGTCCGTCCACAGAAAGAAAGCTAAACTGTTCTCGCGGCTGCGCAGGAAGAAGCCCAGGTACCGCCGCGTGCTGTGGGGCCAGGCCGCCGGCTGCGCCCGTGCATGCCGCCCGCTGCTCCGGGCCACTAACCCCTAACTGCCCCGTGTGTGCTGCGGGGCCGTGGGCACCGGGAGGGCGGGTGGGCGGCGGCCTGAGCCCTGTGCGCTGGCTAACGGTGCCAGCGCAGAGGGGCCGGAGGGCAGGGCAGCGCTGAGCGCGTGTGCCCGCCTCTGTCCGCACACCTGATCCTCAGGGAGCACACGCCTCCCAGGACTCTCACCCACTCACTCACGGGACTGTCCTTCTGGAGCCCCTGCCCAGGCAGCCACGCTCCGCATGTGGCTGCATCTGCGTCCGGCCAGTGTGCCTGAGGAGCTGGAGTCTTTTTGATTTTTTACAGAGAGGAAAGGAGAGGGATAGCGTTAGAAACATGGATGAGAGAGAAACATCCATCAGCTGCCTCCTGCACACCTCCTATTGGGGATGTGCCCGCAACCAAGGTACATGCCCTTGACCGGAATTGAACCTGGGACCCTTCAGTCCACAGGCCGACGCTCTATCCACTGAGCCACACCGCTCAGGGAAAGGAGCTGGATTCTTAATTGACTCCTTTTGAATGGAATGTGCACAGCCACCGGGCTGGTGGCTAGTGGCGGCCAGCCGTGTTGGCGTGTCTGAGCACACACAGGTCTGCTCTGGGCCCTCTGCACCCACGTACACAGGAGGTGTGTGCACACAGGAGGCCCGTACACACAGGAAGCCTGTGCACACAGCTCCTGGTTCTCATGCGGAACAGGTGCTCATGGAACTCACCCCCAGCCCAGCCCAGCCCTGGGCTGTGGGCACCCTCTGCTCTCCCTCCGCCGTGGCCTCCGGGGCCGCCCAGGCCTTCCCGGAGGTCCCTGGAGCCAGGGTTCGGAGACAGCAATGTGAGGCGTGGGCGGAGGCGCGGTGGGGCTCGGGCATCGGTGTGAGTGTGAGTGCGGCGGGCGGAGGAGGCAGCAGGCCTCTGGGTGCGGCTCAGGGCCCAGCGGAGCGCAGGGCTGACGTGCGGCTGGTGGGGACTCACTTTGCCTCTAGGCTGCTTGGCTTTCTCTCTGGCGAGCTCGGGCCTGTGAGGCCACCAGGCCGCCCCGACCCCTGGGGACCACAGGCCCCGCTCAGAGCTGCCCAGGTGCTGCTTCCAGGCCTCAGGTACAGGGACACGCAGCTCACCCGTGGCACATCACGTTCCAGTGAGTCCACGTGGACGCTCCTCACACTCGGTTCACACACTGCTCCACATGCTCTCTCTCTCACACACACACACACACACACACACACACGTGTTCTCATGCACATGGACCCTGGGCATCCTCACATGCACACCCTCCTGCACACTGCTCTTCATGCTCTCTCTCTCTCACACACAAACACACACACACACGTGTTCTCATGCACATGGACCCTGGGCATCCTCACATGCACACCCTCCTGCACACTGCTCTTCATGCTCTCTCTCTCACACACACACACACACACACACACGTGTTCTCATGCACATGGACCCTGGGCATCCTCACATGCACACCCTCCTGCACACTGCTCTTCATGCTCTCTCTCTCTCTCACACACACACACACACACGTGTTCTCGTGCACATGGACCCTGGGCATCCTCACATGCACACCCTCCTGCACACTGCTCTTCATGCTCTCTCTCTCACACACACACACACACACACACGTGTTCTCATGCACATGGACCCTGGGCATCCTCACATGCACACCCTCCTGCACACTGCTCTTCATGCTCTCTCTCTCTCTCACACACACACACACACACGTGTTCTCGTGCACATGGACCCTGGGCATCCTCACATGCACACCCTCCTGCACACTGCTCTTCATGCTCTCTCTCTCACACACACACACACACACACACACATGTTCTCATGCACATGGACCCTGGGCATCCTCACATGCACACCCTCCTGCACACTGCTCTTCATGCTCTCTCTCTCTCTCACACACACACATACACATGTTCTCTTGCACATGGACCCTGGGCATCCTCACATGCACACCCTCCTGCACACTGCTCTACATGCTCTCTCTCTCTCTCACACACACACACACACACACACGTGTTCTCGTGCACATGGACTCTAGGGCATCCAACGTGCACACCTCCCGCACACACCTGCAGATCTGCACACATTCTTTGGCGCTAGGCCCCCCTCCACCGGACACCCTGTCTCCCTCCGCAGTGACAGCGCGCCTGCGAAAGAGAACAAGAGCCCCTCGCCGCCGCCCGATGGCTCCCCCGCGGCCACCCCCGAGGTCAGAGTCAACCACGAGCCCGAGCCGGCTGGGGCGGCCGCCCCCGGGGCTGCCCTGCCCAAGTCCCCGTCTCAGGTAGGCGGCCTCGGCGGCTGTCCCCCTCCTGCCTGTCCTCCTGCGGCGCTGTGGCCCCTCTTCCCCGTTCTGCTTCCCGCCCGGGCCTGGGCCGGTCTGGAGCCAGAGGCTTTGCCCAGAGCGGGCTGAGCCGGCATTGCTCTCCCTGAGCCCTGCTGGCCCAGG
Organism: Nyctalus aviator; assembly: GCA_036971965.1. Taxonomy (NCBI): domain Eukaryota; kingdom Metazoa; phylum Chordata; class Mammalia; order Chiroptera; family Vespertilionidae; genus Nyctalus; species Nyctalus aviator. The sequence goes on along the minus strand of CM072928.1, from coordinate 82,785,963 downwards.
CTACCTTAATGCAGGGGCGTCTGTCCTGTTTCTTTCCTCCTCACTGTGCCCAGTGGCTTTACGTCCTCCATCTTCCCTCCAGGTAAGACACAGGCTCAGGCCCTCAGCCCGAGCACCAGGTCCTCGGGGGCAGCTGCCGTGCTGCCCCTGCCCGGCCCCCGCCGCTGCCCTGCCCTCCAGGCTTCCTGGAGGGAGTTGAAGCGGAGGGCGGGCGCAGTGTCTCCGTGGGCTGCCTGCCCGCCACTCCTGGCAGCAGCTCTGCGGGGCTGTGCCTCACCCACCGACCGTGATGAGGACCCAGATGGTAGCAGAGACGAGAGCCCCCTTTGAGCGGCACTTGCATCGCAGCCGGCAGTCGCCTGGGAGGCAGACTGGCAGCCCCTTGATGAGTGCTGCGGGCGGGCGGGCGCCGTGAGGCCCCAAGGCTCGGGGCGGGGCTGTGACGGCCGCCGCGGCCTCCTCCCGGCCCTGCTCAGACTGGAGGCCCAGCTGCGTGAGCCTCAGTGGCGCAGGGCGAGGCCGAGGGGCCAGGCGGCTGGGCGGCTGCTTCCCGGCCTCACCCGGAGAGCCCTCTGCTCCTCTGCTCTCCCCTCCTTCCCCTTCCTTCTCCCCCGCCTTTTCTCCTTCTCTCTGCACAGCGCTGGACCTCCTCCCTGGAGGGGGGCCGGGGCCTGTCTCGGGGAGCAGTGACTCCTTGCTTCATCCACCCTGCTGCCTGGGTGGGCCGTGGCCGTGTGACTAACCTTGGTTTGTCTCTGTGTGTCTCCCCACCTCGTGCTCCCTGCGCCGCCCCTCACCCGCGTGGATCAGCTCCGGAAAGGCCCACCCGTCCCTCCGCCTCCCAAACTCACCCCGTCCAAGGAGGTCAAGCAGGAGCAGATCCTCAGCCTGTTTGGTGACACCTTTATCCCCGAGATCAGCGTGACCACCCCCTCCCAGGTCAGCCGCGCCGGCCGCGGCCAGCTCCCCTCCTCCTGCTCTCCGGGGCGTGCATGGCCTCCCTCCATCCCACCTGTGCCTCTGCCCGGAGAGCCGGGCTTTGGCCAGAGACGTGGCCTGCGCCTCCCTCCCTCCCTCACTCGTTCACCGCGCTTCCATCGTCATCCCTCCTCCATCTGAGCATGCCCGCGCCCACCTCAGGCACCTAAGCAGGTGGTCCCAGCGGGTGATCATCTCAGCGGCGCCTCCTGGCATGGATGCTGCGGCTGAAAGGGTGGGAGCGCAGAGGCCTTGCTAGTGGGGCGGGGTCCTTCCTGGGGCAGAGACAGCCTGAGGCTGTGGTGGGCCTGACCGGAGCTCTCCTGCCAGTGCGTGCCCAGCAGGTCAGCAGGAGGCCGAGCAGAGGGTTGCTCCGGAGCGGCCTGCACCACACCCAGTGCGGCCTGTGCCTCCCAGCCAGGCCCTGGCCACGCAAACCTGGTTCTGTGTGCCTTCCGGTCCCAGGCTGTGGGGGCCCCGGGTTGGGTGCTGCTGTGGTGGCCCTGCCTGGGGCACTCGCTCGGACTCCGTAGCAGCCTCTCAGCGGCTGGGCGCTGGGCAGGGCGGTGTGAGCACGGGGGAGAGGGGGAGCTGAGGGCCAGGCCTGGCGCTGGGCAGGGCGGTGTGAGCACGGGGGAGGGGGGAGCTGAGGGCCAGGCCGGGCGCTGGGCAGGCGGTGTGAGCACGGGGGAGGGGGGAGCTGAGGGCCAGGCCTGGCGCTGGGCAGGGCGGTGTGAGCACGGGGGAGGGGGGAGCTGAGGGCCAGGCCGGGCGCTGGGCAGGCGGTGTGAGCACGGGGGAGGGGGGAGCTGAGGGCCAGGCCTGGCGCTGGGCAGGGCGGTGTGAGCACGGGGGAGAGGGGGAGCTGAGGGCCAGGCCGGGCGCTGGGCAGGCGGTGTGAGCACGGGGGAGGGGGGAGCTGAGGGCCAGGCCGGGCGCTGGGCAGGCGGTGTGAGCACGGGGGAGGGGGGAGCTGAGGGCCAGGCAGGGCGCTGTGAGCACGGGGGAGGGGGTGGAGCTGAGGGCTGTGCTCTCGGCCAGTCCCAGGGAGGACTCGGTCAGAAATAGGGACATGCAGTGTGGAGCTGCGTGGGCACAGGGCCGTGCCAGGCCTGGGCCCGGGCGGGCAGCCGGTCTGTGGAGGTGGGGACGCCGGTGGGCATCCTGAGCGCAGGGAGCAGGCTGCTGGGCCACATGCCTCTGGCGTGTGCTTCTGCCCGTGCCCAGCACTGTGACCTGGCTGGGCAGCGCCCCCACCTCCACAGTGACCTGGTCAGTTCCCAGCGCCCTGAGGATGTGCCAGGGGAGCGGCGGGCCTGCCCTCAGCCAGGCCGCCTTGTCCCTGAGCCGTGGGTAGCGGTGCCCGGTGCTCCGGGCCTGCAGGGCTCTCCTGAGGCCACACCTCGGTGAGCAGCTTCTCGGGGAGCCCTCTGCACACCCCGGCCTCGGAGGACCCGAGGACAGGCCTGGAGGGCGCTCCCCTCAGTGCTCGTGCCCACCAGGAGAGGCAGAGCTGGCCGGGCCCCAGGGGGTGAGGCCGGGGGAGCCCTCACACGGATGGGGGCGCATGCCCCCCGGGCTCGGTGCTGGGGCCGTCTTCTGCAGGGGCTCTGGGCCTGTGAGGCCCCCTCGCAGTGGGCTGGGCCTCCAGACGCGGGGCCACGTGTGCCTTCACGTGCCCATTGCTGAGCTGACCGGGCCCTCGTGGTGAGCTCGGGGTGGCTGGGGTGCCACGGGTGTTGGGACCCACCTTCACGGTCGGGCCCCGCGGCAGTGTGTCTGGCTCGGCCCTGTCCTCACCCCCGGGAGCTGGCTGGTGGGTGTCACACGGGGACATCTGTCCGGGCCGCGAGGGAGACCAGTCTGTCCCAGGGCCCGTGGCCTGCCCTGCCGCGTGCCCGGGTGTGTGGTGAGGTCCCGGGCGCGGGGAGGTCCCGGGCGCAGGAAGGTCCCTGGTGCGGGGAGGTTCCGGGGGCGGGGGGAGGTTCTGGGGGCGGGGGAAGTCCCGGGTCTCAGGGGAGGTCCTAGGGGCGTGGGGTGGGGGAGGTCCCTGGCGCAGGGTGAGGTCCTGGGAGCTCGGGGGGAGGTCCCGGGCGCGCAGGGAGGGAGGTCCCAGCAGCTGGTGGTGCAGGAGTGAGAGGCAGAGCCCCGCAGTGAGTGGGCTGGCAGGTGGGGGCCGGCCTGAGGTGGGGGTGTGCGCCAGGGTGTCCGGCGAGGACGTGCTGCCCCCCAAGGGCCGTCTGCGCGGGCGCCCGTGTGCCCTGCGGGCCGCGCCCCTATCTGTGCTGTGTGTGCTTCTCCGTCACTAACCGCTTCCTCTTCTGCCGCTGCCCGGCCCAGTTTGAGGCCCCGGGGCCGTTCTCGGAGCAGGCCAGCCTGCTGGACCTGGACTTTGACCCCCTGCCGCCCGTGGCGAGCCCCGTGAAGGCGCCCACGCCCTCCGGTCAGGTTGGTCCGATCTGCCACCACCTGTGCCCGCCGGCATCCGGGCCGCTGGGCCCTGGGCTCCTGTCTGTCCCCCGGTCATGCGGGCCCGCGGGCCCTGCTCCCACTTCCCTCCGTCCGGGGCCTCGCCCCCTCTGCCAGTCCAGCGCGGGAATGGAAGGGACAGGGCGGGCGGGCCCCAGGGAGGGCCGTGGCCTCACCTGGCAGTGGACAGCTTCTCCAGCGCCCGCGCCTCTCCTGGCGGCAGTCCGGTCGGGGTGCTCCCGGCCTGGGTGGCAGTCTCCTGAGCGCTGTCCGGGACTCGGCCTTCGGGGACCCCGCCTGGCTCAGGCTGACTTGTGCCTGCCGGCTCAAGGGCCCTGGGTGGGGTGGGGCGGGTCACCGGCTGCTTGCTGCCCCCTAACTCCTGTGCTAACTCTGTGCTTCTCCCCCTGCTGCCTCAGCCCATCCCCTGGGACCTCTGGGAGGTAAGCCTGCTGCTCCGCGCGGTCCCGCCGCCCTCCGCGTGGGGCCCGCTCGGCGTGAGCACAGCCGCTCCTGCCGCCAGCGGCTCCTCTTCTGGGGGCTCCTGCCCGCCAGCCCCGTGGGGAAGGGCTCCTGCCCGCCAGCCCCGTGGGGAAGGGCCCCTGCCCGCCAGCCCCGGGGGAAGGGCCTCTTGGTTCACTTGGGAAGGGTCCTCCCGGATGGCCCGGCGCCAGGGCCAGCTGGCTGACTTCCTGTTGGAGGCCTGGGGCGGGGTCTCTGCCTTTGACAGGCTTTGTCCCCAGAGGCCACAGGGGGCCACATCGGGGCCACAGGGGACAGGGTGGGGGGAGGGAAAGGAGGTTGCCGCGCTCATGGCACCATGAGCTGGCGGCTCTGCACGGGCTCCGAGGCAGGGACTGGCCTGTGGAAGGGCTGGCGACACGCCTTGGCCAGGCTGGGCGTCTGGGACAGCCCCGTGGAAGGGCTGACTGGAGGGCCTGGGGAGGGGGCAGGCCATTCTGACCAGCAGTTTCAGGGGGACCGGGACATGGAGGCAGGTGCCCCGCAGGGTAGGCATCTGGGCTCTGGCCAGCGCTGCCCCTCCGCCAGCACCGGCGGCTCATGCCTGTCTCTGTCTGTGCCCTGCCCACCGCCCGCCCCCCTGCCTCCCGCCCTCCCCATTCTCCATGGTGCCCGCCACCAGCCCGCAGAGGGTCCAGCTGGCAGCTCACCTTCCAGCGAGCCCGGCGCTGCCGAGGGCACCTTTGCCGTGGCCTGGCCCAGCCAGGCGGCCGAGCCAGGGCCTGCCCAAGTAAGTGCCGTCTGCCAGCCCCGTCTGCCCCCAGAACCGACTGGGGTGTAGCTCGGAAGAGGAGCCTAGAGGAGGGAGCTCAGGTGGACACGCTGCGTGAGCCAGAGGGTGACTCAGGGCCACGAGCCCTGCCCGGGATGAGCTAGTCACCGTGCTCGGGGTGGCTGGCTCAGAGCACCCCTCCCCGGAGGGAGGAGCATGCGGAGCACCTCGGGGTTAGGGTGAGAACTGTCAGAGCCTCCTCCCTCCGAAGAGCGAGGGGTGCGGATCGCTCCCAGGGCTGGCAGTGGCCGAGTTGGGCTGGCCCGGTGCAGCCGGCTGCACCAGAGCTCCCGACCCTGCCCGGGCCCCATCCCTCATCCCGGTGCCCAGCCTGCGCTCGCCTCTTCCCGGGGCAGCCTGAGGGCCGGTGGCCGGGCGGGGCCGGTGGCCGGCAGGGCTTGAAGCCTCGGCTTGGGCCTCCGGCGGGCCTGTGAGGGCGATGTTGGGCCAGCTGCTCCCAAGCCCAGGACCTCGCTCTGCTCCAGGGCTCCTGGCCGGTCAGACACTGGCCGACTCTAGGCGCCTTGCGGCATTGCCGTGGCCCTGCCTGTCCGCGGTGCCCCGTCTGACCGGCCGCGTTTATGTTGCAGCCGGCAGAGGCCTCGGAGGCGGCAGGAGGCACCCAGGAGCCCGGGGACACAGCAGCCGGGGAAGCAGCCTCGGTGAGACCCAGGGCTGGCCCTGCCCTGCCTCTCCTCCCCGCTGTCTGTCTGTCTGCTGCTCGCCTGTCTGTGTCCCAGCTCTGTGTGCTGCAGTTCCTGCGGGGGAGCTGGAGGCAGGCTGGGCTGGTGCCAGCCAGCACCCCTCGCCACCCCTCCTCCCGCCACCTCCCCACACCCCTCCCGCCCCCCTCCCCACACCCCTCCCCACACCCCTCTCCACACCCCTCTCCACACCCCTCCCGCCCCCCTCCCCACACCCCTCCCCACACCCCTCTCCACACCCCTCTCCACACCCCTCTCCACACCCCTCCCGCCCCCCTCCCCACACCCCTCCCGCCCCCCTCCCCACACCCCTCCACCTCCCTCCCCACCCCCCTCTCCACACCCCTCCCGCCCCCCTCCCCACACCCCTCCCGCCCCCCTCCCCATCCCCCTCCGCCTCCCTCCCCACACCCCTCCACACCCCTCCCGCCCCCCTCCCCACACCCCTTCCGCTCACGGACGTGCTCCCTCCCAGAACTCGCTGCCGGCCGTGGTGGTGGAGACCTTCTCCGCAGTGAACGGCGCGGTGGAGGGCAGCGGTGGGGGTGCGCGCGTGGACCTGCCCCCGGGGTTCATGTTCAAGGTAAGCCCCTGCCCGGGCATCCTGGGAGCGGGGGCGGCCAGCCCGGATGGGGAGGCGGGCGATGGAGTTGGCCCGAAGCCGCCCCCCTCCTTCAGCGCCTGCCACCCGGCCGGCGAGCTGGCGCCGCTCCCGCGCTCCTGGCCACGCGGCCACGGCGCACAGGCCGGGGGGCCGGCCTCCGAGGGCTGAGCCGCTTCCTGCACCCGCAGGTGCAGGCTCAGCATGACTACGCGGCCACCGACACGGACGAGCTGCAGCTCAAGGCGGGGGACGTGGTGCTGGTGATCCCCTTCCAGAACCCCGAGGAGCAGGTGGGCCCTCAGCTGTCCTCCTCACGCCCCTTCCGCCTGCTCCCTCCTTCCGTCCGTCCTTCCGTCCCTCTGTCCCTCCCTCCGTCTCTCCGTCCTTCCCTCCATCCCTCCCTCCGTCCTTCCCTCCTTCCCTCCCTCCCTCCATCCTCCCTCCCTCCTGCCTGCTCCCTCCCTCTGTCCCTCCCTCCCTCCCTCCCTCCCTCCCTTCCTCCCTCTGACCTTCCCTCCCTCTATCTGGTTCCCCACATGCCTCTCCTCTCTCCCCACTCTTTCTTGCACGCCTCAGCTCTGTAGGCTTCCTTCTCCATACTTCCCTGTGCACCCCCCCCCCCCCCGCTCCCCCTCCACCGGGGCCGTCCTTCCGTGAACCCTCCTGGCTTCTCCTTATCTGCCTGGGCGGGGGGGGGGAGAGCTCCGTGGGGGCAAGCTTGGCGGCACCGTCTCCTGGGTGGGCCGGCTGCTGTGTGGCCTGGCCGTGACTGCAGCAGGACTCACTGTGGTGTCGGGGTGTTGGCAGGGGGTTGGGGTGCCCCTTGATATGCAGGTGACATCTGCGGTGCCCAGGGGTCCTGGTTGGACTGACCTACTTAGTCCTCCGCACCTCCGTGGGGTTTGATTGACAGGGCTGAGGGTGGCAGGAGGCTGGTTTGGAAGGAGGGCGTCCTGGGCGGCTCAGGGCACCGGGCGCTGCAGCCACAGGCTGGGGTGAGTAACGAGCGTTTCCCGGCTGGTGCCGATCAGCGGCTCCTCCCGAACCTCGGCCTCAGCCCTGGCGGAGCGGGTTTCAGAAGCAGAATCCTGGCTCTGCCCCTGCCTGGCCATCTGGGCCAGCAGGAGTGGCTCAGGTAGGACAGAGGACAGAGGGAAGCGATGAGGATGCAGGTGGCACCAGGCGTAGCGCAGCCACAGGCCTGGGGCAGGGTCTGGGCCCGGGAGGCGTCGGGACCTGGGAGGACCGGGACCAGGGCAGAGGCTGGGCGGTGCCTCAGGTTCCTCTGGAAGCTGTGCTGGGCCAGCCCAGCCTGCTGTCCTGGGCTGATTGGGAGGTCAGGAGGGTGGCCATGTCCTTGGCAGGTGCCTGTGAATGGTGGGGAGCTCCTGGCTGGGACTGAGGGCTGTCAGACACGCCCAGAGCAGGGCCGCGGTCAGGCCGACTTCCAGGGTCCGGGGTGACGAGGTCTCGCCAGATGACGGAGTTAACCCGCCTGCTGAAGGGCGGACGGTCCTGCAGCTGAGCTTGGGTCTGGGGAGGTTAGCAGGGAAGGCTGCCTGGAGGAGGCGTTCTTTCGGGGGCTGACAGCTTCCCAGCAGATCCCCGGCCACACACACCCTGCGGGGTCCAGCACCCTCCGGGGCGCCCGATCAGCCTGCGCTCTGCCCTCCAGGACGAAGGCTGGCTCATGGGTGTGAAGGAGAGCGACTGGAACCAGCACAAGGAGCTGGACAAGTGCCAGGGCGTCTTCCCCGAGAACTTCACGGAGCGGGTGCAGTGAGCCGGGTGCGGGGGCGTCTGTGTGTGAACACCTCCTCCCCAAGTGTGTGTTTTCTGTTTTTGTTTTTGAACTTTTTGGAGAGCAAAGGGAATCGAGGAGAGACCTGAGCTGAGAGTCGTCTCCCGAAGAGGAGGGGGCTTTCCGAAGAGCTGGCCCGACGGCGGGGAGGCGCCAGCCTCCGATGCTGCTGTCCCCTAGTTGAGCTCCTGGCTGCCGCCACCGCCAGCGCCCTCCGGGGTCCACAGCCGCGCCCGGCCCGGTGGCCCCGGCTGCGGAGCCGCCGCGCTTGCCTGAAGCTTTGGCTGAGCCACCTGGCCAGGGTCCTCCTTTCCTGCCGCTGCTGGGCGTGGGGTCCAGTCCCCCTAGACACCTTAGGCCAGACCGCTGTCTGGCCTGGCCTGCCCCGCAGGCATCTGTGTGCTGTTTGACAATAAACCTTAGTGTTCAAAGCAGTGGAACAGCCCGACAGAAGCTCGGAAAGTGCGTGTTCTCTCCATTCCTGTCTGTGCGTCGTCCCGGGTACCTGTGCTCCCCGCCTGGGCGTGTGCTGGCAGAGGCGGGGTCCTGGGGTCGCCACCAGCTGCACCACCGGCCCTGTGAGTCCGCTGGGCGGCTCCTCCCCTCCCCTCCCCTCTCGCCCCGCCCCTGACGGCGGCCCTGCGGGAGCTGGACGGAGTGCAGAGGCACGAACCAGGGGACAGCGAGGGAAGAGGCTGCGGAACCAGCTGTGTGCCGAGAAGTCTGCTAGGGCCCTGGCCGTGCTCAGTGTCAGTGTTGTCCAGGGACCAGAGGGTCTACGGTGCGATTTCTGGTCCAGGGCACATCCCTCGGTTGCAGGTTTGGGGGGCGGGCAGAAGGCACCAGTTGATGTGTCTCTCTCACAATGATGTTTTTCTCTCTCTGCCCTCCATGCTCTAAAGATCAATGAAAAAATAAACTCAGGTGAGGATTAAAAAGTTTACTAGGTGCCGCCCTGAGTGGTGTGATTTAATAGACGTGAGAACTCGGGGCCCGGGTTCCGGGTCAGGTGAGGGAACAGGAGGTTGGTTTGTGGCTCGCAGGTGAGCGGTGGGGGGTCTGAGCCCGGGCTGGGCACACAGGAAAGCCTGAGCCTGGTGCCGGGGCCCATGTGCGGCCCCAGCTCCTCCGTCCAGTCCGTGCAGGGCCGATGCAGGTCAGTGTGTGCGGGGACACGGCCCCGGGCCCAGAGGGACACTCGGCTCCGGTCCTCGCAGCCTCCCTCAGAGCCGGTCCCACCGCTGGTTCCCGCCTCCACAGCCCCGTGAGGCTTGTGGCAGGAGGCCCCGTGTAAGCTCACTCCCACGCTCATGCCCCGTTTCCTGGAAGGCCAGGGTGGCGGGGATCGGAGTTCAGTTGTGGCTGAGGGGACAGCTCCTCCCGCTGGGCAGGGAGTCTTTCCTGGGGGTCCAGCCTAATATCCACTCCAGCTTTCCAATGATTTCCCAAGCACCAATTCCCTGTGCTAAATTCTCTCCTGCCTAACAAAGATCTAAAAACATTTTGGATCCTCTACTCTCACTGAAAACAAAGCTGCACAGGGTCAGGTCTGAGAAGGGGCGAGGTGTTATAGAAGGCTCCCTTTTGTCTCAGTTTCCTCTTCTGTGGAACCGAGACCAAAGATTATCTGTTCATAGTGACTGAAGACCGTGGCAGATGTGTTTCCCGAAGATGGCCACGTTTCCCATCCCTCCCGTGGCCTTGCCACTTTCCGCCACATCCTCTCTCCTGAAGGGGCTGACCTCTGAATTCCAAGGCCAAAAAGGAGCAGGGCTGCAGCCCCGCCCACCCCGCCAGGGTTTCCAGCTCCCGCTCTGCCCATGCCGCTCGGGGCTCTGTCTTGCTTGCGGCCTTGCCCTCCTGGCTTGCTTCCCCTCCTTGCTGCACATCATGGCTCACCTGCTGGTGCTGTTGGGCCCAGTGGGCGGGGTACAAGCTCAGGTTGGGCCTTGCACCTCCTGGCTCCTGTGTGCTGCTGCCCCCTGTACCCCGTGGCCCCATTCCTGCCGCTGTCTGACCGGGGACAGATGCCCACATGCTGCACATGGCCTTTGGGGACTGCTGTGGCCACCAGGAAAGCCTCTCCACCCCATCCCCAACTCCAGTGCCCTGATCCCAGGTCCACTTCCACCAAAGGAGAGATTTGACCGTGTAGCTGCCCGAGACTGAGACTGAGCAACTCCAAGGTCCCTGGACCCCAAATTTCTGCCAGCCAAGGTGGTTGGCCAGCTGACCCCACCCTGATCAAGGTGTTGGGGGTGATCAGCCCGAATCAGGCAAGTTTGCGAATCAGGCAAGTTTGCTGGCTACAGTGGGTGTCATAGTGACCGGTTGTTAGGTCATTAAGGTTGTGACAGCATTATGGTCTCTAGCTTTTTATGTATATACATGTTCTCTTATAGTTTGAGTCTTGCCTCTGAATTCTTTCCTAGCCAGAACTTAAGTACTGAGGTTGCTGAACCCAGGTCCAATCTGACTCCACTAGTCTAGTTCCTAGTGCTGTTTATAGTTGCCTACAACACAATGATGTACAGGATCTCAGAGCTATAAATAAGATAGTTATTCCCAAACTTCCTGAGGTTCCAAATCCACAGAACCAATTATTAGCCGTGCCTGTGAACTGTCAATATTTTTCAGTGATAGATTTATGTAGTGCCTTTTGCACATTTCTGAGAGAGAGAGAGAGAGGAGAGAGAGAGAGAGAGAGAAGAGGAGAGGAGAGGAGAGGAGAGGAGAGGAGAGGGAGAGGGAGAGGGAGAAGGAGAGAGAGAGAGAGAGAGAGAGAGAGAGAGAGAGAGAGAGAGAGAGAGAGAGAGAGAGAAAGCTCTTTGCTTTCACTTGGAAGGATTACAAGGTTACTTGGGCAGTAATACCCCAGGGATATACAGACAGTCCCATCTATTGTTTTAGATACTAAAAAATGGATTTGAATGGTGTTGAATTTTTCAGATATTCTGCTCTAATCCAATGTGTAGATGCTTTATTTTTTTTCTTTTTACTCAATTTATTGGGGTGACACTTGTTAATAAAATTATACATGTTTCAGGTGTGTAGATGCTTTATTTTTATGCTCTAGGACATATTAGACTCCCAAGAAGATGCAACATACTTAATTGCACCAGCTAGTTATAAAAGGACATAATATCTCAAAAGATAGCTTCAGTTTTGCTTACCCCAAGAAAAACGCCCTGGCCCTCTCATATCTAAAGTTGGGCTACCCACTGAGCCTAAAAGACACGGAGGAGGCCCATCCTTCCCTCTCCAAAGACATGAAAGCAGCTCAGAGGAGTCCTGGATTTGATTAGATAATGTTGCAATAGGGTTCCAAATTTTTCATTAAAAAGCTGGCACATGGCCTTCGGGGACTGCTGTGGCCACCAGGAAAGCCTCCCTGGCCTTTTGTAGGGGGAACTCCTGGACAGGATCCACCCGGAGAAAACCGGCACCCAGTAGGCACGCGGGTTTAGAGCACAGCTCTGTGTGTCCTGTTAAAGCCAACGACCCTGGTCCAATTCAGCACAGCTGGGTGGGAAACAAGTTCTAAAATCTAAAGAAAATCTACAGCTCCCGCTCTGGGTCACCTTTCTAACTTTTTACATATAAAAATAAAGGAAATGCTTTGAAAATTTTAACTCAGAAACACTGAGTTTATCAATGCACTTGACTGAAAGCCCTGGAATAACAAACGAAACAAATACAGAGAAATGCATGACATTTGCTAACCGACCTACACCTTCTGCTCCTGGTTGACGCTGACGCTGCCCTTCCAGCTCCCAGTTGGTCCACGTGGCAGGGACCATTCTTTTCCTTATGTATGTCTGGAAAAGTAAACACACTTACTGAAAATAAATAGGTGCGAAATTTAAGTTTCAAAGCCTCCCTCCAATCCTACCCAAAGCCACTCAGTTCCCCTCCTCTAAGGCTCCAATACTATTGGTTGCTTATGTACTCTTCTAGGAATATTCAATTGCACATCACACACACCCACGCGTCTATGTTCGTATACTACGTGCACTTCTAAATAAAATCCTCACTGTAGGATGTTTTTCCATTGGTTTTTAGAGACAGTGGAAGGGAGAGGGAAAGACAGAGAAATATTGATGTCAAAGAAACACATCGATTAGTTACTTCCTACAGGAGCCAGACCAGGGCCCGGCCAGGAAGAACCTGCAGCTGAAATACATGCCCTTGACTGGAATCGAACCTGGGACTTGCAGGCTGATGCTCTATCCACTGAGCAAACCAGCTAAGCCTGCACTTTCTTTACATAATAATATATCCTGGAGATTTTCCACATCATTTTCTTTTTTGGCTGCCAGGTATTTATTGTACCATAATTTATTTTCTACTAGAGACCCAGTGCATGACATTCGTGCACTGCTATGGTCTCTAGCGGCTGCCAGCTGCTGGCAGGAGCCTCCCTCCCTTCTGCCAGCCAGTCAGGAGACAATTTGCATACTATACTTCCATTATATAGGATTCTCTTGTTGGGAGGCAGTCATATGATAGGCTATATTTTCCTATTAAAAACACTATATGAGAGCCTGCATTCAACTAGAATTTCACATTAGTGTGCCTCTCAGGAAGATGTATTCCTAGAACTGACATTGTTGGGTGTGGCCATCTGTGTTCACACTAATGTGGGCTGTGGGCCTACGGCAGGAGAAACTCCTGGACACTATACACCTAGGACAGACAGGCACCCAGACTTGCCAGCAGTCACAGCAGGTTAGAGGCACAGGAGCCGCGTCCTGGAGAAGAGGCAGCACGTGCTGGATGGTGGGCGAGGGCCTGGCTGGCCGGGAGCAAAGGGATGCTGAATTCTTCTTAAGGGCAAACACCAGAATTAGTTTCACTGTAAACTGATTTTATCTGGATATTGGCTAAAACATGGACGGAGCTAGTTGCTGAATCTTACCCAACAAGAGCTTGTTTCCTGGGAAAATTTAGTTTCCTGGCCACGGCTCGGGCCCTGTGACTGCTACGTACGCTCTTGACAATTTTAAAGCCATGTTTCACTAAGAAAAGATAGACTGGACTTCTTAAGCCAGAGGTAAAGAAAAGGGGGTCTCCGCATACAGACCAGCAGGATCACTATTTAGCTGCTTCCATTGCAGTTCTCAGAAATGGTCCCAAGAGGGCACTAGAAACAGTCTTCTAGGGTGCTCCAGCTGAAGCCACACCCATGTATTGCCCGAGCTTCCTGGCCTCTTCCTGAGCTTCTGAAGCGCCAATTAGTAATTCTTAGCAGAGCTGGATGGCAGCAAAGAAGCCAGAAATGGGAAAGGAGCAGACTGGAAGCGAGCCAGGAAATAAATCATGCAAAGGAGGAGAGCAATGCCACCAGCGCGTCTGAGGGAGCTGCCCATGCAAGTGGCCTGCTGGAGCCACAGCTCCTGCCGCTCCTGGGTGCAGGGGGCTGTGCCCGCAGACCCTGTCCGCTCCCTCACCGGGGGCTGTGCCCACAGACCCTGTCCGCTCCCTCACCGGGGGCTGTGCCCGCAGACCCTGTCCGCTCCCTCACCGGGGGCTGTGCCCGCAGACCCTGTCCGCTCCCTCACCGGGGGCTGTGCCCGCAGACCCTGTCCGCTCCCTCACCGGGGGCTGTGCCCACAGACCCTGTCCGCTCCCTGACCGGGGGCTGTGCCCGCAGACCCTGTCCGCTCCCTGACCGGGGGCTGTGCCCGCAGACCCTGTCCGCTCCCTCACCGGGGGCTGTGCCCGCAGACCCTGTCCGCTCCCTCACCGGGGGCTGTGCCCACAGACCCTGTCCGCTCCCTGACCGGGGGCTGTGCCCGCAGACCCTGTCCGCTCCCTCACCGGGGGCTGTGCCCGCAGACCCTGTCCGCTCCCTCACCGGGGGCTGTGCCCACAGACCCTGTCCGCTCCCTGACCGGGGGCTGTGCCCGCAGACCCTGTCCGCTCCCTCACCGGGGGCTGTGCCCACAGACCCTGTCCGCTCCCTCACCGGGGGCTGTGCCCACAGACCCTGTCCGCTCCATCACCGGGGGCTGTGCCCGCAGACACTGTCCGCTCCCTCACCGGGGGCTGTGCCCGCAGACCCTGTCCGCTCCCTCACCGGGGGCTGTGCCCGCAGACCCTGTCCGCTCCCTCACCGGGGGCTGTGCCCACAGACCCTGTCCGCTCCCTCACCGGGGGCTGTGCCCACAGACCCTGTCCGCTCCCTGACCGGGGGCTGTGCCCGCAGACCCTGTCCGCTCCCTCACCGGGGGCTGTGCCCACAGACCCTGTCCGCTCCCTGACCGGGGGCTGTGCCCGCAGACCCTGTCCGCTCCCTGACCGGGGGCTGTGCCCGCAGACACTGTCCGCTCCCTCACCGGGGGCTGTGCCCGCAGACACTGTCCGCTCCCTCACCGGGGGCTGTGCCCGTAGACCCTGTCCGCTCCCTCACCGGGGGTGTGCCCGCAGACCCTGTCCGCTCCCTCACCGGGGGCTGTGCCCGCAGACACTGTCCGCTCCCTCACCGGGGGCTGTGCCCGCAGACACTGTCCGCTCCCTCACCGGGGGTGTGCCCGCAGACCCTGTCCGCTCCCTGACCGGGGGCTGTGCCCGCAGACACTGTCCGCTCCCTCACCGGGGGTGTGCCCGCAGACCCTGTCCGCTCCCTGACCGGGGGCTGTGCCCACAGACCCTGTCCGCTCCCTGACCGGGGGCTGTGCCCGCAGACACTGTCCGCTCCCTCACCGGGGGCTGTGCCCACAGACCCTGTCCGCTCCCTCACCGGGGGCTGTGCTCGCAGACCCTGTCCGCTCCCTCACCGGGGGCTGTGCTCGCAGACCCTGTCCGCTCCCTCACCGGGGGCTGTGCCCACAGACCCTGTCCGCTCCCTCACCGGGGGCTGTGCTCGCAGACCCTGTCCGCTCCCTCACCGGGGGCTGTGCCCGCAGACACTGTCCGCTCCCTCACCGGGGGCTGTGCTCGCAGACCCTGTCCGCTCCCTGACCGGGGGTGTGCCCACAGACCCTGTCCGCTCCCTGACCGGGGGCTGTGCCCGCAGACACTGTCCGCTCCCTGACTGGGGGCTGTGCCCACAGACACTGTCCGCTCCCTGACCGGGGGTGTGCCCACAGACACTGTCCGCTCCCTGACCGGGGGCTGTGCCCGCAGACCCTGTCCGCTCCCTGACCGGGGGTGTGCCCGCAGACCCTGTCCGCTCCCTGACCGGGGGTGTGCCCGCAGACACTGTCCGCTCCCTCACCGGGGGCTGTGCCCGCAGACACTGTCCGCTCCCTCACCGGGGGCTGTGCTCGCAGACCCTGTCCGCTCCCTCACTGGGGGCTGTGCCCGCAGACCCTGTCCGCTCCCTCACCGGGGGCTGTGCCCGCAGACCCTGTCCGCTCCCTCACTGGGGGCTGTGCCCGCAGACCCTGTCCGCTCCCTCACTGGGGGCTGTGCCCGCAGACCCTGTCCGCTCCCTCACCGGGGGCTGTGCCCGCAGACCCTGTCCGCTCCCTCACTGGGGGCTGTGCCCGCAGACCCTGTCCGCTCCCTGACCGGGAGCTGTGCCCGCAGACCCTGTCCGCTCCCTGACCGGGGGTGTGCCCACAGACCCTGTCCGCTCCCTCACCGGGGGCTGTGCCCACAGACCCTGTCCGCTCCCTCACTGGGGGCTGTGCCCGCAGACCCTGTCCGCTCCCTCACCGGGGGCTGTGCCCGCAGACCCTGTCCGCTCCCTCACTGGGGGCTGTGCCCGCAGACCCTGTCCGCTCCCTGACCGGGGCTGTGCCCGCAGACCCTGTCCGCTCCCTCACTGGGGGCTGTGCCCACAGACCCTGTCCGCTCCCTCACCGGGGGCTGTGCCCGCAGACCCTGTCCGCTCCCTGACCGGGGCTGTGCCCGCAGACCCTGTCCGCTCCCTCACTGGGGGCTGTGCCCACAGACCCTGTCCGCTCCCTGACCGGGGCTGTGCCCGCAGACCCTGTCCGCTCCCTCACTGGGGGCTGTGCCCACAGACCCTGTCCGCTCCCTGACCGGGGGCTGTGCCCACAGACACTGTCCGCTCCCTCACTGGGGGCTGTGGCCACAGACACTGTCCTGCGCCCCTGAGCAGACAGCAGTGCCGGCGCAGGAGGCCCGGGACTTGGGGGTCTGCCTAGCAACAGGCCGATTCTCAGGCGCAGGGAGTCTCCGCTCAGTGCCACGTGGAGTGAGTGAGGTTGTAATGACTGGATCTGACATGTGAAAAAAGTTTTAAAAAGTAGTGCATTAAAGTGTATTTTAGCATTAGTTTATCTAGAATCTCTATGTATTTGTGGTGGAAGGGGTTTGTGGTAGCTTTTTTCACCATTTTCCCAAAACCAGAACTTCCTGCTTCTATTTTCCTAAGGAGAGAAATGCATAAAGTGCTTGGGAGGGAATTCTCAGTGCCCAGGCTTCGTGCCTTTGTCTCTTACTCCACGAAAGGCGCACCAGCCAGGAGACTCTCAGTTTCTCTCAGGGAGGGGCGTCTGGGTCAGGGCCAGCCCCGGCTCCCCTCCCGGGTGTCCTGTCTGCGGTGGGCAGCCTCTCAGAGGCCTGTGCTCCCCTGCGGCCCGGCCGTGGCCACTCCGCCCGGACCCCAGATGGCAGGGCCCAGTTCCTCCACCCCTCGAGTGATGGCCGTGGAGTGTTTGTGGGAACCTTTCCGTTCGCACAGCTCCTGCCGGGGGAGCTCACACGCTGCTCCCAGGGGGATCCTGGTTCCCACGGAGGTTCAGCTCATGGGTTTCTCAGCCACAGCAGCACAGACAGCAGACACGCCCTGGACTCCTAACCCCCATCATTCCCTGGTCAGTCACCGTTCCCACCACTGATCACTCACTGTTCCCACCACCCGAGCGCTCACTGTTCGCACCATCAGTCACTCCCTGTTCGCACCACTGATCACTCCCTGTTTGAACCACCGATCACTCACTGTTTGCACCACCAATCACCAACTGTTCCCACCACCGAGCTCTCACTGTTCCCACCACCGGTCACTCCCTGTTCCCACCACCGGTTACTCCCTGTTCCCACCACCGAGCTCTCACTGTTCCCACCACCGGTCACTCCCTGTTCCCACCACCGATCACTCCCTGTTTGCACCACTGGTCACTCCCTGTTCCCACCACGGAACTCTCACTGTTCCCACCACCGGTCACTCCCTGTTTGCACCATCGATCACTCACTGTTCCCACCACCAGTCACCATCGATCACTCACTGTTCCCACCACCAGTCACCAACTGTTCCCAACTGTTCCTACGAGTGCTCGCTGTGGACAGCCATGTGCCAGTGCTTTCACAAGGCAGTTCCTCCCTCCAGCCTGCCAGGTGTCACCAGTGAGATTCCCCTCAGTCGCCAAGGACAGTACTGACCCTGAGCTGGGGCCAGGGCCGGACTCAGATCCCTTTCAAAGCCATGCTCTCTTCCAGCTGCAGTGGGTCCCCTAGGCTGAGGTAGGGGAAGCTCACGCTCACCATCACCATCACCATCACCGCGGGGCACATTCAAGCCAACTGTCCCCACGAGCGAGCTGGGTGTGGGATGCAGGCTGAGTGGTGGGTGCTTGGGTTGCTTCTGGGGGCCGTGCCTCCCTATTGGCCTGACGCTCTCGCTCCTCACTGGCCGCGGCTCCAGCCCTGCCTGTGTTTACGGCTTGGCCCCCGTACGGTCAGTGCCAATGCGGTGGCTGTGGGCAGTTATACTTCCTCCGGTGACGGGAGGCTCACCTCTGCTGGGGTTCGAGTTGAAAGCAGCTCTCCATCAGGAATGGAGTGCGGGAACAGAACCCCAGGCAGGACCAGGCTCACAGAGCTTCCTGGTGCGGAGCCCAGTTTTTCTAATGGCCCATTCCACACCCACTGACAGCCCTCACCTCCCTGGTTGCCTCTGTGAGCCCAGGATTCTGCAGAAGAAAACAATGGCTCTTCCACTGAAGCCCAGAGCAGTTAAAACACATTTAAACTAACCGCTCCCAACCAAGACACGTTACACTCCCCCAGGGTCTTGTAGCAGCGACATCAACAACTGTAAACGGAATGAAACACCTACCGGCTGTTCTCTGCTTCCACTCATCTCCCTGCAAGAACAGACCCCTGCCAAACCCCCTGGGAGCACTGCTCAGCCACAGCTTGGCTGGCGGCTCAGCTCGGTCTGGATGGAGGTGTGAACTCCACTGGGCAGTGAATGGTGTGACCACCTGGGTAGGCTGGGAGGTCCAGCAGCAAGCCAGTGACTCTGTGTGTGTGTGGGCAGTCAGACAGACACGAGAGAGGAAGGACGATGGGCCAGGGCTGAGGTGGCCAGGTGGGAAGCCCCAGGTGCCCAGCGAGGAGACCTGCAGGGTGGGACCTCGCCCCCGCATGGCCTGTCCGCCCTAGCACCTCACTCACTGGGCCTGTGTTGGACCTGAGCTTTCCTCCCTGGAGACAGTATCCGGGCCTCAGTTGTATTTCAGCTCCAGGCCCAAAGAAGCAGTAAAACCAGACCAGCAGCACTCCGCTGCCCTCAGGACCGGCTGCACTGGGTAATGTGGATAACGGCCCCCGCCCCGTGCCCCCAACCAATCTGTGGCCACCTAGACCCTGGAAGGACACCCTAGGAAGCTGCTGAATATCCGATTGAGATCTTCCCCTGGGACGGCCTTAGGAAGGGGGACCCCGTGCCTCCCTCCTGGAGCCTCTCCCTTTCTCCCCTGCCCCCGGCATGTTACCATTAGCCTCCTCACTCCCAAGCTCCATGGGCCCTTCCTTTGCTTCTGGAACTTATTTCCTGAGCCCATTTCTTCTAGGAATTGCTTCTTCTACCTCTGTGAGTTTCCAAATAAACGTGCTCTTCATTCTTTCCTAGCCAGAGCCCAAGTACCGAGGTGGCTAAACCCAGGTCCAGTGGGTCCCACCGGTCAGACCCCTGGCACCATCCTGTGCCCAGCAGACAGTCAGGACCAGCTGCTGGTGCCGCGGGGGCTGGGCGTCCCACCGGGAGCGTGCTGGGAGGAGCTCTGCCCTGGGCTCTGAGTGAACCAGGGAGCTCTGGCTCACTCTCATCTTTAGAATGAAGAGGCCTCGCTGTCTAGAAACAGACAGGCATATTCAGGAGACCAGACTCACGCATAAGGCGGAAACAAAACAAGACCCTCTGTTAGGTCGGGTTGGGGGTGGACGGTGCAACCACTTTTCAAAACATACCTTCAGAAGTATTCCTGTGATCTCGGAGTGGTAGGAAAATGGGTGAAAATTATTTTTATCACACATTTTTGTATTTCCTAAAATCTCTATGTGAGTTCCATGTAATCAGAAAAAAGTTTAAAAAATCTAAGGATAAAACACTCCCACACAAAATCAGGCTTGCTGGCTGTCAGCATTCCAGTGTTGGAATCCCCTGAGGTCTATCAGCCCTGAAGCCAGGCGGGGCCACTGGCCTGGGTCAGACCACCAGCCAGCAGTCCGTCTACCTTAGCCCCGCCGTCCCGGTGCCTGGAGGCCCAGACCTGCCTTGGGGTTCTGTGTCAGTTTCTGGCTTGGAGATGGCAACACATTTCCTGTGAGTGAGGCGTGGCTGGAGCTTGGCTGGTGCCGTCGGTGTGGCAGGCGCAGCACTGTCTCACACACGGGCCTCTCACAGGTCCTGTCTCTGGTGCGGGCCCAGCTTTGCTCTTCTTTTGGAAAGGGGTTTGTTTATTTTCAGCTCTGAATTTCCATCTGCATTTTATAACCAACGTAGCAGTTTTCACAAACACACCTGCTCCGGTTTTGTTAGAACTGTGCTGAATCTTTGGTTTCACTCGGAGACAATGGTCACGTTTAACATCAGGTCTTTCAATAATAGATCTCACTCCGGGCACTGTGCATGACAGGTCCCCGAGAACCAACTTTGTGTTGCTTGTTTATTTTTGGGGTTTCTCAGTCAATTTCAGTTGTATAAATTTGACCCTCAAATCTATGCAAAGGGGGGCTTCTAATTATGAGTTCCGAGGGAAATCTATCTATTATCTATCTCTATCTATCTATCTATCTATCTATCATCATCATTGTCTATCATCATGATGTATTTTTTTGTTCATCTTAAGTCTAAGCTAAGATTTAAAAAAATATATATTTTATTGACTTTTTACAGAGAGGAAGGGAGAGAGACAGAGAGTTAGAAACATTGATGAGAGAGAGTCATTGATCAGCTGCCTCTTGCACGCCCCCTACTGGGGTTGTGCTTGCAACCAAAGTACATGCCCTTGACCAGAATCGAACCCGGGACCCTTTAGTCCCCAGGCCAACACTCTATCCACTGAGCCAAACCGGTTTCGGCTAAGCTAAGATTTTTAATCATTAACCTAATTGATAAGAATTTCTTCCTAGCTCCTATCCTGTCTTTTTCAGCTCTGCCCCAGGCAGACACTAGGTTTGTAAATTACACCGTGTGTGAAGCTCCCCCCTTCCCCTGCTCCGACCTCTGACGGAGCTGCCACAGCAGCCACTCATGCCCCTCCTGGCCGCTGGGCGTCGTTCCATTCCTCCTCAGAGGTTCCGTCAGGATGTAAAATGGTGCTTATTGTATTCCTCTAACGGCTACCCTGTTTCCCTGAAAATAAGACAGTGTCTTATATTAATTTTTGCTCCCAAAGATGCGCTAGGTCTTATTTTCAGGAGATGTCTTATTTTTCCATGAAGAAGAATACGGTACCCATTATTGTTAAATGAAAATAAAGGAAATGTATTGCCTGTATATGGTACGGTAGTTGTCAACACAAACCAGACAAACTGTGAATCCTACAGTATCAAGAATTTACTCATTTATTCAATGACAATCATGTCATCATCTTCTGGAACATCATCCTAACAATCCAATTCCTGAATTTCCTGGTGAATTTCTTGTGACTCCATTTCTTTCAGAATCAGTGGACCAAATCTCTCATGTTTAGCCTGGGGGAGGGGGCTTATTTTCGGGAGGGGATGCCTTATATTTCACTCAGAAGGAAACCTGTAGGTAGGTCTTATTTTCGGGAAAACACAGTAGTAGCATTTCTTGGTGTTTTATGTTAGGAGATAGTGTTCTTTGGTCAGTTTTCCCATCAGAAATTCAGAAAGGGTGCTGTTGCTCTCAAGTTGTCACAGTATAAACTTCCTCAATTGGGAATATTCTTTTCCGTCTTCTCCGCCTCCCAGAACGTGGCCCTGGTTCTGACCTGGGGGCTGGGCACCGGGCAGGGGGCACCGGGCAGGGCTCAGCTGTTGCAGGTCTGAGCCAGGAGGTGTGGAGAGCCTCCTATTGGACCAGGCCCCGGAGTTCTGTCCCACAGGGCTTTTCATTAGAGGTGGCCCTCCATGGCCAAGCTAGCCGCGCGTCACAGTCTCCTCGTCATTGCCTTCCGCCAGAAATGGCTGTGCTTCCAGGTGAAGCGGTAGACATGCAAACACCGTGTGTGAATTACTTTAGCTAATAGCAGGAAGGCACTCCTCTGGGCCCTCGTTCTGCCTGGCCTTCGTCAGGCCTGGCGCCAGGTGCCGAGGTTAACACTCTGGGGCCTTTTCCTTCGTTCCATGGTCTCCTCCCAGGGATTCGGCCTTACTCAGGAGCTCTGTACTCTTCATCCTAGTCCTTTGTGATGAGGGAGAGAGGGTCAATTATATAAAAAAGCGACTGCCATAAATTGCTTTGAACCAACTTCTCACTGAGAATCTTCAAGGGCCACATGCTACTCAGCTGTCACCTCGGGGACGGCTGTGATTCCTCGGTTCTTCCACAGGCTCCTGGGGGAGCAGGAGCAGCCAGCATCCATCCTCGGTCCTTGCTGGCTTGTCCCCAGCACTCCAGGTGCTCGGCTGAACACCTGCATGTTCTCCAGAGGCTCTGGGCACAGGCCCATCGCACACACAGGCCTGGCCCCCAGCACAGGCCCCCAGCACAGGCCCTTCACACACACAGGCCTGGCCCCCAGCACAGGCCCCCAGCACAGGCCCTTCACACACACAGGCCTGGCCCCCAGCACAGGCCCCCAGCACAGGCCCTTCACACACACAGGCCTGGCCCCCAGCACAGGCCCCCAGCACAGGCCCAGACCCCCAGCACAGGCACAGGCCCCCAGCACAGGCCCCCAGCACAGGCCCAGGCTCCCAGCACAGGCCCCCAGCACAGGCCCAGGCCCCCAGCACAGGCACAGGCCCCCAGCACAGGCCCAGGCCCCCAGCACAGGCACAGGCCCCCAGCACAGGCACAGGCCCCCAGCACAGGCCCCAGCACAGGCACAGGCCCCCAGCACAGGCCCCAGCACAGGCCCAGGCCCCCAGCACAGGCCCAGGCCCCCAGCACAGGCCCCAGCGCAGGCCCCCAGCACAGGCCCCAGCACAGGCCCAGCCCCCTCTGCACAGGAGGCAGCCTGCAAACACGCTATAGTGGAAGGGAGGAGGGCAAATTGCAGCCCAGTATCTCTCAGTGCCATCTGAGAAGCATACATGTCACAGGCACCTGGGCCCCCGTGGGGGGAGGTCTCCGGGTTCCAGCAGAAGCCCCTGGTGTCTGCAGTGTGGATGCGCAGGGGGAGGCCCTCCCCTCCATCAGGGAGGGCTCATGCCTTGGCCGCAGGCTCCGGGCTGCAGACTGTGAGGCAATAGGTGCTGGTGCTCACGCCTGCCGTGCATCCTCCGGGCAGAGCTAGCTTCCCCCCTCCCCTTCCCCGATCTCAGCCTGGCCTCCTCACCGGGCAGCGGGGGTCTGCTGCACAGACTGCCTTCCTCCGGAGTGCTAGCCGGGGGAGGTGGTGTGTGTGTGTGTGTGTGTGTGTGTGTGTGTATGTGTGTGACAGTGGCGTGACTGCACAGACTGCTTTCCTCTGGAGTGCCAGCAGTAGAGAAGGTGGGGTATGTGTGCGTGTAGGTGTGTGTGTGTAAATTGTGTCTCAGTTTACGTAACATACCGTACATAAAACTGCTGGCAGAGCCAGTTCGGCCACTGGCCATGGGTGGCCAAGCACACTCCAGCACTGTAAAAACATCTGCCTGCCTTGCTGTCACAGCAGACCTGCGGAAGCCCTACGTGTGAGTCTCAGAATGAGGGTGCCTGGCCCAGGGCCCTGAGCTGAAGGGAGGCCCCGAGTCCTGCCACCGCCAGAGGGAGCCATTCGGTGCCTCCCTCAGACAGCAGCTCACTTGGCATCTCCTCCAGCCTGGGCCCAGAGCCCTGCCATGGTACAGATGCAGCAGCGGCTGATTGGTTTGGCTTGTATTTAGAGAAAACCACGTGTGGTCGTTAAGAAAACAGACTCTGGAGCAAGGCTGCTGGTCCACCCCCTACTCGTTACACTTGCATGACCCTGAGCAGTCAGTCTCATTGTGCTGTGCCTCCGTTTCCTCATCTGTTACATGAGAGCTCCTATTTCACAAGGTCGTTGTGAGAATTAATGGATTGTCCCTGTAAAGCATGCAGACCAGGGAGTCAGACTGGCTGTTGTTAATCACGAGCTGTGGTGCCGATCCTCACAGGAAAGAATCTGTCCCAGGGAGGAGAGTTTCAGGCATAAAAACGCTCACTGAGGAGATTGTGGGGAAAAGGGAGTGGTTTGGCCCTGGTGACACCACCCCATAAACAGGTCTCAGTATCAGCCACACTGGCCAGGCGCCCAGGTCTCTTTCGCTCCCAGGACCTCTGGGAGGGGCGCCCTTGGGAGCGGCGTGGGGGTGTGTGTGTGTGTAACTGCCTGCTGGGGCTGGGTGTGGGCGGACCAGCCTCTGGAGCCACCTTGCCCAGCTGTGCCTCCGTTCCACTCACCCTGCAATAGCAGAGAGGAAGGTTTCTCCAGGTTTTCTGCCTGACTCTAGTGAGATATTAACATTTGACGAATTATTCAGCCCAATTTAAAACATGCCGGATGTCCATGGATGTCCCCCAGAGGCACCTGTGTCAGGGCTCAGAACCCTGCTTCCCATCTGTGGTTCTGTATAGAGCAGTGCCCCCTGCGCTCCAGGTGCTGCAAGCAAGCTCACAGGAGGCAGGGGGTCCGTATTCTGCTTCTTGGATTCAGGGTCTGAGGAGGGCATGGAGCTGAAACGTGGGGCCCAAACCTGAGATAAATTCCACCATGTCCCCAAAGTGCCCTTTGCTCTTAGTTCACGACTGAAGTAAACAGACCCAGATCCTGAGGGGCAGAGGCCTGAGCAACCGTGTAAGTGAGCCTGGATGCAGACCCACCCCACACCACCCAGTTGAGCCTTGATCAAACTGCACCTTGAATTGGCAAGGAAGATCCCCCAAAATACCTCCCTCCTTCAGGCGGACAGTCAGAGGAGGACTAGAATGGGCCTCTGGGCCAAGAGTCTGGCACAAGGCCTGGTGTCCTGAGAAAAGGGTGGACGCAAAAGCTCTTCAGGAGAGCCGAGACACGCTCCTCCTGATGGGCGGGCAGAGGGAGTATCAGGGTCTTTGCACAGCACCGTGCTGGGCTTCTGTTGGCAGGAGACATGGCAGCGGAAATGGTTTTTCTGATTTCACTTACGGTGAGAGGATTCTGGAATGGCAGAGGCCAAAGAACCACTTTTAAGAGAATGAAAACCGTTACCAAATGATGGATAGCATGTAGCAAGAGCAGTAATTAGAAAGTGTGGCCGTATTGGGGGCTACTCCAGAATTTTAGGCACTCCAGAATCACAGTGGACAGTCATCTCGCAAAGCATCAACTCTACCTGTAAGCAAACGGTAAAAATTCCCAGAAATCACGGCCCTCCCATCCCCCAGGCAACTGCTGGCCCGAGCCTGCTGGATCAGAGGGAAGCCGGGCTTCCCCAGGATCAGGCACTGCACCCACCGCACAGGGGCACTGTGGCCCTGACTCCAGGCCTGTGGCCGAGGTCTGTGTCTGCTTAGGAAGGAGCTATGCACCGGGGAAAACTCGGTCCCACTGAAGGTTCTTATTTATACTAGTTCCAAGATAAGGCTAATTTCTGTGGAATCAGAAAGTCAATATTGTTTATTTGTTTTGCTGGGACTTTAAGAGGGTCAGGTTTATAGATTTTGCCCCAAGTTCGCTTTGTGTCATCTGAGATTTGTCTTGTTTTTGAGGTAGGCCTGTAATGCTATGAAATTTCCTCCTTGGACTGCTTTCACTATGTTCCATGGATTGTGGGTTATCCTGTTCTGAATTTTATTTGTTTCAGGTATCTTTTGATTTCTTCCTGATCTCATTGTTAGCCCAGTCATTGTTTAGAAACATGTTATTTGTCTCCATGTGTTCGTGTGTTTTTCATGTTTTTTTCCTTGTAACTGATTTCTAGTTTCAGACCATGGTGCTCAGAGAAGATACTTGATATGGTTTCAGTTTTCTGAAATTAATTGAGACTTGTTTTGTGTCCTAATATGTGGTCTACCCTAGAAAATGTTCCATGTGCACTTGACAAGAATGTATACTCTGCTGCTTGGGGGTGAAATGCAGTGAAGATATCAATTAAATCAATCAGATCAGTGTGTCATTTAAAGCTGCTGTTTCCTTGTTGACTTTCTGTCTGGGAGATGTATCCAGGGATGTCAATGGGTGTTAAAGTCCCCACTGTGACTGTATTGCTGTTGATCTCTCCCTTTATGTCCATCAAGATTTAGGTGCTCCTATGTTGGGTGCATGATTGTTTACAAGAGTTATATCCTCCTGCTGGATTGCCCCTTTTATCAATATGTAGTGTCCTTTATCTCTTATTTAGCCTTTATCTTAAAATCTATTTTGTCTAATGTAAGTATTGGTTTTTCCCTCCTCTCCATTTGCATGAAATATCATTTTTCATCCCTTTACTTCTAGTTTGTGTGTATTTTTTGTTCTGAAGTGCATCTCTTGTAGACAACATGTAGATGGATCTTGTTTTCAGCTTCCATATACCTTTTTAAAAAAATATATCTTATTGATTTTGTACAGAGAGGAAGGGAGAGAGATAGAGAGCTAGAAACATCGATGAGAGAGTGTCATCGATCAGCTGCCTCTTGCACACCCCCTACTGGGGATATGCCAACAACCAAGGTACATGCCCTTGACCGGAATCGAACCCAGGTCCCTTCAGTCCCCAAGCCAACGCTCTATCCATTGAGCCAAACCGGTCTCGGCTCATATACCTTTTGATTGGAGCATTTAAACCACTTATACTTAAAGCAATCACTGATAGGTATGATTTATTGCTATTTTATTTTTTATAACTATGTTCATCTTTTTTCCCCCTTTCTTTTTAATAGATTTTAAAATTGATTTTTTTACAGAGAGGAAAGGAGAGGGATAGAGAGTTAGAAACATCGATGAGAGAGAAACATCAATCAGCTGTCTCCTGCATGCCCCCACTGGGGATCGAGCCTACAACCAAGGTACATGCCTTCGACCAGAATCGAACCCAGGACCTTTCAGTCTGTGGCCCAATGCTCTAGTCACTGAGCCAAACTGGTCAGAGCCCCCCTTTCTTTTAAAAGAAGATCCTTTAACAATTCTTGTTATACTGGTTTGGTGATAATGAACTTCTTTAAAAGCTTTTTCTTGTCTGGGAAGATCTTAATTTATCCATAAATTTTATAGTTTAAATTTTATTTATTGTTTGATTATAGAGAGGGGAAGGCAGAAAGAGAGATAAGCATTGCTTTTTTTGTTTCATTTATTTATTTATGCATCAATTAGTTGATTATTGTATGTACCCTGCCTGGGATTGAACCCACAACCTTGGTGTATCAGAATGATGCTCTAACCAACTCAGCTACCTGGCCAGGGCCATCTCTTTCCATTTTAGTCTTGGTTGTAGATCCTTGCTTTTCATCACTTTGAACATTTCATGCAAACCTCTTCTAGCTGAGGTTTCTGTTATGAAGTCAACTTGTAGTCTAATTAGAGCTCCCTTGTAGGTAATGAACTGTCTTTCTCTTGTGAGTTTTAAAATTCTTTCTTTGTCTTTAAGCTTTGCCATTTTAATTATGATTTGTCTTGGTGTGGATCTTTAAGGGTTCATCTTGCTTGAGACTTTCTGTTCTTCCTGGATTTGTGTGTCCTTGCAAATATTTTATACTTTAACCAAATGTCTGTAAAGCATTTTCCTGAGTTTCATCTCATTTGATCCTCACACAAGTCCTGGAGTAGGTAGATAGAAGACTCAGTAGAATTCTATTTTCTTTTCATTAGCTGGAAAATGGAGATTTAGAAAGCTTAGAAACTTGACCTGACTGAAAAGAAGTAAGAAATGGTGGATCTTGAAAATGATTTCAGGTTTTCTCACTGCACAGAATATAGTAAAAAACCACTGTAGTTAAATATTTACCCTATGTTCTCCCTGCTTGATCTACAATAATAATAATCTGCTTTGTGTTGATATTTACTGTTGTGTTGCTGAAAATTACCTGAAAGAGAAGTTGAGGTGCTTCACTGGGCTGGAAAACGTTTAGCTAAATCAGGAAGCAGGTCTAATTAAGCAAGTTTATTCTATATATACCAGAGGCCTGGTGCATGAAGTTGTGCACCAGTGGGGTTCCTTGATCCAGCCTGCAGGGATCTGGCTGAAACTGGCTCTTTGACATCCCCTGCAGGGTCCCAGATTGCGAGAGGGTGTGGACCAGGACAAGGGGCCCCACTAGTGCACAATTGGGCTCAGGGAGGGACCACAGGAAGGCTCCCGAGTGTGTCCAGCCCATCTCACCCAGTCCTGATCAGCTGAATCCCAGCAGCAAGCTAACCTACCTGTCAGAGCATCTGCCTCCTGGTAGTCAGTGTGCATCATAGTGACTGGCTGAATGGTCAGACACTTAGCATATCAGGCTTTTATTATCTATATTAGAGGCCCGGTGCACAAAATCCACGCACTGGGGGTAGGGAGGGTTCCTCAGCCTGGCCTGTGTCCTCTCTCAGTCTGGAACCCCTCGTTTCTTACTGCCCATCTGCTTGCTGTGCCCTAATGCTCAGCTCGCTGCTCCTTAGTGCTGCTGCAGAGACTCCCACCACCACCGCTGCACTCGCCAGCTGTGAGCCCAGCTTCTGGTTGAGTGGTGCTCTCCCTGTGGGAGTGCACTGACCACCAGGGGGCAACTCCTATGTTGAGCATCTGCTCCCTGGTTGTCAGTTCATAGTGACCAGTCATTCCACCGTTCCGTTGATTTGCATATTAGGGTTTTATTATATAGGATAGGATATTGAATGTGAACTGTAAATGAAAAAATAAAATTTAAAAAAGAACCAAATAAAATTTTAGATCTGAGGATATTTTTAAAATTGGGTTTTAGAGAGAGAAACATCCATGTAACAGAGAAATACCAGCAGGCTGCCTCTGCACCTGCTGATCCAGAGGGATCTAACCTAAACCTAAGCGTGTGTCCTAACCTAGAATCCAGTAGGAAATCCTTTGGTTACAAGTTGAGACTCCAACCAATTGAGCCACCTGGCCAGGGAAGATCTGAAAAATTTTTTGATTGTACCACCAGGCCCTGGTCAGTGTGGATCAGTAATTAGAGTATCCTCCCATGTGCCTAAGGGTCATGGGTTCAATTCCAGGTGAGGGCACATTCACAGGTTGTGGGTTCTATCCCTGCCAGATTGCTTGGGCAGCTGATCAATGTTTCTCTCTCTTACCCTCTCCCTTCCTCTCTCTCTAGAATCAATGAAAATAAAATCCTTAGAGGAGGACTTAAAAAGGAAAAAAAATGCTGGTTTGGTTCAGTGGATAGTGCTTCTGCAGGCGGACTGAAGGGTACCGGGTTGGATTCCGATCAAGGGCATGAACTTGGGTTGCAGGCTGAATCTGGGGCCCTGGTTGTGGATTCAGCAAGAGGCAACCAATTGATGTCTCTCATATTATTTTCTGTCTTTCTCCCCCACTTCCACTCTCTCTAATAAAAAAAAAATCAATAGAAAAATGTTCTCAGGTGACCAAAATGAACACTGACTCCCAGGGAGAACAAGGTCCCAGGGAAAGTACCTTGCTCCCCTCCCTTTGGGGCTCCTGGTCGGGAGCGGAGGGCATGGAGGGGAGAGCTGCCCAGGGAGGCCTCCTACCTGGGTGCTGAGAAAACAGAACCCTGTCATCTTCCCTGTAGACAGGGACAGATGAAAGCCTCAGCAGCCTTCCTGGGCAACTTTAAATGAAGTTTATTGTGTAATCAGTATTGTGTCATCATTGTGGTTTATTGTGTAATCATTGTGATGACACAATAACCTGCACTGAGTTATCTGCTGGGATGTCTGTGCTTTAGGGCATGTAAATGCATTTTATTTTATTTGACACAGCCTTATGTCCTCTGGTCTCGAGCGGCATGCAGCCACACCCACCCGCTCCTGCCAGTTGTTACCTGTGAGGGCATCCTGGATAATTTGCACATTCCTCTATTATTATATAGGATTATTATATAGGATATATAAAAGCCTAAGCGAATGTTATGACAGAATGACCAGTTGCTATAATGTGCATTGACCACCAGGGGGGCAGATGACCACCAGGAGCTGCCTCCTGGTGGTCAGTGTGCTCTCACAGTGGGAGCGCTGCTTAGCCAGAAGTCAGGCTCACGGTTGACAAGTGCAGCAGCAGTGGCAGGAGCATCTCCTGATCTGTGGCAGTGCTAAGGAGCTGCGAGCCAAGCGGTAAGGAGTGAGCAGGCGAGTGGTTAGGAGTGAACAGGTGGGCAGTTAGGAGTGAGCAGATGGGTGGTTTTTTTATATATAGAAAACAAAAGCCTGATATGCTAAGTGTCTGATCATTCAACCAGTCGCTATGACCCACACCAACCTCGAAAGGGAAGACACTCTGACTGGTAGGTTAGCTTGCTATTGGGGTCTGGCCAGACACACTTGGGAGCCTTCCTGTGGTCCCTCCCCAGGGGGGTCCCTTGTCCTGGCAGGCGGTTAGGAGTGAGGCATCCTGGATTGCAAGAGGGTTGTCCAACTGCTGGTTTAGGCTTGATTGAACATCCCCCCAGAGTCCTGGATTTCGAGAGGGTTCAGGCCAGGCTGAGGGACCCCCACCACCTCATGCATGAATTCTGTGCATCCAGCCTCTAGTATAGGATAAAAGGCTAAATTGATTCATGCATGCATTATACATTTAAAGCTCTCTCTAGTGCCAATGACATGTGTATGTTTTGATTTGTCATTATCGATTGTGAATTTGGTTGACTTCTATTATAGATAAAGGGCAAGTAACAATATTAAAATATTTATTCTAATTAATTTCCTTTCAATGTGCATGAATTTGTGCACCAGGCCACTAATATTATTCATAAAATGTGGGCTCTCTGTTGACTGGCCTTGTGAGTTCATCTTAGCAGAGAAATTTCTTCTCAGGATTCACATCAAATTATCTTTTGCCTCAGGGTCCATGAATGGACTTTTCAGAAGGGAAATGAACACTAATTTTAGTCAATTTGTATTCAATTTCACTTTGTTCAATAACATCATTTATTCAGTAACCTTTAAACTTCATGTACTTCATACTTAATGGATCCAATTATACTCTTTATGGCATGCCTGTGAAAATGCCATTCACAGTTCACACCTTGGTTTGCCATGATCTCAGACGTTGTATTACTCCACAGGAGAGTGTGCCTTAATTGCCTCAAACGTCATAATTTTCACAATTAGTTGGTAGAATAAAGATGTACAGCATCTGTACCTTTGATGTACAGGTGACACCACACTGCCATGAAAATGAAGATGGAATGATATTTATGGTGGAGGAACTGCCTTTGTGCTCTATTAAGTGACTAAAAATACAATTCAGTCAATCAGCTCTTTATTTACCGCGTGTAGCCCAGTTTGATGGCATGTTAGAGAGTAAACATGTGATGGGAGAAAATAGACCCATTTAAAAAGATGGGGAACACCAGGGTGTGTGGATGAGTGGGGGTGTCTCACCGAGAAGGCAGAGTTTGAGTCAAGACTGAATGGGTGGAAGGAAAGAGCCGGGGGCATTGCCTGGCACCAGCAGAGGTGAGGCCGGGCTGCGTGGGCAGAGGGAGGGGGAGCCCGCAGACTGCTTCTGGGGCACCGGAGAGGCAGCATGAGGAAGGTTCCAGCCAAGACTCTGGATAAACAAATGGATTGTCTTACTGAGGCGGGAGTTTCCTACATTTTGTGTTTAAAAACTAGTCAAGAAAAGTGAGCAGTAACATCTGTAACCCTGGCCTGTACTAGGGCTTTGGCAAAACCAGACTCATTACTGTGCATGGGTCCTGGGCTGCTCATTCTGCAGACGAGGAGCTGCCTTTTGTTGGAGGGAGAAAAGGTCTGGGAACAGCTCCTCCAGGCTGCTGTGGTCACTGTGTCCCCAGTAACAGGCCCTCAGACTGGCGGCCTGTATTGCATGTCCTGTTAGTACATGGATTTGACTGTTTGCCACCAGTGCCATCCTCCTCAAGCACAGACATTGTGTACAGCGATTTCTACCACAGCTGCCCCTGGTTTGACCCCATATTAGGAAGGGGCATGGCAGCACCCCTGCCAGGGCGGCAACCACTGTGAACGCTCGGCACACGGGAGGATGGGCAATGCTGCTGACAGCAGGAGTCACTCATATTACACGCCTGGCACGATGGGCGCAGCGAGCGCTGGCCTGCGAGTCACAGCCGCTGGCTTCACTGAGAGCAGTCTGGGCAAATCGTGCTTCTGAGATGTTTAATAGTTTTCTTCTCTCCACTCGGTAAGCCCTTCTCCCATAACTTGACTTACTCTGTTAGAGGAGGGCAGTAATGACGTTGTCATGAGATGGAGGCATCCATTCTGCATCTGATTCACAGGGACCAGCACGGGGGGAGAGTCTGCACCGGCAGATGCTGATGCTGCACGAGTGAGGGCACGCAGGTGCGTAGATAGAGTGTAGTTTCTTTATGCTTCCCATGAATCTACTTTTCCTCTAAATTCCTAGTCCTACGAGGTTTAAATTGGTCTTACCTGATTGAGCCATTAGGTAATCTATTTAAATCTTTTAGGCAAAAAACGCAGTCTCTTTATTCCCACATCTCTCCGCCTCCTCTCCGAGTGGCCGCTGGGAGCCTGAGTGAGGGAAGCGGCAGGTGCTGAGGTGCCTTCTCACAAGGATCCCTTTTGATGGGGGTGGGCAGCCCCTCTGACCATGGCCCTTCGGCATCCAGCACCCACTCCCATGGCCTGCTCCCACCGTGGTCTTTGGCTCCTCAGAGTGGCCTGGCCAGGAGAGATGGTTTCCCTCTTTTTCGTTTGGCTCTTTTCCTGTAGAAAATGTCACCATCTGATGTTTCCTAGTCCTGGACAATAAAATAGCTGATTCCAAAAAAACTTAGCAATTTTTTCTCCTTTTCACGATGTCCGACTTTAAAGTCTATTGTCTTGTTAAAGGGGCCATGGCCTGAACACCTGGCCTGGAAATGGAAGGTTAACTGAAAAATGAGGAGATGGGGTTAAAATGCTTGGCTTAATCCTGACAAAATGTTATCCTTGTAGCTGTGTTTTGGAAATGAGTGAAAGCCTGGCTATCTAAATGGCCAAATGAGCCGAAACCGGTTTGGCTCAATGGATAGAGCATCGGCTTGGGGACTGAAAGGTCCCAGGTTTGATTCTGTCAAGGACATGTACCTTAGTTGTAGGCATATCCCCAGTAGGGGGTGTGCAAGAGGCGGCTGATCGATGACTCTCTCTCATCGATGTTTCTAACTCTCTATCTCTCTCCCTTCCTCTCTGTACAAAATCAATAAAATATATATTTAAAAAAAATAAGTAAATGGCCAAATGAGGTTGGATAACTGCCATATGTGATTGAGCAACATGCAAACGTGGAAGGAGGTGCCAGATGGTTAATATTTGCTGTGGTGTGGCCTGGGTGCCCACAGGTTAACAGAGTGGCGATCAGAGTGCTAACTGAGGGCACCCCGGCCGGGAGCTGCAGTGTGCAGACTCGGTAACATTGGGAAAGAAGACAGACAGAAGGTGGCAGAATCTGGGTACCTGACCTTCCCACAGCATCCAGGAGTGTTGCAGTGATTGTATCTGCTACATGAGGACCATCTGCTTCGTCATAACAGCATCATTTCACATCAAAAGACAGGGCCTCAGCCTTCAAATCTGAGAGAATGAGGCACTAGACCTCATATTGGTTTCCATTCTCTCCAACATTGACCCTTGCACTGTAGCTTCCCTTCTCTATGTCCACCCAACTCCGGTACCTTTATTTTTCTTTCCTCCCCCTCCCTCTCTCCTTCCCTCCCTTCCTTCCAGCCTCCCATCCTTTACCCTCTCTCCTCCCTGGCTTTTTTCTTTCTCTTTCTCTGTCAGTCATTTAGAAACTGTTCCTGCTCCAGCCTTTCTTCAGCATTCCTGTCTCAGGTGGTCAGCACTATGCAGGGCAGCATCTGACTTCCCTCTGTGCACTGTCCCATGTAATTAAAAAAACGATTTCCTGTATTTTAAAGTCATCTTCTCAGTGGAACAACGTATGCTTCATGGGAAGGAAACCTGCTTCTCTGTGCCTGTTATGGGGCAAGAGATGACCACCAGAGACAGAGATAAAAATTTATGAGCCTTTAATAAGCTGGCCAATGACCGCGGTAAAGACCGAACTGTAGTGCATACCTCAGGTGTTACAACAAATTTATACTCATAATCCACAAGAGGGAGTTAGGACAGTTACAGTGACAACCCAAAGGTTACAAAAGCTATTTTAGCCATTTCCAAGAAACTCAGGGCACAGGTGCAACGCCTGGGCAAGCTTGGCTGGAGCTTGAACCTCTAACTCTCTCTAAACTCCAACTGACCCATTGTTCAGTGATCTACTCCACCTTCCTCAGTCTTAGGACATCCTGCTCCAGGCAGCGGAGGATCTGTACAATGTTTGCAACCCAGAACAGTGCCCACTCTCTTGCATTAGTGAATGTTACATAAATACGCCTGACTAATAATGATGAGAACAAGAGTCATTTTTAAATATTATGGTCTGCACGGTGTGGAGTGCCCTGGTCATGTGCCCCCAAGTGTCCCGTGGTGCAATAAGGGAGCACAGTAAGGT
This sequence comes from Nyctalus aviator, assembly GCA_036971965.1. NCBI lineage: Eukaryota > Metazoa > Chordata > Mammalia > Chiroptera > Vespertilionidae > Nyctalus > Nyctalus aviator. The sequence goes on along the minus strand of CM072928.1, from coordinate 82,752,181 downwards.
GTGCTTAGCATCATCATCTTGAAATCAACCTGCTTCTACCTGCCAGTAGCCGGTTAGGGCAACCAGGAAGGCAGACAGGCGAACAGTTGGGAGCCAGCAGTCCTGTATTGTGAGAGGGATGTCCTACTGCCAGGGGGGATTGGGCCTAAATGGGCAGTCAGACATCCTTCGAGGGGGTTTCAGATTGGAGAGGGTGCAGGCTGGGCCAAGGGACACCCCCTGCCCCCATGCACGAATTTCATGCACTGGGCCTCTAGTGGCTCAATAATACTAAAATTTATAAGGCAATTTGTCACAAGCCCACCTCCTTCGGTGCCCAGGCCTTATCGTCCCTCTGACAGACAGAAAAGATCTCTTGGCTCTGAAAGAAAACTTTGTCCTCTTCAGAATGGAATTAACCAGAGAGTCCCATCGACATCCATTTTCCCTAAAAGAATTCAGAGCCAGGATCCTTGAATAATATATTAGGCAGTAAGACAGATGTGAGCAGAGCAAGGATGATGGGCCAACTAGCACTACCAGATGTAAAAAGTCTTTCCACCTCTACATATATAGGACAAGGGGCATAGCCAAAGGGGTTCTCATCCAAAGTCTAGGCCCCTAGCAAAGGCTGGTAGCCTACTTATCCAAAAACTTGACCCCGTTGCATAGTCTGCCTGCTTCCAGGCAGTAGCAGCCACTACTATACTTGTCAAGGAAGCAGACAAAGCAGCCCGGGAGGCTGCCCTAAAACTAGTGGGGCCTCTACAGATTCTAGTGACTATTCCAGACCTTGACCTACCAGCTTACACGGAACCATACTAAGCTTACAGAGCTTCTAAGAGATAAGTACTCTATGCCAAATCTAGAAAAGCTGAAATCCATAACCAATCTTCACTCATGTCCTTATAGGCTTTCCAATCTACCCCAAAAGCAATTCAGAAGCACGCCTGAGACACTCTGCCTGTACAAACTTCTGATCCGGTTCATCGCTACCACCCTGGTGACTCTTTTGGGTAAAGAAATTTACACCCAAAGACTAACTCCTACCTGGAGAGGACCACACACACCATCATCCTGACCACCCTACAGCAGTCAAAGTAGACAGGATCCCAACATGGCTTCATCACACCCAGCTTAAGGCAGCACAGGCAGAATAGAGAATCCAGGACTCTTCAGATGCTCTGAAATAAGACTCTCACACACATCTTGTTATTACTTCTCTTTATAGAACTTAATAAAAGAAATTTCAATGCTAAATAGGTTAACAATGTTAACAATGACCCACAAGAGTCAATGATTTGACTCATTTACTTAGAACCAATCGGGAATGAAGCATAGTAATCCCTCCTTTGGAAAACTGCTGCTTGAAACTGCTCTTTGAACTACTCTGTTATTCTTAGACAGTTCCTTGTTCTACGGGTCAAATCTGTTGTTTTTAAATAGTCTCTTATTCGCTAAATAGCTGTTTTAGTCTGAATAATAGAAAAAGATAAAAACTGTCTGACCTTGCAAGCTATCCATCTAACGTAATAGACTAATACTGATAACATTCCCATATTGTCATGCTAAGTGTTTGTTCATTGTATATCCAAGGTCACAAACTACCTGCAAAAATAACTTACACAGAGCTCTTTGTAAAATCCGCAGACAAAGAGCTCAAAAGGATATAAATAAGGAAAACTTCCTCTATGTGTTTGCTCAGAATTTGATAGAGATATTCTGTTCTGAGCCCATGCTTAAGAAAGAGTCCTAATTAATTGGCTTGTTAGGGCATCTTGTATCTAGCTGATTTATGATACAACAGTAGAAGACCAAAGAAACCCAAGTGACACTTAGAGAAATGGAGTTACACAGCTTTATTACTCCGGTAATCTCAGAGGAGTTGCCTCCAGAGTGTGAGCCAAACAATATGGTGGAAGCCCTTCTGTTAACCCTTTGGTTTCTTTGTCCCCAAAATATGGATGAGGCCTTCCAGACCTTTCGTGGGTTTTGCAGAAAACCCTGTGGGTTGGGATAGGGGTCTTGAGATCACATCTAAGGGCCTGGTCTGGTATCAGTGCTAATAACCCCTTGGGGGTTGTGTGTTGTTCATGGTCTATGGCCTCTGTAAAATGTGAGCATTTAGGTAACAGGTCTTGCAAGACCAGATTGTGGAGGAAAGGGGCAGTGACTTAATTATAGGTCATCAAGGATGTACATTAGGTTACTGCACAGACTCAGATTGCTAGCCCCCCACACATCAGGGCTACATTGGAATTAGCCTTTTAGCCTTATCACTAGTTCCACCAGCAACTCCATCACTTCTTTATCTTGTACATGAGAATACAGGCCTCCAACAGCTTGCTAACTTTACTTATTATAATTAATCTATCAAATATTAATAGAGTATTTGGGAGTTCTGCAAATTTTATCACATGTAATTCTCAAAATAGTCTTAATGAGGTCAGGCATTGACACGGGAACCGGTGAGCACGAATTCTTCCTGGTGTGTGTCTCATGGAATCAAAGAATGAGGCCGAGGACCAGAGGAGCTCAATAAGGCAGGAGTTTACTGTGAATACACACAGGCTCCCCACAGGGAGGGATTCAATGGGCTGCCCCCGAAGCATCCTGCTCTCCCCTTATATCTGCTAAAGGCCCTCTTTGTCTATCTGCACTGCTCTCTGATTGGTTCCTGGCCCTTTTGCAACATTAATTTTGCACTTGAAGAAAAACATCCTTGTTTCAAAACACCCTGTTTTTCTGCAAAACATCTTGGGGTTTCAGCTAGCTCCGCAATTCCTCCTCCTCCTACCCCTTCCCTGTCCACCTAAGTCTGCTCTGACTCCTCTCAGTGTCCTCTGTTCTTTCACAGATGTAAACAGTAAGACTCAGTGAGTGTAGGAACTTGGGTAACTAGTCCGGAATTACTGAGACCCCCTGCAGCTCCAGGTGCTGTGGATGCAGAGGGAAGGTCAGCCAGTTGCTGGCTGCCTGAAACCCAGAGACCAGGGGAGGAGGCTGCAGTGCAGGGGGGATAAGCTTCCTGTTTTCTCCAAGAGCACAGCTAATAGCGGTGGAGCTCAGTGAGCTGCCTCAGGTCCAGGATGACTGTCTGCTTCTGACAAGCCTAAGGCACTGGCAAGGGGCACCTTACTCTGGGTCCTATGTTTTGGAGACTCTTGCATATTACAGACACAATTTATTTGAGAAAACGTGGTACCCCTGCCTCTTGGAGCTCAGTAAAGACACACAGCGACTGCATCCTTAAACACCCACTCTGGTGGCTCACGCCATTCAGCCCAGGAAGTGCCTCTTCACAGCTCTCACCTAAATCCTCCGAATAACGGACAACCGTGTTGGCAGGCGACAGAGGTGTGTGGGCTGAGCCGCAGCAGCTTGGCGGTGAGCCCCGCTTCAGGAGACAGAGGCTCTGAATGCAGAAGCACTTAGGTAAAGATAAAGATAAACTAATTGATGTCAAATTTTCCCGTGAAGACAAACTAATTAAATTGTCAAATTCAGAACTCATTAATGCAGCAGAGCCTTGCAAAATAGTGTCATTCTCCACCAGTGTCAACATTAATTCTCTTTCTTCTGTTCATACACCAGCAGAAGGCCTCACCAGTCAGGGCGCCAATCGCAAACACTGCACACGATGGCTGAGGATCGTCTTGTAAAGTCATGTATGTAGGTCTGGACACCACACGGGGAAGCCTGATACCTATTCTTTAATTGGCATTGAGATAGGCAGTGAATGCCAGAATAATAGACAATTTTATTTTTAGATAAAGACTGTAAAAGATTTAACTAAAGTTTCAAAGACTTATAAAAAGTCTTATAAAAATACTTTGTTGAAGTACATTTGATTTTAAAGTTGGTATTCATTAACTAAAATTTTATACTTTAATAAGTAATTTTGCCTATTTTAAAATAAAAGTAACTTTTGAAAAACATAAGAATAGTAATTTTTATTTCTCATTTACACTTTTGAAGAAAGTAGAGCCAAATTTTGTACACATTGAATATAATTTTATTTTGTTTTTTATTTCCTTGTATCATTACTAACAATAGAACACAAATATATATATATATATATATATAAACCTTTAACATAATTATTTCAAAGAAATGAAGTAAAGGATAATGCATTTTATGGAATAAAACAATTATTAGTTGTTGTTGTTTTGTTACTCATTCACTCATCAGAAGAATATCCAAGAAAACACAATAATTACATTCACCTTCTTGTGATATTTTGGTAACTTTTAGTAAGCAAAGAATTACACATAATTTTTATTTTTATTGCAGAAAAAGAGTATTTGTCAAGATCGAACACATTTTATCAAGCAGCTTGTTAGCTTGATTTACATTTTAAATATTTGGATGTGGGTGTTATGACTGAGCTGTGTCTTCCCCAAACTCACATGTTAAAGCCCAGAGATGATATGTGGGCTTCCATTTGTCCTTGGCCTTGAGCCCACAGATGTTAAGTAAAACCAGTGGAGGCATACAAATACATGTAAACTTTTACATGCATTTTATCTGCCTCAGGAAAGTAAATATTTTGGCTTTATCATGAAACATTTTTGAAGCACAGAGATAACTTTTCCAAATTCACACTTATTTTTTATTTTTTAAATTTATCTTTATGGTTGAAAGTATTACATATGTGTCCCCCCTTCTCCCCATGGGCCCACCAACCTGCCACCACTCCCCCCAGGGCTAGACATCAGGGTTCGAGGTGGAGTTGCTTCCCCAGGCTCACGCTCCTGCCAGGAACGGCTGCCTGTGCTTTGTGGGGCTCCCGGCCTGGTTAAAGCCCAAGTTAAAGCAGGCGGGACACGCCGCACCCTCTGGGCCTCCGTGGGAGAGAGCAGTGGAAGGGGGAGAACAGGGGCTGCATGGGCTTTGCGTGTGCGGCCAGCGAGCACTGTTGGAAGAAGACACGGAACCACATGCTGCTTTGTTGAGGCCTTAATGAGACCAGGACCTCGCAGTGTCCAGACCAGGGCTGTCCCAAGTTAACAGAACGAGAGCCTGTTATCGTAATTTTTCTAGTAGCAGCATCCACAGAGAAATAAGTGAATTACTACTATTAATACACGTTATTTAACCTATCGAATAATGACTAAATGGATAAATTTAATGATGAGGTCTACCCTTTTTTATCCTTGCTCTTAGAATTGGGGTGTGTGTTTTACAAGGAGAGGACCTGGCCATGCAGGCTAGCCACATGGTGAGCACTCAGCAGACACACAGGGTGGGCCTGGAATTCTGTGTCTGAGAGACTGTGAGCCTCCAGGGGCCAGGATTCCAAAACGTAGTTCTCCCTGACTCCGTTCCTGGCTGCAGGTCAGTTAGCTCTGCTTTCCCGATGGCACAAAGCTCCGTCCACGATGTGTGCGGCCACCTGAGCTTTGTTCAGAGATGGCAGTTCTCACAGGGAGAGACCGGGAGAGCAGCGCCAATGAAGGCGGAGGGAAAGCGTGTAAGAAAGCCATGGCTCACAGGCATTTTCCCTCTCCTTACCTCATTGCAGACTCTCTCTGTACCTCATTGGTGGCTATATCATGGCAAACGTTTGGAAACACCTGAATTTTCACAATTATGCTGATTATCTCAAAAAATAATGTCCTGAACGAGGGTCTTTAACATACTCTTGAGTTGAGGGGAGCAATGCCCTTGAAGTGACATTCCAGAATAAATTTTTCCTGGTTCTAATGAGAGTATTTTCACCGTCAAAGAAGGTGCCAGAAATTTGAATTTTTAATTTGACTGTTTATACCAAATCCAGCTATGTTTACCAGCTTTTTCCTGTGGTGACTTTCTTTTTATACATTTAAATCCTCTCTCTCCATCCTCACACATTTTCTGCTGAATGATAATATTCCTTGCATCCTGATTTCAAATAAACATCAGCTGGCTTTTGAGTCAGCTAGAATGGCTATAGCTGTGGCTGCTCATGGCTCTTCACCCTTGAGCTGTAGGGTGGCTGCTGGGGTGTGGCTGGAGCTGAGGGGCGGGGACAGGAGAGGTGAGTGGACTGGGATAAAGGCAGAGTTCGGTGAAGAGGTTGGGGTGAGCAAGAAGACAGGTCACCTTTTTTGCCTCCTGGTTACTGATGCACAAAGAAAGAGCATTAAAAATTAGCCCAGATCTACGCATGGCTGCATCCTTCCCTTCATTCAAGCTTTTGTTCAAATTTCTTCCTCAGAGAGACTTGTCCTGACCACTTGGCCTCAAATGGTCACTTCTCTGCTTTTCTAAATCCCCTTGCCTTCCCTGATAACACATGTTATTTGAGAATATATAATATTTGAATTTATGATATAACACACATATGTTGATATATACACTGAGCGGCCAGATTATTATGATCTCTGAATGCGTAATAATCTGGCCACTCAATGTATATTCTATATAATAAAAGGCTAATATGCACATTTCCCCTCGATCAGGAGTTTGACCAGCAGGCAGGCCAGCCAAGCGCCCATTTCCGCTCCCCCAGGCCAGGCTCGCTGGACCCCACCCATGCATGCAACGGGCCTCTAAAAAAAAAAAAAAAAAAAAAAAAAAAAAAAAAAAATATATATATATATATATATATATATATATATATATACACACACACACACACACACACACTGAGTGGCCAGGTTATTATGGGTTCAGAGATCATAATAATCTGGCCACAAAGTGTATATACAACTATATATAAGATGCAAATATATATATATATATATATATATATATATATGACATATGCATCATTATGTACTTTTTTTATGCCTTCTCCTAGACTGATTTACCTGTATGTTCACCACTTGTTCCTGACTCTGTGTGTGAGTGTGTGTGTGTGTGTGTGTGTGTGCACACACGTGTGCATTCAAGAGCTCATACTTCCCTTTAGGCAGAGTCTAGCTGCTTTGTGCTGGGAGAGTCAGACTATCAAAGACTGTGGAGGAACCTCTGAGGGACTTTGGTTCATTTTGGGAAGTAAGACTTGTGTCTCCATCCTGTTCAGCCCGGTTCTTTCTGCGGGAACCTGGCACGCAGCGTGAGCACGCTAAGCTGTTTCTGTGTCCTGGGCTGCTGGAAGGCGGCCTGCCTGCGGGAGCGGGTTGGGTGTGGGTGAGAGGCTGGGAGCACAGACCTGGGCCAGGGCATGGCCACAGCTGCCCCTGCTGCCCGCACTCCTCTCCTTCTCATACCCCAGCCTCTCCCCGAGTTCCTGCTCTGCCACCCCCTCCAGCAGTGTGTCGCCGGGGCCTGGCCGATCAGTCAGGGATCTGGCTCGGGCCTGGGCATGCAACCCCATGCAGAACCAGGAGAACATGTGACCACACGCAGGACCAGGAGAACATGCAGCCCCACGCAGGACCAGGAGAACATGGAACCCCACGCAGGACCAGGAGAACATGGAACCCCACGCAGGACCAGGAGAACATGTGACCACATGCAGGACCAGGAGAACATGCGACCACACACAGGACCAGGAGAACGCAATTCTGAGACTTGCTGGATGACTTGGGCAGAGAAAGCAGCCTGGGCTGCTGGTGGCCTCTGGGACCCACGGTGTAGAGCTTGCATGAGAACAAGCTGGCATGCAGGACAAAAGAGAAGGCGGAGGACACAGCCATTCAAAGAGGCAGGCTGCCTGCCGGTGCGGGGCGCCCAGCCTGCTGCAGTGGGTGCCTCTCTGCTCCCCAGGGACCAGGGACGGCACCTCTGTTTGCTAGGCCAGCCTCCAGGAAGGGTCCATGCAGCCTGCTCCCGGGCCTGCGGATGGGTGATTGCTGTGAGCGACAGCAGCACTGACAGCGGTACCCTTCAGGAACACTCCTGTCAGCCCCTCCTATGTGCTCTATGTGCAGGTGCATAGAATGCTACGGGCTCCCTCGGCTGGCACTGCCTCTCTCTGGTGAGCAGGGGAGAAAACGGAAGACAGAGAAGCATGGGATCCGCTCCCGGGTCTCTCCCATGTATGGGCAGCAGAACCTGGAGACCCCAAGCATGGCCACAATGCAGAAAAACTCTAATATATTATGTCAGACATGGCAGGAGGTGATGTTTTATTTATCCAGTAGGGGTCTGGTGCATGAAATTTGTGCACTGGGAAAAGGTCCCTCAGCCCAGCCTGCCCCCTCTCACATTCTGGGGGCCCTCAGGAGATGTCTTATTGATGGCTTAGGCCCACTCTCCATTGGGAGGGGACCTCAGTCTCAGTCTGGCCTCCCTTTGTGTGAGATGACCGGACTGATCAGCGGAAGGCACCAGACCCATCATCCCACTGCTGCAGCCACTGCCAGTCACTGCAGCCACCAAGGTATTTTCATTAACACAGACTCCAGTCCCTTCACCATGAAAAAAATGAAAACTTTCTTTAAGCATTTTCAAGATGTGTCTTTCATAGGATATGACATTTCTTTATTTTTCTTTTTATCCTCACCTGAGGATATGTTTCCATTGATATTTTCCCCTTCCTTCTGATCCCAGGCTAAAGCCTCTGCTGGAGGGGGCCTGCTGGGAGTGACCTGACCTAGGTATGTATGCAAATTAACTGCCATCTTTGTTGGGTTAATTTGCATACTCACTCTGATTGGCTGTGGGTATAGCATAGGTAAGATCAATTTGCCTGTTTCTCTATTATTAGGTAAGATGTGAAGAAATCTATTTCTTTTTCTTTTTTTTTTTTTTTTAAATAAATCTTTATTGTTCATATTATTACAAAAGTTCCAAATTTTTCCCCCCTCCACCGGGTTCCCACCCACCCTCTGCCCTTTCCCCATTCCCCATTCTCCTCATCCATAGGTGCACAGTTTATGTTCAGTCTCTTTCCACACCCCCCTCTCCTCTTTTCCCTGAGAATTGTCAGTCCACTCCCTTTCCGTACCTCTGATTCTATTATATTCAACAATTAATATTGTTCATCAGGTTTTTTAATTCCCTTGGTTTTTAGATTCACTTGTTAATAGTTACATATTTGTTGTTCATAATTTTTATCTTTATTTTCTTCTTCTTCCTAAAGAACCCCCTTCAGCAACTCATATAATTCTGGATTGGCGGTGATGAACTCCTTTAGCTTTTGTTTATTAGTGAAGCTCTTTATCTGGCCTTCGATTCTGAGTGATAGCTTTGCTGGGTAGAGTATTTTTGGCTTTAGGTTCTTGCTATTCATCACCTTGAATATTTCTTGCCATTCCCATCTGGCCTGCATGGTTTCTGTTGAGAAATCAGCTGACAATCGTATGGGTGCTCCTTTCTAGGTAACTACCTGCTTTTCTCTTGCTGCTTTTAATATTCTCTCTTTGTCTTTTGCTCTTGGAATTTTATTTTATTTATTTATTTATTTTTAATTAATTTATTTTTTTAAATATATTTTATTGATTCTGTACAGAGAGGAAGGGAAAGAGACAGAGAGTTAGAAACATCGATGAGAGAGAGTCATCGACCAGCTGCCTCCTACACACCCCCTACTGGGGACATGCCCGCAACCAAGGCACATGCCCTTGACCGGAATCGAACCCGGGACCCTCCAGTTCCCAAGCCAACGCTCCATCCACTGAGCCAAACCGGTCCCGGCTGCTCTTGGAATTTTAATTATGATGTGTCTTGGTGTAGTCCTCTTTGGATTCCTTTTGTTTGGGGTTCTGTGCGCTTCCTGGACTTGTAAGTCTATTTCTTTCACCAGATGGGGGAAGTTTTCTGTCACTATTTCTTTCAATATGTTTTCGGTATCTTGCTTTCTGTCATCTGGGATGCCCATAATTCTGATGTTGGTTTGCTTGAAGTTGTCCCAGAGGTTTCTTACACTATCTTCAACTTTCTGGATTCTCTTGTCTTCTTGCTTTTGCGGAGGAGTGTCCTCTGGCTCTTTGTGTTCCAAGTCTTTGACTTGATTCTTGCAATCTTCCATTCTGTTTTTAGGACACTGTATAATATTTTTTATTTCAGAGATTGTATTCTTTACTTCTTGTTGATCCCTTATTATTTCTAGTTGATCCTTTATTATTTCTAGTTGATCCCTCTTCATATCTTCATAGGTCTTGTTTATTTTATCGGCCTTTTCTAGGAGATTCTTGAAAAACCTTATTAAGCGTGGTTTTGAACTCTATATCCAGTCGCTTTTTGTCCTCCATTTCTTTCATTTGTGATCTGTTTCCTTGTCTCAGCATTTTTGCTGCTTCCCTGAGTTGGTAGGGTGGGAGGATCAGCTGTATCTATGCAGGAGACAGCCTTATTCGACTAGACTTGGAAAACTGCAAGAGCCTCTGTGCTCAGCTTGGATGGGGCGGAGTTTCAGGGTGGAGCCTACAGCCTTGGCTTCCCGTCAGCCCCGCCTATGAGGTTCCTGAGTCTCAGTGTTCCTCAGTGTCCTTTGGCACTCGCTGCAGCACCTCTGAGAGAAAGGTGCCCTAGAGTTTCGCCCACTACTAGACAGTCTAGTCTCTCCCCAACGAGCCCACAACTGGGGTTCAGTGCAGTTAGAAGTGGGATTAAGAGCAGTCAGAGTTTATGTCTCCTTCCCACTAGGGCAATCCAGCTGCTCAATCAGCAGTCTGTCCTCTGCACAAAATATGCACAATTCAGGGGCTCTGCCTTTCGCTGCTCCCCCGAGCTTCTGCCTTACAGCCCAGATTCCCTCTGTATGAGCCTGGGGTCCAAGGGTCTCGCCCAGAACCGGGGTTCAGTGCAGCCGGAACTGGGGCTCAGCACAGTCCAGAGCTTTTGTCTCCTTCCCACTAGGGCAATCTAGCAGCACAGTCAACGGTCAGTCTTCTGCGTGCAGTGTGCGTAAATCTGGGGCTCTGCCTTTCGCTGCTCCCCTGAGCTTCCGCCCTACAGCCCAGATTCCCTCTGTATGTGTCTGGGTCCCCAGGGTCTCGCTCAGAACTGGGGTTCAGTGCTGTCGGAACTAGGGTTCAGCACAGTCCGGAGCTTTTATCTCCTTCCTGCTAGGGAACGCCAGCCAGGCACTCATCTGCCCCTCCTCTCTGGCTCTGTCCTCTCCGCGCATGCAACATGTCTCCGTATCTTAGGCTTTTACAGCTCCTCTGATTTTCCTTCTGGTTTTCTCTTTCCTTCTCATTGTAGAATTTCCAGTCAGTCAACTTTCCTGTAGTTCTGGATAATGTCCACTTTATATTTTGGTTGTATTTTTTGAAATTGTGTGTGAGGCTGCAGTTAGGCAGTTACCTATGCTGCCATCTTGGTTTCTCTCCCCGAAATTTTTCTTTTCCTGGAGAATTCCCTTTGAGAAAACTAGGGAGAGGTCCAGTGTCTATGCATTAGCTGAGAGCTGAGAGCAATAAAGACAGACTTGATTTTAAGGGACTGGCTCAGGGGATTGAGGCTGGCCAGGCTGGAATCCTCAGGGCAGGCCAGAGGCTGGAAGCTTGCTATGTTCATCTCCAGTGAACTCTTCCTTCTTTGGAACCCTAGTCTGTGCTCTTAGGCACGATGTCCAACCACATGGCAGTCACCTGCTCCACCACATCCACTCACTGAAGTGTTCACAGCATCTGAGAAGGCCCCACAGCATATGTGCACCAGTATTTGCTCAACTGGGTACTGTAGCTCGTTATGACTGTGACTTATAATAAGAAATGTATATTTGGTCTGCGTCCTGTTTCTTTCATAAAGCTCCCAAAACCCTTGGAATTTCCCAAGTGTTGAGAGCAATCAAGGTGCTGTTTTTGTGTTAGTGAGGAGACTCCCAGCCCACATTTAAGGATGGGGCCAGTGCAGGCAAGCACCACACGATTAGAGGCCAGAACCTGCCAGCTTCATCCAGACCCTGGGGATGGAATCCAATCACCACCCAAGGATCGAACCACTCCGGATACATCATTAGCCTCCACCGAATTACCAAAAGGGGGGCCTTTGGAGAACCTCCAGTTGGTGATCACATAGAAATTTGGGGAGAGCCTCGGAACACTCACAGAGGACATGGACATGTGATAGGCAGTTAGACATACACGAGCAGAGCAAGGATGGTGGGCCAGGTGCAGAACCCCCAGGGCAGAAGGCCCTGTGCCTAGCAAGGGCAAGACTGGGAAACAGGAATCTTGTCCTCAGGGTACCCTTCCTCGCTAGCACATCACTGCTCATGCGGTTTGGACCCCTGACTTTTCATATCGCTAGTCATACGGTTTAGACCCTAAACCATAGAGATAAACATCTAGGTCTCAGTTGTATTTCAGCTCCAGGCCAAGAAAAGCATCAAAACCAGACAAGTGCTGCCGTGGCTGCCTTGGGACCAGCTGCATTGACTAGCGACCCTTCCCTGGCTCCGACCAATCAGTGGAGACCCGGGCCCTGAAAGAGTACCCCTGGGAAGCTGATGGATTTCTACAGAGACCCTCCCCTGCGATTCCCACCTGCAAGAGAAACAGATATACAGGCTCTCTCTCCCCCAGGGGCACACTGGGCCATTCCCTCCCCCTCCTTTTCCTCTAAGGGACACCAGGAGACTTGCATACAGGGGAGCAATGGGCAGCGGCAGTTAGTCCGGCTAACCCCCAACCTGTATCCAAGGCCCCCCCCAACCTGTCCCCAAGACCCCCCCAATCTATCTCCAAGGCCCCCCCCAACCTGTCTCCAAGGGCCCCCAACCTGTCTCCAAGGCCCCCCCAACCTGTCTGCAAGGCCCCCCCAACCTGTCTCCAAGGCCCCTTTCCCCCTTTCCTCTGGCTTCCCACCAACCAGAGCCTCCCAGCCGGGGCTCTCCTGTTGCTTCTATGCCCTTTCTTGTCTCGCTGCCTGGAGAATGCTTTTGCTGTGGCCAATAAATTCTTACTTGCTTTTCTACACTCTGTTTCTTGATTGAAATCTTTCCTTCAAGAAGACAATAACTGGGTCTCTTTGTCTCCCCAGTAATTTAAGCTCTGCTCCCTCTTTTCTCCGTATTCTGCCCTAAGCATTTCTTCCATCTGTCTGTTTCTAAGTTATATCCTTTTATATAATGTGATCTAGCAAATAAAATGATCCTCTGAGTTATGTGAGTTGCTCTAGGAGGGGGTCTTTGTAATACCAGATCTATAGGCAGTGGGTCAGAAGCCCAGGTGACAACCTGAATTGTGACTGGCATCTGAAGTGGGAGCAGTTTTATAGGACTGTGGACAAAAGAGCACCCAGCCTGAAACAAATCTTAGAGTTGATTTGAGCTAAACTGATGGCAATCACTGGGAAGCAAAATCTTAATGAATTTAGAAAATACTCCCCAAGATAGCAGTTTTGCAGATTATTTTATACACTAGAGGCCCTGTGCACTGGTGAGGTCCCTCAGCCTGGCCTGCAGGATCGGGCCAAAACAGGCTCTCCAATATCCCCCAAGGGGCCCCGGATTATGAGAGGGTGCAGGCTGGGCTAGGGACCCCACTGGTGCACAATTGGGTGAGGGAGGGACTGTGGGAAGGCTCCAGGCTGTGTCTGGCCCGTCTTGCCCAGTTCTGATCAGCCAGACCCCAGGTGCAAGCTAACCTACCAGTCAGAGCATCTGTCCCCTGGTGGTCAGTGTGCATCATAGCGACTGGTTGAACAGTCAAATGGTTAGACACTTACTGTGTTTCCTGAAAATAAGACATCCTCCGAAAATAAGACCTAATTACAGGTTTCCTTCTGAGTGAAATATAAGGCATCCCCCAAAAATAATGCCCCCCCCCCCCCAGGCTCTGTCTCAGAATGCTATTGCTGAACATGAGAGATTTGGTCCACTGATTTTGAAAGAAATGGAGTCACAAGAAATTCACCAGGACACTCAGGAATTGGATTGTTAGGATGATGTTCCAGAAGATGATGACATGATTGTCATTGAATAAATGAGTAAATTCTTGATACTGTAGGATTCACAGTTTGTCTGGTTTGTGTTGACAACTACTGTACTACCGTACCGTATACAGGAAATAAATTTCCTTTATTTTCATTTAACAATAAATATGTACCGTATTCTTCTTCATGGAAAAATAAGACATCCCCTGAAAATAAGACATCTTTGAGAGCAAAAATTAATATAAGACAATGTCTTATTTTTGGGGAAACAGGGTAGATAGTCTGCACGGGCCTTAGTAGTTCCCCTTCTTATGGTAACTCGGTTTCTCTTAAAGTGCGAGTCAGGATGCCCTCACCTCCCCGGAACAAGAGGTACATTAATTGGAGCAGGTCTGCTTCTCTCTCTCTCTCTCTCTCTCTCTCTCTCTCTCTCTCTCTCTCTGCTAGAGTAGGCAGTAGGTAGATATCAAGAAGAGAGGAGGGAGCGAATGGAACCAGACACCTGATTAAGGAGGAAAAACAGCCTTACCCGGGGAGCGACCACATCCCTCTGCGAAGGGAGCAAACAAGAAGGGCGGCTTCTGGTCACAGGTCACCGGGAAGTGTGTTGCTCTTGGGGAGGGAACCCCTTGTGCTAGTGCCCGCACATGGTGACCATAAACGTGGGAGGGCACAGGCCGGGGGAGATCTAGGGGGAAGATTGAATAGGGACAGGGCACAAGCCCAGGGCAAGCCAGGACGGAGACTGGGTCTTTGAAAGAAAGCCTGCTCTTTCCCAGATCCAAGGAAATAAAAGGAGCTTAACCATGGCCTCCGGCTGTCTCTGTGTCAGCCTCCCTGAGGAAACCTTGCCAATCCCTTAAATTCTGCGGTGCGTGTCCCTGAGCCCCTTCTCTGTCGTGGCCGGAGACCATCTCCTCTGCTAACCTTTCTTTTTCTAAGTCCTGGTTCTGTCCCCGCAGCCTTTCCTAGATGACCTGCTTCTGCCGTGAGAGGGGCCCTCCTCCCCTCCCGGGACAGGCGTCTAGGAGGGCTGCCCTCCTTGCTCAGCTGTGGAGCTGTGAGTCCGATATGTTAGTATCTTATTCCTTTTCTTCCTTTCGAATCGTTTTAAATGGTTGATCAGCAGAGTGTCTATCTTATCAGCATGTGGGGTCGGACAGTTTAATTCATGTTGTTTAATCAGAGTTAAAGTTCCTCACCTAACCCCTCCACCAATGCCATTTGAACACTGCCTAATTTTGATGATCCTTAAAACTGTCCAGAGAAGTCCTGGCCGGTTTAGCTCAGTGGATAGAGCGTCAGCCTGCGGACTGACACGTCCCAGGTTCAATTCTGGTCAAGGACATGTACCTTGGTTGTGGGCACATCTCTGGTGGAGAGTGTGCAGGAGGCAGCTGATCGATGTTTATCTCTCATCGATGTTTCTAACTCTCTATTGCTCTCCCTTCCTCTCTGTAAAAACTTTGGGAGCAAAATTTAATATAAGACACTGTCTTATTTTTGGGGAAACAGGGTAGCATGTTAGGCTTTTATTATATAGGATTATTAGAATTAAAGGAAAACCATTGGTGGTAGATTACAAAGGTAGGAGTGGATGAAAAGCAAAATGAAGAGACACCGTTTTGTATTGGTGGGTGCGGGATAGTTAGTCTTACAGCACATGGAGATGGTGTGTGGGCAACGAAGTAACACGAGGGGTTCTGTGGGCTCTTGCTGTGGTGCTATGCCTGGTGCTTTGAGGGTTCTGGAAAAGAACATTTCCCTGACATTTCAAAGACGTTTCATCTTAGACTCGCAGAGACAACGAACAGGCCCACTTAAGCTAAAGACTGATCTTTGTCAGGAACTATAGGCTCGATGTGACTACCCACCGCGGGCCACTTTCAGTTCGGAGTTTTAAGTTCAGAACGTCTTGTGTGATTACTTTTGGCCTCTGAATTTCAAGACTCTCGATGTAGGCCTCTGCTGAGCTTCTCGGGTTTGGTCCTTGGCCCCTTTTCACCCACAGTTCTCCTTTTGGATTGATCGTAAGTCCATCGCAGGATGCATTGTCGACCAGCCTTTGGGTGGATAATGCGGTACCACAGCGCTAAGGAGTTATTCCTAGGAAGCACTAGTGTCGATTTGTGCCTTGCTAAAACCATGGGCCATTCTGGGGGTGCGGAGGGAGGGGGGGGGCAACCTGTAACTTGATGAAAGTCAAGGCCACATTTTCAAAAGGAAAAGTGAGTGAATCTGGGCAGTTAGGTCCTTATGCCTTTATTAAGACTATTCTGAATCATTCCTGATCTCTGAGCCC
Organism: Nyctalus aviator; assembly: GCA_036971965.1. Lineage (NCBI taxonomy): Eukaryota > Metazoa > Chordata > Mammalia > Chiroptera > Vespertilionidae > Nyctalus > Nyctalus aviator. The sequence continues at coordinate 82,736,145 of CM072928.1, read as the reverse complement.
TCAGGATCTGAGTCTCTCTTTCCTTTTTCCTTTTTGTCTATAATATTTTTGGGACCCAGGATGTTGACTCATGCATGTGTTGACTCATGCCCAAGAGCAGGCAGTTGGGCCCCTGCAGGCAGGACTGGCCTGTGAGCAGTCTGGGCCATAGCTGTTAGTCTGGGCAAGATGTCCTCACTGCTCCCCCTCTGTGCCATTTCCTCATTCCTTCTTCTGTAGCTGTCCATGGGGACGGTAGCAGAGAGCCTTTTCCTGGCCTGACAGGAACCAAGGAGCACCCTGGGCTCTGGGTAACTCCTCTAGCACTCCTGGTTAGCGTCAGTGTCAGCTAAATGACGGCAGTTCGCATCCACAGTGGCAGCTTTCGAATGCCCTGGAATTTGGATAATTGCCAGTTGGTCGCTCCATGACACCTAATGATTATGAAACGTGTTTCCCATTTTTCCCTGAGGAAGTGGGAAGCCCCGCTGCTTCTAGAACATTTCAGTCATAAGCTGCCCCAAATGCATAGTGACCATCCGTGTGGATATTGGCTGCTCGATCTTTGGTCAATTGACAAGCCTGAATTAGAGCAGTTAGTGCAGCCTGCTGGGCAGGTCCTATTCCAGGTGGATAAGAGCTTCCGTCACACCCACCATGGAAGTCCCTGCATATCCGCTGGGTAATGTCCCTGCTCCTCTCTCGGATCAGCCCCGTCTGTGCACCAATGTAAGCAGACCCTTCTCCCCTTGTCCAGGAGGCCCGGGGGCTCGGTGGCTGCTTTATCACTGGGGCTGTAAGTTCATGATTTTGTAGCTTTATCTTTTCTTCTCTTTTGAAGAGTTTTAGATAGTTCATCAGTCATAATTGCTAGTTTATCACTGCACAAACTTGAACTGTGTTCAGGCAGTTTAATTTATGTTGTTTAATCAGAGTTACACACTTCATCAATCCTCTCAAAATTCCCCATTTAGTAAGGGATCATTTTGAGGATCCTTGTAACTCTCTGGAGACAGACCTAAGTAATGTTTAAATTAAAAAAAAATCAAAGAATTCAAGTCCTGGTTCATCAGGTTTCCTCTTATGTGGCTGGATCCTGGTCTTTGGGGAATAAGTCTCAGGGATGGCTTGGTAAAGCTGCTGGGTTAATTAATTCCCTGCACTTTTTACTATCTCTCTCTGTTTTAAAGAGAGACAAGAGTTTTTCAGCAAATTCTATTTAGCTGTTTGTTACTTTCCTCTCAGAAACCAGTAGTTGAATTAATTGGAAAAGGTTAGAATAGTCAGGATTAAATGCTGTTATAGTTAAATCAAGTTCCTTTGGGAACTTAGGAGGGTCTTGGCGAGGGCTAGGGAAATTTTTTGTTAGATTTCTGAATTCTTTTCTCATCCAAGGAATGTATCCTACTCTATTCTCTTAGTCTCTTACTCAGTAGGTCAACTCTGCTATTTTTAGATGGTCTCTTATTCTGAAAAATAACTTTGTGTGTGTGTGTGTGTGTGTGTGTGTGTTTTAGCTTAAATAATAGAAAAGATAAACCTATCTGACCAGTGTGGGAGCGAGGGGTCTGGGCGGGAGCTGGAGGTCAGGGCTCCGGTTATGTGTTGAGGCCCAGTCCTTGGAAGCTCACTCAGGCTTGTGGACCTTCCGTTTCCTGTTAGGAAATGAGGAAAGCACTGCTGGCCACTTTGCCCTGTGGCTCCTGCCTGCCCTTCGGCCCGCGGCCTGCCAAGGTCTGATGGGAGCCGTCCGTCTACTCAGGTGGTCTTCCCAGAGGCCGGTCTCTTAGTTCGACCTTCCTCTAACCATGCCCTACTCCACCGGGGCGCCATGGCGCTCACACAGGGGAGCTCACCCCAACCGCGCCACTTCGTCCCACAGGTGAGGAAACTGACCAACAATCACATGTGCCTCTTGCCTCCATGTCAACTCCAGTGGAAATCTCCGGGTAATGACTCAGATTGTATATATGAGGGTATAAGTTCTTCTATTTTCGTGTTTTATTCAACCCCAGGAAGCAAAAAATACCATGAAGGATAAAATGAGTGCAGAGGGCTCAGCATTGTATTCCAGGACCTTTGGTTTCACACAAACCGCAGAGCTGTTATCCTGAGATGAAAGAAAGGAAAGAGAAACGTGAAAGGTTTCCCGGCTCAGTCGCAGAGACATCTCATAGCCACACACTAAGGACACAGCATTAACCGAGGGGTGGGAAGGACACAAACGGAATAGAAGATGGAGCCATTTCTGTTCACATTCCAACCAAGTTAACGAGGCAGAAGAAACACTGGCCGCCATGGAAGGACAGGATGGAACAGTCTGGCAGGGAGTGTCACACGCCTCGCACCTGGGGCTCCGGACATGCTGGGGGGGGGGGGGGGCAGGGGCTGGGTGAGAGGAAGTGCATGGGAAGGCCTGGGAGTAGGAACAAGAGGAAGGTGGGCCCCACCGGGTGATGACAGGGGGCAAGCCTGTGGGAGGTGGCCAAGGGCCCCCACCTCTGCTGAGGGTGTATGGATCTGCCCTGGGAGCTGCGGCTGACGGAGAGGGAGGCTGTGGCTCCATGTGGATGAGAGAGAATCATTGATCAGCTGCCTCCTGCACACCTGCTACGGTGGACCGAGCCTGCAACCTGGGTATATGCCCTTGACCGGAATTGAGCCCAGAACCCTTCAGTCCACTGAGCCAAACCAAGGAGGGCTGTTTTTAAACTTCTTAATTTTAACCTTTATTACGGCAGATGCTGACAGATGTAACTCCTCAACCACGCTCTTTGGGGTGGCTTCCCCCGGACTCCTCATTGGTCAGTTAGAAACTTGGACAGTGGTCACGGTCAGCACAAAAGTATGATTAAGACACACGAGAAGGGACAAGGGTAAACATTGGAACAACTGTCTGCCCTCCTGACCCCTGGTGATGCGCACTGGAAGGGACACCAGCCCTGTGTTCCTCTGGCGGGCAGGACGACCCCCTGGCTGGGCTGCACTGCCTTGTCTAGCCCAGAGGCAGCTGTCTGACTAAGCACGGTCCAGGGCCTGTTGCACACTGACTGACTCAGCACGGCCCGGGCTCAGCGTGGGGTCTGGGGCAGCTGCACAGGCAGTTCTGAGAGCTCTGTGAGGGACACGTGGAAGGCCCAGCAGAGCCTGCGTCTTGTCTATGCTTTGAGATCCCCGTGTTACCAGCTTGGTGCCAAACCACACACCATAGACAAGGAGTTTAAACAATGAGACCTTATTTTCTCACCAGGCTGGGGGCAGTAGGGAAGCTGCGGTGCTGGCAGGTGGGTCTCTGAGGGCCGCCGCCGGAACTGCTCTGAGCTCCCTCCTGGGCTTGTCTACAGCACCTCCCGCTGGGCCCTCACAGGCCTCTTCCCGAGACTCCTGCCCCAGTGGCCCTTTTGGTGTCTCCTCTTATAAGAACACCCAGTCACATTGGATTAGGGTCTACCCTAAGGGACTCATTATACATTGGTTGCCTCTACAGGTCCTCCCTCCAAATACACTCCCATTTTGAGCTACAAGGATTAGGGCTGCAGCATATAAATTTTGGGGAACAGAGTTCCAGGGCAGTTGGGGATTATCAGGCTGGCAAGGGAGGGCAGTTACAGGTGACCAGGCCAGCAGGGGAGGGCAGTTAGGGGCAATTGGGCTGGCAGGGAGCAGTTAGGTGTCAATCAGGCTTGCAGGGGAGTGGTTAGGGGGTGATCATGCTGGCAAACAGAAGCGGTTAGGAGCAATCAGGAAGGCAGGCGGGCTAGCAGTTGGGAGCCAGGAGTCCTGGATTTTGTGTGCAGAGGTCCTGGGGTGTTAAAGCTCTGGGACAATCCTCTGCTACCGGGACAGGACTTGACATAGAAACACTCTGCCTCGCATCCTCTGGCAGATCATCCTGCAGGGCAGTCTGTGCCCTGCTCAGGGGTCCCATTGAAATATGAGTTTTCATTGCCCATAGCAGTGACCTTGGCAATGCCCTCTGGGGTTGGCTTTCCTCCTTCCCTGTCTCAGGCTCCCTCAGCCCTTCTTCCTGGGATCACCCCCACAAAACCGTCTGCCCTCAAGCCTTTGTCTCAGGCTCTGCTCTCGAGGGAACCGAGCTAAGACACTGTCTTCCCCGGCTGGGTTCCTTGAGAAGTTTGCTTCACTTTTCTGGTCTCTCCAGATTGCCTTAACATTTTGAAGAGGTGCTTTCCAGCTCTGCAGGTCTACAGCTCTATTTGATGTTTCTCCTCTTCTGGGACATCTTTCTCTGCCCTTCATTCAGAAGCCACACGATTGACATCCGATTGGCGGGTTCTCAAGTCAGATGAGCCACTTCATGCCCTGGGTGGATGGCCAGTATCACCCTCCTTGGATACCCTGCTTTGTTCTGTGCAGGACACTACTGCATCCCATTTTTAAAACAAAAGGCAATGCTCTTTTAAATCTGGGCTTCCACACCAAGACACGGCGTTCAATGCGATGCTTATATTTCTGACAGACAATTTTTCTCTTAAGTCCCGACTCTTCTTCATTTGGTTTTACTAAATAAAGGCTGTTTATCTAGAAAAGGCTGATGGCTCCTGGCATGGGACCTGGCTGTCACTCAGGCAAACCACTCAGGGTGAGAATGGCTCAGAGCGGCTGCCTGCTGCCGCCAGCCCATTATGTCCTGAAGATTGTTTGCTGTAAGACTGTGACCTGGGAAATGATGGGGTGGGACTGGGGGACAGAGACAATGGGAAGGGACTCACCTCATACCTGGCTTTCGCTGACCATCCTTTGAGCTGTAGGAATACACTCTAGCTCCTGAAGATGAATTCTTATATCAAATCCCAACCTGTGGTTTCAGCCTATAGGAACTGATACCATTTGTAAAGCATGTGTGAGGGACCCTGTCCCAGGCATTTTAGCTGAATTTGTACAATAACCCTGCAAGGTAGGTGTTATTGTCTTTATTTTGATCAATGGGGGGACTGAGACAGTTCCATAGGGTCCAGTACTCATTTTTACGCATGGTAAGTTTTTGATAAATATTTGCTGGAGAAATCAATGAATCAAAGAGACACAATTGGTAAGAATGTGTCCCAGGTGGCACAGCTGGCTGGGATTTAGGCACTCACCTGGTGAGTCTAACCCTGCCCGGCCCAGGCACCTGCTTCTCTCTGCCCGGTCTCCACTTCTCCAGCTGTGGCGCCATTGAGCTTTGTGTGCCAGATTGTTTCTGTGTCTCTGCCAATCAACAGCGTTCCTTTTAATTTCTTGTCTTCCATTAAAATCATACGTTGGGAAAAACAGTTAGTTGCCTACAAGGGTGCTGCCATACAACTGTCAGCTGATTTCTCAACAGAAGCTTTGCAGGCCAGAAGGGAGTGGCAAGACTATTCAAAGTGATGGATAGCAAGGACCTACATCATTTAAAATTGAAGGTGAGATGAAGAGCTTCACATATAAGGAAAAGCTAATGGAGTTTATCACCACTAAACCAGTATTGCAAAGAAGAGGAAGAAGAAAAAAATAAAAAATATGAACAATAAAATGGCAATAAATTCATATCTATCAACGACTGTATCTAAAAATCAAAAGAAATGAACAAGGAATCTAATGGGAAAAAAATGAACAAAATAGAATGAGACATGGAAACATGAAACAGACTGAGGAATTCCATAGGAAAGGGGGTGAGAGGGCGACAAGAGGTTAACCCAAGACCTTCCATGCACATATGCATTCCCTGTGCTCACAGACAAAGGGTAGTAAAGGCCTGGGGCAGGGTGGGAACCAGGTTGAAGGGAACAATGGGGTAAAAAGTAATACTGTAATACTCTCAATAATAAAGATTTTTAAAAAATCTTATGTTGGTTACAGACATACATGCACATAGTTGAGATTACATGTCATTGAAAATTTTGTAATATCTTCCACTTAGTGCATATTATTGAAAACTCTTCGTAAATGCAATACATTAAGGTATGCGGGGAGTCAGGGCTGGATTAGGTGGGCTTGAGGTGACTCACAAGTCATTCCACCTGAAAGTTAGAAAATAGCTAAGGAGCTTGGAGTTAAGTGAATCTTAATTTTTTACTTGCAAACTTTATTTTTCACCTAAAAATAAAAGGCAGCAAACCTTTATTTCAGATAAAAAAAGAAAAAGCTATTTGTGAATCACGGACTCAGGCAGAAGCCTTAAGTTGTGTTCCAATCGGAAGACCTGGGCCATGGTGTGTATGAGACAGAGAAGGGGAAGAATCACAGGCATAGAAGGAAGGCATTTTACAGGCGCAGATAAACTAACAGTGATGTTAATTCTAAACAAGGTCTTCATGTTCAGTCCGTAGCCATAGTCCAGCAGTCTTAATACCTGCTTTCCTGTTACCTCTGCAAACAGTTCCTTGGGTCTTGGGCTGGCTTAGGCCCGCCCACGGGCTCCTTTTGTCTGAAGGTTTGAGGCAGAAGGTGTGCAAGGCAGCTCCTCTGGGATGGGCTCCAGCTCCATGTTAAAGTGGCTCCGTTTCTCCGTTTCTCTTATTTTCCACTGATGTTCCACCGCAGTGCCAGGTTGGTCTTCTGTCCGAGGAAAGCAGGGCCATGCTGACGGTCAGAGCTGAACCTGCCCTCCCCCTCCAGCTTGGTAGTGACCCTTTGCATGCTTTAGGCTCTACAGGATGTCTGTCCATCAAGTGGTGTGGGAGTAACAGTCTCACCCCTGCCTCTCCATTGGTGGGGCTCCCCAGAGGCAGTGCCACCTCAGCCCTGACTCCCCAGTGCCCAAGAGTGGAGGGCTGTGACCTTGGGAGAGAGTGGAGCCTGGTGTAAGTCCTCCGTCTCCCCATCTTGCGTTCTTTCCACTGCGGAAGTATGTTACCAGCTACCTTACAAATCAGCAATTCTGCAGGAGGAAAGCTTGCCGTCCATGCCTTCATGTGTCCTCAGGTGCTTCAACTAATGATGTACTGAGGGATAGCACATGTCCAAGAATTACGGCCGCCAACAGCGACATCCTTCCATAAGCAGTACTTCACTCTCCCCAATGAAACATTCCCACACCACAGCTGCCTTTTAATCCAGCCATCATTGTCTCTAGAATTTAATGATCCCGATCTCCCTGAAAAGAAGGCAAAAGACAACAGTTTCACTAGGTGGTGTCCCTGGTTTACACAGACCTGTCAATTTATATGAGCTCAGGGGCACGGCACACAGGAGCCAGGAGGTGCGAGGCCAGACGTGGGCTCCCACCCCACCCACTGTGCCCAGCAGCACCAGCCGGTAGGCCGTGATGTGCAGCAAGGCACTGGGCCACAGACGGGAGGGGAAGCCAGCCAGGAGGGCGTAGGTGGGGCGAGAACGGGAAACCCTGGCGGGGTGGGGGGGTCTGCGGCCCAGTGCTTTTTCGGCCTTGGCCTTGGAATTCAGAGGTCAGCCCCCTTCAGGAGAGAGGACGTGGCGGAAAGTGGCAAGGCCACGGGAGGGATGGGAAACGTGGCCATTTTTGGGAAACACAGCTGCCATGGTCTTCAGTAACTATGAAACACAATCTTTGGCCTCGGTTCCATAGTTATTATGATTAATTCATTAAAAAGCCCACTAGTGCTTTGGGTGGCAATTGTCACTGATACAGCTCTTTGTTCTCAGACTGTCACTGTGACACGTTCCTGGAAATAAATGAATGTCCCTCCATGACTGGCAGCTTTGGAATGAGCCACAGTCGCCATGCCGACTGGATGCTCCCTGAGGACGCCATAGGCTGCACCTGCGTGTCCATGGTCTTGAGTAATGTGGACAAGCATGCTTCCAGTTTTCTTATTTTCCACTTTGCTGCCAAAGGCTCGCACGTGGGGATTTCCGTGCTGAGTACGAGCAAACGCCAGCCCGCGCAGGCGCTGAGGCGGGTTGGGCCAGCACGAGTAGACATCTATTGGTGTTTGGGGTGATTCATGATACATTTGCACAAGTTAAAAGTTTAAATATGAGTTAACAGTTTAAAATATAAGAAATCAAGTCAAACTTGTGAGTATTTTCTTCAATTTTGATAATAATAGTAAAAACATCGCAGCCTGTTTTTCTTTCCCGTGGATAGAAAACGCAGAACACAGCACTGCCAGGATTTACTGAGCACTATCTACGCGAGAGGCGCTTTTCAAACAGCTGGACGAGCGTTGACTCACCTACTGAACCCCCTTTGGACGGGGAGCGGGAAGCCCAGCACGTGCCCTCGCTGGCGCCTGGGCAGAGCCGGAGCTGTGCTTGGCGCCTGTCAGCTGGGCCGCAGCGTCTCTTCCGGTTTCCTGTGACTGGTTAGTGCCGGACTGGTGCTCCAGGTGGCTGGGCCCTCCGTGGCCACAGGAGGTACACGAAATGTGGGCTATTCAAAGGCAGATCTGGTCATTTTTGTTTACAACTTGGCCTGGGTGGGTGACCCTGGGGGGAGAGGCCAGGTGTGTACCCGCAGGCCACACCACCTTCCTGAGGCCATTGTTCCCACGGCCCTGGCCCTGGGCGTTAGGGCTCACCCCCCCCCCTCCTTGGCTAAGCACCGCCTACACTGCAGGCTGCCACTTGCGCTTCTTTCTCCCCTCCCCGCCTTTGCTGTCCAAGTCAGAGCCGTCCTCACAATGTGATGGGGGAGGTGAGAGGCTGGAGGTCGATCGCGCAGGAAAGGAAATTACTAACTGTGCTAACGATTGCTGGGTTCCTGGGCGGCAAGGCCGGCAGCCTGCTCCTGGGACGAAGAAGCCGGGTGAGTGCCCCGGGTGGCTGCTGAGGGCAGAGCAGGGGGCGGCAGCATCTGTCAGCACCGCACAACCAGCCTGCGACGTGGGAGGGAGCCTGCAGGCCTGGGGAGGAGGCGGCCCCTCGGCTGCCTGGGAGGGGGCTGGCGTGGTGGGTGCAGGTGCCAGGGCGGCTGGGCGGGGAGTGGGGGTGCTCTGGGGCCGGGGCACCTCTGGCAGTGAACGGGAGTAAGGAGCTTTGGGACCTAAGAAGCCGGACTTCAGGTCCCCTGGAGGCAGCTGACCAGCAGCGCGGCCTGGGGCAGCATTCGCTCCTCCCAGGCCCTGCCCAGGCCCGCGGGGAGGGAAGCCTGGACAGCTGCGGGCAGCTGGGGGAGAGGCTCCTCCTGGCCCGCCTTTGGCTCCGGCTCTGTGCGGGTACGGGTGCGGGAGCGTGAGGGCAGCGGGCTTCTCACAGACTGCTGCCCAGGCCTCTGGTTTGCTCCGTGCAGTGGGGGCCGCAGCCACCTGCTCTGCAGGGAGGGCTGAGCTGTGTGGAGGCCGCCTCCTTTCTGATCTCCGGCGGCCTTTCCGCAATTGGCCTGCGTGGCGGTATGGGCTCAGAGCCCCTCAGAAGCTGTGGAGCCGCCCGGGGTGCTGCCGTTTGCCCTCCGCCGGCTGCCCTCCTGGAAGAGCCTGGTTCGGAGGAGCTGTCAGTGCTGTGGTCATGCCGGTCCCCGGGGGGCCTTCGGGTCCAGCCCCCCGCCTGCGGTCCCCTATACGGCCCACGCGTGTCCCACAAGGCTGTGGGGAGGCGGCGGCAGGAGGGCGCTGGAGAGAAGGAGGCTGAGGGCGTATTCCTTAGACTCGCCGCGCCCCGGCGTCTCCCCCTCGGAAGGAGAGTGAGAGGGTGCCTCTGGGGTTGACAGGAATAACCCGCCTTAACTAACGGTAACCTGCTCTTTATTCAGGTGAGCTCGGCCGAGTGTATTTAAGAGAAAGACGGTGCTAACAGAGCCCTGCAGGTTCTCACATCGCTGCAGGGTTCTCAGCGAGGGGCTCCCCCTCCCTCCGCATGGCTCAACCCCGCTGGGTCCCTGCTAGGCTCCGCAGCTGGGCTCAGGTGCCAGGCTGCCTCCTCCCCCGCCCCCCCACACATACTCTCCACGCCTCCCACCCACACATCCCCCCCCCCAGCACCCTGCCTCCCCCACACACACACACCTGCAGAGGGCTGGAAGGGAGAAGGGAGTCACAGGGACGTGGAAACTGAGCCTCTGGAAGCCCAGGCCTGAGCCTGGCAGGTGGCTGGCCCTCTGCACCAGGCTGAGCCTCCACTGTGAGGGCGGACCTGGGTGGACCGGGATTTTCCTGTCACCTCCTGGTAGGTGGTGGCCAGCATTTGGCACCAGTTCTTCCTGTGCCGAGTGCTTTGCAAATGGGGAGTGAGGATGGGCCGGCTCACCTTCAAGCATGGAAGTAGCAGGAAGTAACAGCTGGTCCAAGGCATCGCCATGTTTTCAAAAGCCAAGAGTGCCCAGGGCCCTCAGAGCCAGACGGGGTGTCTGAGGATCACACACACACCCCCCCCACCTCCCCACCCCACCTTCCCCCCGTCCCCAGGCAGCGGCTCTGCTCCTGGCGCTGCACCATTATCTGGGGGTGGACTGTCTGGGTGGGTGGCCGATGCTGAAGGACAATGAGCAGCCTCAGCTCAGGGAGGTGTTGGGCAGAAGGAGGATCCACAGGGCTCCCGCCCTCCAGGCCTCACACTGGTTTGCCAGCAGCATCTCCGCTGAAGGCTGTGGTGCTTCCCCTGAGCCATCGCAGGCACACGTAGGGGAGCGGGCGGCTTGGGTCCCAGCCATTCTGCCGGCTGCCAGACCTCAACCCTCCTGGAGATGCCGGGGCGGCTGGTCTGGTGTCCACACTCCCCAGGTGGCTCAGGTGCCTGCCTTTGTGATCGCCCACTTGCCCGCAGGAGCGTCCTAACCATCGCAGATGCCTGGACGCACCGTAGCCCTCGATCCGTCTGCGTGGGAGGCAGGGGTGTGCGGGTCCAGGATTTAGAGGTAGAGGCAGGGGTGTGCCGGTCCAGGATTTAGAGGTAGAGGCAGGGGTGTGCTGTGTCCAGGATTTAGAGGTAGAGGCAGGGGTGTGCCGGTCCAGGATTTAGAGGTAGAGGCAGGGGTGTGCCGGTCCAGGATTTAGAGGTAGAGGCAGGGGTGTGCTGTGTCCAGGATTTAGAGGTAGAGGCAGGGGTGTGCCGGTCCAGGATTTAGAGGTAGAGGCAGGGGTGTGCCGGTCCAGGATTTAGAGGTAGAGGCAGGGGTGTGCGGGTCCAGGATTTAGAGGTAGAGGCAGGGGTGTGTGGGTCCAGGATTTAGAGGTAGAGGCAGGGGTGTGCCGGTCCAGGATTTACAGGTAGAGGCAGGGGTGTGCTGTGTCCAGGATTTAGAGGTAGAGGCAGGGGTGTGCCGGTCCAGGATTTAGAGGTAGAGGCAGGGGTGTGCGGGTCCAGGATTTAGAGGTAGAGGCAGGGGTGTGCGGGTCCAGGATCCCCGCCGTGGTTCTGCCGCTGTGATGGACGTCACGAGACAGATCTGTTTCTGTGCCTTCGTTGGGCAAGCTACTCTTTTGCGATCAGCCCGTTGTCAGGAACGGGCTGCCGAGCGAGCCGACCGGCACTCAGCACTCCTTTGTGAGTGTCTCCCTCTCACGCTGGCCCCCGCCGGCCTCCGCTCGCCCTCCAGCTGCTGTGGCCGCAGGTCCGATTCACTCCTGCTCTCACACGGCTCAGGAGCCAGGGCCTCTTGTCTTGCTGCCAATCAAACCGTCAGAACCAGACACTTTCTAGTTTGGAAGGAATGCTAATCTTCACCCCTTCCTGTTAAGGTTTGGGGTGCTTGGTCTGAACTTGTGAGAAACACGGTAAAATGTCTGATGTCGGGCATGGCTCTCGGCTGGAGGAAACACAGAGGAAACGGTAACTCTAGGGGCTCACTGCCCCAGAGGGCAGCGGCCAAAGGGGAACCGCTGGGCAGCCGGTGAGGCCGGGAGGCGCTTACACCGCGCAGCTTCTCAGCAGCGCCTCCTCACCGCTCCACACCCGAGCACTCACATCCCCTCCAAGAGTAAACATGGTCTCCCTCATATGTGGGACATAATGATCAACATAATGTGACGAATAAGAACAGATCCAGAGACAAATGGCGGCAGCGGCGGCGGCGGTGTGTGGTTGGAGAGCAGCCAAAGGACTGTATGCACGCACATTAGCATCACCAATGGGCACAGACACTGGGCGGTGGGGGCTTGCCGGGCTGGGAATGGCTTGGGGGGGGGGTGTTTCAGTTGGGGGAAAGGAGACATATGTAAAACTTTAGACATTAAAAAAAAACAAGGCCTGGCCGACAACGGTGGAGCATGCTGTGTCCTGAGCGGCATCGGGTGTGGCGAGAGGACGAGCAGGGCCGTGGGCGCGGGGCGGGGGAGGGCATGGTGTTGGGGACGCACGTGTCGCTGAAAGAGCTGGGAAGGGCTCTCCTGACTCGGGGGGGGGGGGGGGGGTGGAGGCAGAGCCAGGTTCAGTGACTGAAGGCTCTCCGCAGCTGCTCCCTCGGTGGCCTGTGGCTCCCAGGGCCCGAGGCAGTGGCTTTGTCTGCACCGCAGGGCCGTGGCCATGCCGCTCCAGAGCAGCCTTCCCGCAGGCAGTGCTTCAAATACAAAGATGTGAGTAAGAATTACACCCACTCTGAGGAATGTGCATTGAAAATACATATTTTAGAGCAGACTCTATTCTTCAATGTAATGTCCTGGCCAATTTTCTGTGCAGGCAGTAGACTGTCTCCAATTGTTTTCACTTTATTTTTCTAAAATTATTTTTACCTAAATCAATTCTTTTGTGTGTATATATATATTTTGTTGTTGTTCTGGAGATTGAATTTGTTGGCCAGCTTTGTTATTAATAATAACAACTCTTACTGACTGTGGCCTCTGCCATTTTCAGTTCTTTTGTGTTCATTCCATCAAGTCCAGTTTTCTGGGTCAAGTTTTACGTTCTATTTGAGTGATTGTTGCCACCGTTAGTGCTTGCTATGAGGGGGTGGAAGACTGTGCATTTCTTCTCTGCTGGCGAGGAGCAGAGACTCCTGCGCAGGGCCACGCTGAGTGGCTGGCCGTCCGCGCCGCGCCGCGCTCCCGCCTCGCCCCGCACGTGCGTCCGTGTGGGACGGAGCGCCCGCTCTCAGCACAGCACGCAGACGCTGGGCCAGCACTTCTCCGCCCTCTTCACACGCTGCGGGCACGTTCCAACGGCGCCACACCACACGCCCTCTGCGTGGTTCACCCGGACCCTGGCCCGGCCTGGTGTGAGGGTCCCTGGGCTTCCCCACGTAGGACCCTTGTCCCACAGGAAGGAATAGGATTTCTCCGAGGAGGGTGAGAAGCAGAGGCAGTGTGTGCCCCGGCTCGCGCTCCGGGCAGGCGCCGTGCCCGCTGGGAAGAGGACTGAAAGGTCCTGGGACAGACAGCGAGCTCACATTCCACAGCACAGGCTGACAAAGGAAGGCAGCGGCTGAGGACAGGCGATGCGGGGAGGAGGGGCCGGAGGAGGGAGCGGCTGGAGCTGGCACCAGCCTGTTTGTCGGGCTGCAGTGGCAGCACCACGGTCGGGCAGCTCACACAGCAGCGTTCATGTTCTCTCAGCCTGGAGGCTGCGCTGCCGCGGCCAATGCTGACACATCGGTGCTGAAGAAGATAAGTCGAAAGTCAAGGACCCAGCAGCTATGGTTCCTCCTGCCCAGGGTCCCTTCCTTAGGCTGTGCCTGAGCCTCTGCCCGTCTTGGGACCACTTACTGAGTGTCCCCTGCGGGCCCTCACACAGCCCAGGGGACCCCTGCTGTCCCAAGGAGCTGGTGTCTGCGTTCCAGGAGGGACATGAGGCAGGTGAGAGGGGGAAGCCTGGTGTAGAGTCCCTGCTCCTCCCACCGCAGCCCGCTGCCCGCTGCCCACTGCCTGCTGCCCGCTGCCCGCTGCCGGCTGGGAGGCCTCGCTGAGGTTCCGGGCCGTGGGCCCAGCTCTGCGGTGTCTACCAGGTGGCCATCACGCCCAGTCCCCGGCCCCCGGCCCCCGGGCCAGTGCTCAGCCAGTACGTCTAACACTCACAGGTGGGTCTAGAAGCACTTCCTGTTCTGAGAGTGCGCCCATTAGTCAAAACTACAAAAATACTTGCATCCAGAGTAAATCTTAACTTAGTGATTTTAATTTTCAAAGAAGCAAAACCATACCCCAAACCCTAACCATCTGGGCTCCCACCCCCACATTGCCGAGGCTGCACCCCACCTGGCGCCCTGGTGTCTCCAGAAGGGCCTCCCTGGGGGTAGGAGTTGGCTGAGCCAGTGTGGGCGACGCCAGCGGCTGGGAGGTCCTTGACCGGCCGGCCCTTCTGCTTCGTTACCTCCTGCTCCTCTGCTGCCTCTGCCAACGAAGAGCGCAGCGCTGTCGCCCGGAGCCTGAGGGGGCCTCGCTGTGGGGGCCGCGCTGGGCCCGGGGCGGGGCGGGGTGGGGGACAGTGGGCGGCAGAGTTGTGCGGCTTCCAGACTCTCTTTCCCAGGACAGCACCCGCCCCACCTGCCCTCTGAAGCGTGGGTCCTCGCTAATGCTGAGCGCTCACCGGAGGCCCAGGAGCCCAGATTTACCAGCAACAAGCCTGGGACCAGCCACTGAATCTTTCTGATCCTCAGTTTCCTGGTCTGTGAAATGGGTGCAGTGAGTCCTGGCTTAGGGAGGTGCTGGCTTTGGTAGCTCTCCATTACTCCCATTCCGAGGCTGCTTCCCACCCCTCTCATTCACCTTCAGCAGCTCCCCCTCCCCCGCCCCCCAAAGTTCTCAGCCACCGTTGCTTGTGGTGCTGTGACTGCCTCAGCGGAGCCGCTGGAGAGCTCCCTGTGGGAGAGGACCAACTGTTTCCACACTCATCGCTTTCCTGGTGCGTGTCCTCACTTCCCTCAGACTCGGTTAGGCTATTCAGGCTCCGTACCCTTGCACCTGGACAGCCAGGCTGAATGCCGGGCGGCTCCTGTCACTCCAATCCATTGCCCCTCTGAGACGTGGAGATTAGCGCTCTGCTTCTCTTTCCTGTCGTGGGTGGGTGAGACCCCCCGAGAACACTCTGTGCCTCCTTTCCTTCCCAGTCCCCGGCCCCAGCACAGCACCTGGCCCGGCAGGCATCGGCAGCCCAACCAGAGCCCCTGAGCGGACAAGCTGGTTCTCTGGGCACAAGTGGGCCCAGGAGGCCTCGCCGAGGTGGAGGGCTGGCCTCCTGCACGCCGGCTCTGAAGCAGCCTCGCCGCCCTCTCCGTCCTCCCTGCCAGGCCCCCGTTTAACATTGGTGTCTAGACACAACCACCAATGCCCTTGACATTTCCCATTTCTTAGATGGTTGTTCCTATTAAATCATTGTAATGGAACAAATTAATGTTTCTTGTTTTAATTTCTCCTTAAAATCTGTTTCCAAATGGATGTTTACCAAGTTTTCAACAGGAGGTCATCCCTGCGACTGAGCTGGTGGCTGGAGGGAGCGCGGGCGGGGCCTCGGCGGGCTGGAGGCCTGAGGGCGCAGGAGGGAGGGAGCCGAGCTCTCATGGTCCATACAGATTGGCACCACAACCTAGGAACCCGCATCCTTTACAAGTTTATTGATTTCTCAATCGGCAATGATAGTCATAAAAGACTTCCCTAAACTGTTGCAATGTGGAGAATAAGAATAAAAAATAAGACCATATTTTCAGCACCTGAGACAATGACAATATTTTAGTATGTTTGTTGGTCAGTTTTTTCCATGTGTACATACTTTACACATATGTTATAAATATGAAAATCTGAAAATAAAAAATATAGACCACGAAGAAGAAGGTGAACAATCCCCACACCGAAGAAGCCCAGGTGCAGTGTGGTGGCGATGTGATGTCAGCCTTTGGGAACTGTTCTCCCCTAATAGTCACCAGCCGCGATGTCCCTCCCTCTCGCGGGCAGCTGCTTTCTGACACTGCGCCACATCACCAGCAGCTTTGGAACCAAGTACAACAGCCTCAGCTTAACGACTGGCTAGCAGCCGTTAGAGACGTACCACCATTTATTTCTCAAAATTGTTTTTACTTGAAATGTAAGTGGTTCTCAGTTTTTGCTATTATACACAGTACTTTGATAAATATCTCTGACTGCAGAAGAATACACATTTGCACTATTATTGCGGGTGATTTATAGGTCACGGCATCTGCGTGAGTTGGAGCCATTTGACATGTCCTCCAAATTGCATCCCGAAGAATGACATCGGTTGTTTCTTACAGAAGCTCCTTTCTCCACACTTATCCTGGTTCCATTCAAATTTCCCTCTTATTTCATCAGTTTTGGTCAATCCCTGTCTTTTAAGAGCACCATTTATCTGTGATTTTAAAATTTATCACTGAGGCGTACACAGTTCTATAATAAACAAACACTGTCCATGTCTGCGGCTGTCAGTGCTTTTGTTACGAAGAATGGCTCGGCATATTTCACAATGGCTCCTCTCCCCATCCGCCCCAACGGTCTTTCCCAGCCGTCTTCACGGGGCCAGTCCTGGAGGCAAAGCCCAGGAAGTGTGAGATCCTCCGACTGGCCCGAGGGAGGGCTGACCTGCAGTTTGTCATCACAGCCGGGCCGCCCAGCACGGCTCCCAGGTGGTGTCTGCGCTGGGCTTCTCGTGGGCCTGACTCTGGGCAGAGGGGGCCGTGATTTCAGTTCTCTGATGGCCAGGCAGAGTGGCTGGTTTTCAGTTTGTTCAGCTCCTTTTGTGCTGTGAGATGAGAACAAAGGGCAATGCCAAAACAAAGACCTTACATTCAGGCCTGGGAGTCAGAGTCCTCCATGCTGCACGCTTTGTTTCCCCCCTTTTGTCAATTGGAATTGTGAGATGTTTGTCTGTATCATGGTCTTTTCACCCTGTCAGTTCTTATAATTGATTCTACTTTTTAGGATTTGAATGAATCCAACTTTTTATATTTAGTAATTCTTTCCTTTTTCTTTAGGTTTAATTTTGCCACTATTTTTCTAGCTTTTTAAAAATTATAATCCAGACCTGAGTGTGTGTGTGTGTGTGTGTGTGTGTGTGTGTGTGTTGGTTTATTGATTTTGAAGAGAGGGGAAGGGAAAGAGAGAGAAAACAAAGATGTGAGAGAGAAGCAATGATTAATTACCTCCTGCACACACCCCAACCAGAGTTTGAACCCACAGACTAGGTTTGTTCCCTGACCAGAAATTGAACCCTCAACCTTTTGGTGTAAGAAAAAAAATGCTCCAACCACTGAACCACCCAGCCAGAGCTTTTTGAATTAATTTATTTTTACAGTGTTATCTCTTAACTTAATTTCTTTGTTCTGCTACAATCCTTAGTGAAACAAATTATAATCCAGTTACTACATCATAAGCTTCTTTAAGGCACGTTGTCCCGTGTTCTCCTCACTAGCACACCTCAGTGCGCAGTGCATGCGTAGTACACAGGAGAGGCATGACCCGCAGGATTGGACACATGATGAGTGGATGTGTGAATGCTAGATTTAGGGGGTCTGTCTTTTTAATACATATGTTTTCCCTGTTTTTTTTTTTTTAATATATTTTATTGATTTTTTACAGAGAGGAAGAGAGAGGGATAGAGAGTGAGAAACATTGATGAGAGAGAGTCATCGATCAGCTGCCTCTTGCACACCCCCTACTGGGGATGTGCCCGCAACCAAGGTACATGCCCTTGCCTGGAATCGAACCCGGGACCTTTCAGTCTGCAGGCCAACGCAGTATCCACTGAGCCAAACGGGTTTCGGCTATTTTCCTGTTTAAACTTATGTGACTGTCCTTCAAAGTTAAATTTTCTGCATAAAAAGCTCTTGCTTCTCTGATCCAGTTGCACTGCGTATGTAATTTTATGTCTTGCTTTGTAAAATTTAATCTGGTTAACATATTTTTATGGTGTTAATAATGTTATTACAGATTAATTTTACTTGCTTATTAACCTACCAGTGTAAAGTTGAGATATTGCCAATTATTTTTGCTATTAAGATTGTGTAAATATTTTTATTCATAGAGTTTGTAAGTATTGTAGAAACTTTCCTTGCTATAAAATCACTGTAGTGAAGTCTGTGGGTCAAAGGCATGAATATTTAATGTATTTTTATGTGTTTATAGTTTGACCTATGGCTTCGCCAAAGCGTGGACAGAACCAGAACATGGTGGCCCTGCAGCCCAGGGATGTAACTGTGTCCCTGCAGTTGCCAATTGGGGTGCTGTCCACCCCTGTGCCCTGTCTCTGGTCCTGCTTCTTGTGCTACACTGTCTGTCTGTCAGTCTGTCCCTCTTATATCTTCAGAACGTTTTCCCAGTTTCTCAAATGCAAAGAAGCTGTGAGTAGAAAGATCAAGAATTAAGAGGATGCATTTAATCATTTCACTTATTCTTCTATTAAATCAGACTAGGGCCTTTTAAAGTCAGGAGTACAAAGGAGAAGGTAATGCCCAAGCAGTTCTTTTATCACTGAGTGCGTTTCACAGGGTGAGGGAGTCAAGCCATATGGAGTGGGAGGAAATGGAAGGTGAGAGTGCAGGTCCAGCAGGGTCCCCACTCCTCATACCCACCCCTGCGGCCACCCACCCATATTCTCCATCTTCTTCTTCAGCCCACCCCAACTGGTCGTGAGCTCTGTCTCATTTCATCACTCAAATGAGCAGATTTGCAGATTTATCCACTACTTAGAAACTGTTGAACAGCTTGACAACACATTGTCAACTTTTGCCTCATATACTGACTAAATAGAAAGTGGGGCAAGAGGAAGTTTAAGAAAACACCAGACCCTTTGAGATTCCTGCTGTGGAAAGTAAAGGGTTCAGTCCAATTCACTTTAGTTTAGTTTATTTCCACACACTACTCAGGGGCTAGAGCAGGAAGGTAAACCTGAACAAGCGATGAAGATGGTATGGCTAGAGGAGGAGACATTGAACCACAGTGTACTAAGTCATAAAGGCCCACAGAAAAGTGGTGCAGGGAAGAGAAAGATCAACAGGGTCAAATGCTATTGAGAGGCCAATAAAAATGAAGCTCAGAAAGTGTCCACTGAACATGGCTGTGTGGGCTTCAGTGGAGGCAGTAGCAAGGGCTATTTCAGTGGAATGATGGCATTGGAACCAGATCAAAGTGGGTTGTGGAGTGTGTGGGAGAGGAAGAAATGCAACATTGAGTATAAACAACTCTTAAATTTGACTGTGAAGAAACTGGACTCTGGTGCTGATGGTGAGCAAATGTTTAAAAGCAAAGAAGGCTCAGTTGGAGAAAGGCTGTAAGATATTGGAAGTAAATGGATAAATGATGGTTAAAGATTCTGAAGGTAGAAGGTGGCAATAGGATCCAAAGATCAGATGGAGAGATGGTTGTGTCAGCTCCTCTGCTTTGTCTGAGTGGAGGAGGACAAGATGGGTTCCCTCTCAGGAAGGCTGCGTGTTTGGTTGTGGGAGTTTTCTGTCTGATATCATCTTCTTTCTCTGAAGATCATTCAATGAGAGAGAATAATATGGGTATCAGGGGCAGAAACTTAAGAAAAGTAGATTAAGTTTGGAATATATTACTATGGGGTGACAAGGGATGAGGTGGTAGATTTGTTTGTCAGAGTTGTGGACTCACTTGAATGTGAAGGTCAAGAAGGTGTAGCGCATCTGAGATGCCCTGGTTGGAGAGAGGCAGGGAGCTGGCATCTGGTTGGGCTTTCCCAGACTTGGGTTTTATCTGGACGGTGTGAACAAAAGCAGCAGATGGGCAAGGCATCATCGGATACAGGCAAAATGTTATTAAAAGCACTGACTGCGGAAGCTAAGTTTAATCAGTAAACGAAGAAAGGAGAGGGCTAATGACCTGGAGTTGAGGAACTGTCAGATTGACAGTCAGTTGAGAAAGCGAGGGGAGGAAACAGTGGCTGAAAGTGCTTACCCCAGTGATTCCAGGAGCAGAATATTGCTAGCTCATGCAATTTCTGAAGTATGAGGCGGAGGGAAAGAGAAGACACCTAGAAGTGAGTAGGTCAAAGTCAAGAGACTGAATCACAGGCTGTGTGTGGAGTCATCCCTGTGGGTGCTAACATCACTCAGGATGATGGAAAAACTAGGGTAGAAAAAGATGACATGCACAAGCCTTCAATGACTGAATGGAAGTGGCTGGCAGACAGGCAGCTAGGAGCAGCTAGCACAGGGAGGAGGCTAGTGCTGTAGTATTTAATCCAGAAAACCTTGCAAAAATGGCTCTCAACTTCCCTTCAGAGGACATCAGTAAATCATAGTTAATCTTAAAGCATTTATTCACACTTGTTCAATATTTTATGACTACTGAATATTTAGCGTTATCAAGCATTTTCTATTTTCCAGATACACTGCTAGAGACTGGCTGACAGTGAACAAGACACATTTCCCAAAGATCTAACTGCACAGTGGACGGCACAGGCACAAGACAGGAGCCAGCGGTGCGATGCCTGCGCTGTGCTTGAAGTGGAGGAGCTACATGATGGCTCAGGGTGTGTGTGTGTGTGTGTGTGTGTGTGTGTGATCATTCATTCATGAGGGGATGGAGAATGGGGCAGCTATGGAAAGATACTAATTTGGGTTGAAGTTGAAGTAGATTTGAGGCAGATGTACCAGTAGGAGAAAGGCCCATGACTGTGAGAGTTCATGGAGAACATGATGTCTCTCAGCTATTTTGCCTCCTGGGACATAGCTGGGAAAGGGGAAGTTTCTGAGAATAAGGTTCTCAGAAGATAATGGGAAAAAAGAGCTCAGATGCGCTACACCTTTCATATAAGCATAAGCTTAGCTTATATGAAAACAAATTCAAATATTTGATGACAACCTTCACCTTTGAGGGTTTTTCTAAAATAATAAACCATACTTCTACCATGTCCCACACCCGCAAACTGTCTTAAGGGTCCTTGGCCCCATTGAGTTTGACATCAGGTACAATGGCTGGCTTGCTCTGCTTCCTGTAAGTGACATTTTGTGAGCATTTCCTGCTGATAACTCTGCTATCAAAGCTGTTGTGACCAACTTTCCCTTGTTCCACAGGAAGATCAAGTGAGCCTCAATGTGACTGAGTTCTGGTGCTAGACTGTAAGGCCACCGAGGGCAAGAATCATGCTGCCAATCTCTGCGTTTTCAGCAGCGGATACCATGTGAATGCTGGGCTAGGGAGGGCGATCCCGGCTCGGCGCTGCCACCCCAGGCCGCCACTGCAGCGCCCCGGCTCTCACGGCAGGTCCCTGTGCAGCCTGAATGGCCTCGGCTTCTCTACAGAGTGCTCTGGGCAGTCACGCTAAGGGACAGAACTGACTACCAGATGGAATAGCAGTAAGTTACCCTCTGCCTTAGCTCCCCAGGACTGCATAGCATACAGCAACACTACAGACTGAGGGGCATAAAACAAATGTGCTCTCTCACCGCTGTGGAGGGCAAAGGCCTATCTTCAGGTGCTGACAAGGTTGGTTCCTCCTGGCAGATGACTCCATGCCCGTCCCGCAGCTCTGGGACTGCTGGCAGTCCGTGGCTTTCTGTGGCTGGTAGCTATGTGCCTCCCACCTTTGCCTCCATTCACGTGGTCTACTCCCCTCTGGGAATCTCCCTTTCTTTCTCTTTACATAAGGACTGGCCACTGGATTGAACCCCAACCCGAGGATCACCGCATCTAGAGATTCTTATTCCACCTGCAAACACTATTTCCAAAACCTCTGGTGCGAATTCACAGCTGCTGGGGTCGGACCTGGCTCTCTCTTTGTGGCAGCTACTGTTTAATCCACTTGCCCTCCCTGGAATCAGCAGCAGTTATTCCTGGGCTCGGACACGTGGACATCTTCCTGTTCTGAGTGCCCTGGTCCTCCACACACTGGCCCCGTGCCCAGTGTCTGTGGTCCCGAGGTGTGCCTCCCACCCCCAGTGCTGTTCCTCCCACCGGCAGAGGACTGCCCAAGAGGAGCTCCACGCTCTGCTCATGCTGCTGTGCTGCCTCGCGCTGCTTTTGGCCGCGGAGATGTTCTGCCGTGAGACCTCCTTGTAATGCACGCAGCTGAAAGGCAACGTGTTGGAAGTTCCAGCATCTTCCCACATGTCAGGGGCTCCCTGCAGACCTGTCTGCTGGGCCCTGAGGTTTCTATTTCCAGCCCTGCATCTGGCCTCTGCCTCTCTAAGCTACCACCTTCAGTCATGCTTCACCCAAATGGCTTGGTTTTGGTGCCAACTATGACTTTTGCAGCCTGGCAGTCTGGCCTAACTCGCAACTTCTGACCTGACCGTTGTCGTGGGTGCACGTCTGTACAGGCCTTTAGTAGTATGGTGAGACCGAACTTTCCCACACTTGCTGCCTCCCAGCCTGTTTCTCTCACAGGAGGCCCTCTGTCTCTCCTCTGGCTTTCTCTGCCAGTGCCACAGGAAGGGCCCGGGGAGAAAGAGCAAACCAGGTCTCTTTCTGAAGCTCTGACCAGGGTCTCGTCAGGCAGAGCGGATGGGGAATGTGCTCCCTCCACAGCACGTGGGTTATCTCATTGCGGCTGCTTATTCCTTTTGAGGCCTTGGGAGAGCCGACTGGCTCCTCTGACTCAGGTTCTCATCTGTATGAGGAGGATGATAACAGAGCCTTGCTCTGGAGCTCTGTTGGCTTGAGGTTTGGCACGATGCCTTCCGCCCTCTCTGAGGGTCACTGAAGAGATCTCAGGAACGGTGAGATTACAGGTTCGTAGGGAGGCCCTGAGGACAAGGACCGTCCACCACATGCAGGCTTGGAGGAGAAATGTCTGTGAGGCCGCATGGTTGGAGGGAGGGGTTCTCCTGGGAGGGCAGTTTGTTTCAATTAGCGGCACCTTCCGTCATTCAGCACTTGGGCAGCTAGAAGCTCAGAGCCACTTTTGTGTCTGCCTCTAGCAAGTGATGTGCAGTGCTGCCTGTTTCCACACTATCTCTCCCTTTAATGGTTAGACTTGCGATTTGCATCCCAGTTCACATTAGCTGCTCCTCCGCACACCTGGTGGTGGACCCCATTGCATGGACTCAATTGTGCCCCATTCTCCATTTATATGTTGAAGCCCTGCCTCACCCCAACATGATGGTGTTTGGGGATGAGGCTGAGGGAGGTAATTGAGATCAGATGAGGACATGAGGGTGGGGCTCTCATGATGAGATTAGTGGCCTAATAAGGAAAGACATCTGAGCTCTTCTCTGTCTCCACCACATGAACCAAGGGAAGGCCATAGAGGACACAGAGAGGAGCTGGCCATCTGCCACCCAAAGAAGAGCTCTGACTGGACACTGACCATGACCTTGGGCTTTTAGCCTTTTGCTCTGTGAGGAAAGAAATTCCTATGGTGTATGCCCCCCGTCTAGGCCATTTTGTTATGACAGCCTGAGCTGACCAAGAAGCCCACCCCTCACCTCAACCAACTACTGGGTAATTGGCAATCATGTGACAAGTTGGCTAGAGGTCAGCTCTTCCTGGGAATTTCAGGTCGAACCAGACAGCGCCAGCGTCTCTCCAGGTGGCAGAAGCCCTAAGGAAAGTAGGCTTGGAGACCACAGGTAACAGTGGAAGGGCAGCAGTGAGCCAGGCTGCTGAGAAAAGAGAGAAGCAGGGGCACAGGGGAAGGAGAGCTGAGGGACAGGCAGCTGACACTGCTGGAACTGACAGAAGCTTGTCCCCACTGCTTTTCTGGGGACCCTGCTACTTTCTTGCTTTTGGATGCCACCGATGGAGTCTCCCATGCTTTTGTTGCACTGCCCCCTCTTTTCTTATAAAGCCAGCTTAAATTTATTTCTCTTCTTTCTACAAAAAAGCTACCAGATAAGCCCTTTGTCCTGATGTCTTAACTTGCCAACATTTATGTTTGGTGCTACATAAACCTTTGTAAATTGCCTCAGGATTTTTGTGGGAGCAGGTAGATTATGAAGAACTGGAGATAATTCAAATGCACTCAGCGGTTTCCTGCTGAAGCTGGTAGGAGCTGCTGAGACAGGCCATGGTCTTTCGGATGTCCCAGAGGACAAGACAGGGCCTGGGAGAAGTCAAGACCATGCAGAAGTTGGTGGCTGGCCGGGGTCCCTCCAGCTGTAGGAGTCTCCCTTCTGTCACAAAGGAGGCTGCTGGCCTGCATGACCTGTTTCTAAAGCAGGCTGCTAAACTTCCCGCCTCTGCCCCTGCCCCGCTCCGCAGGACTGGGCTGCGAGCTCTCTGTGCTGACGTCTCGGAGCACACCGTGAGTAGTCTCCGTGATGGCTGCACACAATCGCATTGCTGTTACTGAGGATTTATAGAAACGCTTACGTTTCTAAACATCCTTTTATGATTCCCCATTTCTATGGCAATCTAGACAGGCTGCTCAGTAGTCATGGGCACTTCTTTGGAAAAACTGATAGAAGAAATCTGAACTGACAGAAGATATAAGTGAGAGGCTGGTTGTTCACGTGGTTTTGTGGGGGTGCGCAGAGCGGGCTCCCGGGCACTCGGTGCGGCCCCTGTTCTCTTTGCTGATAGTGAACAATGTCTCACAGGCAATGGGCTCCGAATGAACACGTGGTGATTGATTGGTGAACCCCCGGGGAAGGAGAGGAATGAAGCGAGGGCTATCGTTTGCTGCTGCCAACGGGAGATAAATCCAAAGGAAGCACAGACAGCAATGGTGAGTGGGGAAGGGGACTCTACCTTTAATAAGTGATTCACATACTTGGTTAATCAGCAGGTAGCTTTAGGAAGTTACCTGCTGATTAACCAAGATTTACATTGATTTTTCACATATATGTGCCCAAAGGACCAAGAGCTTGGTCCCCTGCCTGGGCCATGGCATTAGCAAAGGAGGAGGCAGCCAGCCTCCAGTCTCAGTGCTGGACCCAGTGCTTTTGCAAGGAGGGCTGCTCTTCGCTTTCTGAGCGGATGGGTGTGTTTGGTGGGCTGAGACCTTGACTAGCACTGGGAGCAGGGGGAGCCAAATCCTCTTTCTTCTAGGTCCTGCTTTCATGAAGATTCTTGGTTGCAAAGAGCAGAGCAAGGAGCCTGTATCCACTGTCCTAGGAACAAGAAAGAGAAGTTATTATAAGGAAACTAGAGGCCTGGTGCACAAAATTCGTTCATGGGGATGGGGGGTGTCCCTCAGCTCAGCTTGCACCCTCTCCAATCTGGGATCCCTCGAGGGATGTCCGAATGCCTGGTGGGATTGGGCCTAAATGGGCAGTCAGACATCCCTCTCACAATCCAGGACTGCTGACTCCCAACTGCTCACCTGCCTGCCTGCCTGATTGCCCCTAACTGATTCTGCCTGCCAGCTTGATCACCCCCTAACCACTCCCATGCCAACCTGATTGATCCTAACTGCTTCCCTGCCAGCCTGTTTGCCCCAACTTCCCTCCTCTGCCAGCCTGGTCACTCCTAACTGCCCTCTCCTGCAGGGTTGATCGTCTCCAACTGCCCTCCCTCGCAGGCCTGGTCCCTCTCAACTGCCCTCCTTTGCAGGCCAGGTGCCTCCCAACTGCCCTCCCCTGCTGGTCATCTTGTGGTGGCCATCTTGTGTCCACATGGGGGCAGGATCTTTGACCACATGGGGGCAGCCATCTTGTGTGTTGGAGTTATGGTCAATCTGCATATTACTCTTTGGTACATGGGTGGGGGCCAGCTGGTTTGCCCTGAAGGGTGTCCAGATCAGGGTGGGGGTCCCCTTGGGGCATGGGGTGGCCTGGGCAAGGGACCTGTGGTGGTATGCCTGGAGCGGAGCCAAGCCTCCTGCTGATTTGTGGCTGCCGCCATTTCTATAATTGAAACTTTGTATCCTTAAGTGGAGGCCTGGGTCCCCAGAGTGTGTGGAAAGCTTGGCTTCCTCTGTTGCCGGGGAAACCCAAGCCTCCTTTCTGGTAGCCATCTTGGTTGGGTTTATTTGCATACTCACTCTGTTGGCTGGTGGGCCTGACTGGTGGGTGTAGTTAATTTGCATATTGCTCTTTTATTAGATAGGATAGCCACTTACTGGACTCCAGGGGCAGGAACGCAGCAGGCCTCAGAGGGCTGGCCGGGATGTAAAAGGTGTGAGGTCTGTACTCTTGCTCTGACCTATCTCCTGTGTGGCTTACCTGCCGCTGTGGGCATGGGGCACACTGTGGAGAAGGAGGTCACCAAGCCCTTCGCTCGTCACCAGTTTGCCCACTCCTTGTGCATCTGTCCCTAGGAGCGGCACTAAGAGCTAAAATAAATATGAGCCAGGCCTAGCCTCGCTAGTTCGTCATCTAGATGGGGAGAGAGAGAAGTAAAAAGGCACACAATGGGAATTGCTGGATGGGGACTTGTTTTGGGGGGAAGGTTGCAGGGGGGTGGGGGTGGCATTTCTCTGTGCATTTAGTCACTCAGCAAACATCAACGAGTGCTTCATTTGACCTGGAGCTGCTCTGCAGCTTGGGAGCACAGTGCAGACAGACCTTTGGCTCTAACAAGGAGGGCAAAAAGGCGGGAAAGTCCGCCCCGAAGATGGCGAAGCCTGGGCAGGAGCAATCAGGGTAGCCTCAGTGAATGGTCAGGGCAGATGAACAAGGAACGCCCGAGAGTGATCAGGGCTAAATGGGGGCATGGGGCGTGCTGGGAGCCCAGGCAGCACTGTTTTAAAGGAAGGCAGACACCATCTCTCATTAGGGACCCCCATGTGGAAGAGAAGCATTTCAGGCAGGGAGCACAGCAGTGCCAGCCTCAGCTTGATGTGGAGAATTGCTGGGCGGGGGGAAGGGAGGACATGAAGCTCCAAGAGGCTGGGTCCAGGTCACTGGGGCTTGCGGGCATGTAGGCTGTGCCGAGGGCTTAAACTACAACCCAATCAACAGACATGAAGGTTTTGTCGGTGCTGGTCTTGATGTTGGGGAAAGGCCATGGTGGCTGCCGGATGATGCTGGTGGGGGCGGGGAGGGGGGGTGGTGTGGAGGGCGGCGGGGCAGACGGGCTTCTCCCAGGCCCCGTGGAGCTGCAGGTGGAGGCTGTGGGACACAGAGAAGCATCCAGCCAGGCGACAGACTCTGCAGGTAGAATGACAGGATCTGCAAATGAACTGGACACAAGAAGTGAAAAAAGAGAGGATTCAAGGATTTGTTCTAGGCTTTTAATCAAGGGGCGGGGTACCGTGGGGCTGCTACTGAGACGTGGACACTCGCGGGGGTGGTGGTGGGAGAGCCCGTTGTGGGGGGCTGAGCAAGGGAAGGCACTGCTGAGGTGGCTCTCTCTGTCTCAGGAGCTGTCAGGTGGAGGGACAGCGAGGCGGTGCGCTAGGGGGCGCCATCTAGTGGGAATACAACGTGAGCCACGAAGGGGAGCCACGGGGGTTAAACTTCACTACAAGCCACATTAAAAGCATAAGAGAAACATGTGACATTAGTTTAAAAATAAATTTTATTTAGTCCCATATATCCAAGGTGCAATCAACATAACTTAGTGAGACATTTTACTATTTTTTGCTACTAATTTGCCCAAATACAGTGCATTTTTCCCGCTCCCCCATCTCCACAGCCAGGACTCCGGCCTGGCTGCCACTGAGCGGGTCCAGAGGCTCGGGGTTAGGCTGCATTTGGGCGCCGGGAGCGGGGACAGCTCGACCCGGATGACCTCGGGCAGGCCAGGTGCAGGGAGAGGAGGGTGGAGAGTGAGCCAGGGCCCTCCAACACTGAGCGCTTGGTCGGAGCAGGAGGAGCGGGCCCAGGAGAGGGGGAAGCGTGAGCGACGTTTCAGAGGAACCTGCGGATGAGGGTGCAGGAGGCCGAGAAGCTAACCCCTCATCAGAGGTACCATTAATAAACATGTTCTCATACTGATGGTCTCTTTTGCTGTGCAGAAGCCCTTTATTTTTATGTAGTCCCATTTGTTTATTCCCTCCTCGACTCCCTTGCTCTGGGAGATGGATCAGCAGGCCTACTGCTCTGAGAGATGTCTGCACGTTTGCTGCCGATGGTTCCTGAAACTGGCATTTGACCCAGTGACCCCACTTCCAGAACTGTATCCTAAGAAACTCGAAACACCAATCAAAAGAACGTATGCACCCCTATGTCCATAGTAGCACAATCTACCATAGCTAAGATCTAGACACAATCTAGTGCCCATCAGGAGATGAGTGAATAAAGAAGCTGTGATACATTTAAGCCACGGAATACTATGCAGCTGGAAAAAAGAAGGATCTCTACCCTGTGAGACAGCATGGAGGGACCCGGAGAGCATTATGCTAAGTGAAATAAGTCAGTCAGAGAAAGACAAGTATCACATGATCTCACTCATGTGTGGAATCTAATGAACAAAATAAATGGACAAATAAAACAGATCTCGGAGGGAAGTCGGGGTAGGCAGGTGGGAAAAGATCAACCAGGTAATTTATAGGCATAGATGCATAACCCACGGACACCAATTATAGTGTGGTGAAGGCCTGGGGGTAGATGTAGAGTGGAGGGGGCCAATGGGGGAGAAGGGGGACATCTGTAATATTCTCAACAATAAAGATATATTCTTTTAAAAAATGAACATTAAAGTAGGGCAACCAAAAAAAAAAAAAAATACAGCAGGGAAAATGCCTTTGCTGGGTGCATGCCCAGTAGAAACCAAATGATGCGCAGAACTTCGGGAATTGGCAGTAGGAGCCAAAATGGTGACATAAAGGGTGGACTGGAGCCCTGGCCAGTGCAGCCCTGTTGGCTCGAGTCTGTTCCATGCACCAAAGACTGAGGTTCGATCCCTAGTCAGGGCACGTACCTGGGTGGTGGGTTCCGTCCTTGGACAGAATATGTACTGGAGGCAGCCAATCAATGTTTCTCACAGAGATGTTTCCCTCTCTCTCTCTCTCTCTCTCTCTCTAATCAATAAAAACATATCATTGGGTGAAGATTAAAAGAAAAAAGAGGAAGGATCAGCTTGGATAAGGATAGAGAGCACTGGAAGTTCCAGAAAGGGATTAGTTACGGGGAAGGCCCAGAAGGACATAGGTTGGATAATTTGAAAGAAAATCAGCTCATCCCCCAAACCACGAGGAAATAGGGAGGATTATCAAGGATCTCAGGGCAGTAGCTACAGAGCCTGCCCATCCTCTGCACCCCGAGGGCATTTATTTCCCTACTTCTCCTACCCACGTGCCCTTTAAAACCTCTTTCCCGTTCCACCTGCAGGGGAACACTCACACACACCTCTCTAGAGTTCTCTTCTCCTCCCCACCCACCTGTAAATCCCTCCTTCCGGGCCCAGTGGACTGCTCCCCTCCTCCTGCACCGCTCCCCCAACTCAGTGACGGGCTTCCTGTGCGCTGGCCTCCTCAGGCCAGCAGGTGGTGCTGCCCTTTGGGAGCTTGTCTAGGGATAAGCACGGAGCGGGACAAGCATATGTTCAGTTCATGTTGGTTGAGTTTCTCAAATCTTGTGGAAACGTTTTTGGAATAACAGGAAAGAACAAGTAATTTGTCAAGTTGTAAGTCACTGGCTGTTTCTCCCAAAGTAATTCTTTTCACTGGATCACTCCGCCCGCACACTGCAAGGCCAGCGTCATGACAGGGGCCAGGTGCGGGGACAGAGCTGTGTCCAGGGTACTGATGTGCACTGCATGCTCTGCTTACAGCCAGGCTTTGTCACCTGTACGTGTATTACTTATTCAAAAAAAAAAACAAAAAACTCACCATCACCACCACCACAGGAGGGCGCATTTTAGTGTGAGGCTGAGAACACGGCCTTCGGCGTCAGACCCATGTTGAGTTCCTGCTACTTTCTACCTGTGAACCTGAGCCACGTTCTTAGCCATCTAAGTATTAGTTCCGCTATTTTAATATAAATATAATGACATCAGCTGTTTCATAAGTACAGAAAAAGAAAAAGCAGGCCCTGTGAGCTGGGAACCAGTTGGTGTTCTCTCGGGAACATAAACATGTCACAG
Organism: Nyctalus aviator; assembly: GCA_036971965.1. Lineage (NCBI taxonomy): Eukaryota > Metazoa > Chordata > Mammalia > Chiroptera > Vespertilionidae > Nyctalus > Nyctalus aviator. The sequence goes on along the minus strand of CM072928.1, from coordinate 82,706,524 downwards.
ACCTCAGCATCAGACAAGGCCACCTGGGACTGGGATGAACACACGCAGGATAACTTATAACCACATCTAAACACAGACAGAAGGAGAGCACAGTTCAAACACAAACATGGCAAAATGCCCTCCCTGCTGAGTATTACAAGGGACTGCAGCTTGTTCCCCAATCGTATCTCTAACCACCATCTGTTCTTCCCACACGATGGCTAAGAATGATGAAGTTAGCCAATTACAGAATCCCCCTTTCCTGGAAGATTCCAATTCAGAGCCATGTCCCCTTTCTTGGACCCTCACCCAAATCTCTTTACAGAAGCTAAATCCTGCTAGAAATCCTTTCTCTCATCCTCTTACCGCTTCACTTGTGCACATTCTCCCTTGTTACAATGAGTCAACAAGCCCAGCTTTGTTCCACTGTAGCTGTGTGCCTGGTCATCAGGCAGCAGGGCATTGTCAGGTCACTGTTTGTTATCATCATCATCACCTTCCCCATCATAAATACCATCATCATCATAATTGTCACCGTGATCATCCTCCTCATCACCATCATCATCATAACTGTCACCACCATCCTCCTCCTCATCACATCATCACCATAACTGTCACCACCATCCTCCTCCTCATCACATCATCACCATAACTGTCACCACCAACATTCTCTTCATCACTATCATCATCATAACTGTCACCACCATCCTCCTCCTCATCACATCATCACCATAACTCTCACCACCATCATTCTCTTTATCACCATCATCATCATAACTGTCACCATCATCCTCCTCCTCATCACCATCATCATCATAACTGTCACCATCATAATCATAACTGTCACCACCATCCTCCTCCTCATCCTCCTCCTCATCAAAGCTGTCACCATCATCATCCTCATCACCACCATCATCATCATAACTGTCACCAACATCCTCCTCCTCATCACTATCATCATCATTATAACTGTCACCGCCATCATCATCATTCTCATCACCATCATCATCATAACTGTCACCGCCACCATCATCCTCATCCTCATCACCACCATCATCATCATAACTGTCACCACCATCCTCTTCCTCATTACCATCATCATCATAACTGTCACCATCCTCCTCCTCATCACATCATCAGCATAATATCATCATCATCCTCATCCTCATCACCATCATCATAACTGTCACCATCATCATCTCATCACCATCACCATCATAACTGTCACCATCCTCCTCCTCATCACATCATCAGCATAAATGTCACCATCATCATCCTCATCACCATCATAACTGTCACCATCATCATCCTCATCACCATCATCATCATAACTGTCACCATCAACCCCATCACTATCATCAGCATAACTGTCACTACTGTCATCATCTTCATCACCATCATCAGCATCATTAATATAATTATCAGCTGTTTTGCTTTTCTGCCTTTCCTTTTTGGATTTAACGGGATCAGACAATAGCATTGTGGAAAGCAATGCTTTTGCACAAATAGAAAAGGACATATTCTTACTTTGCAGGGAATCCAAGCTTAGCAGTCATTGTTACTGTCAGTTTTTGCTAAAAACATCCCAGGCAGACTGAAAGTATATTCTAAGAATATCATGTTCCTGTGTGGGTCTTTGTAGCTGAAGGAATCCAAGCAAGTCAAAGACAGATCAGACTGACATGTCTGTCTAAAGGACTGGTCCCTGGGCTTGGAGCCTGTGAGAAGGGTATATAGGGCACCAGGTGACCTTCAAGGGAGGGAGGTCATCTCAGTGCAGGTCTGACCAGTACCAGAAACTCTTCTGAGGCAGAGAAAGGGACACACATTCAAGGAATCTTTGGGATTTTCTAGGTCAGCTTGGCTGTCATGAAAACCTGTTTGTACTTAGTACTTAGTACTTAGCTCCTGTTGCTTACTCCCATTTTTACCTTATACATGAGAAAGCAATTATGTTCAGCAATAATTTGGAGGTATTATTATGAGAAAATGCTAATATTCTTAAGTGGCATTAAAAGGGGGTATAAAATATGCATGCTTTATGATTAAAGCTTAGCAAAAGTTATATGGAGAAAATATGCTGGAAAGAAAGTACCAAAATGTAAATACTGAGAATGGTGGGTAAGTGCCTACTCTTTGTATTTTTGGAATGCCCTGTGATGAGCATGTTCACTTTTATAATGGGGAAAAGGGAAGGTCATACACACATTTGTTCCTGCAGTGGGAGGGCATGCCTCTAAGGACTGGAAGACTTGAAGGACTGATGATGATGATGCACAGAGGCTATTGCAGGGCAGAGGCGAGTGTAGCAGACAGACCCTGAATGGCAAATCAATAGCTTCCAGAGAACACAAGTTCTCTCAAGAGAAGGCATAAAGATGCCTGGTGTCTGCTATCTATCCTATCTAATAGAAGAGTAATATGCAAATTAGCCACCACTTCACTATACCACAAGCCATGCCCACAAGCCATGCTTACAAGCCAATCAGGAGCAAGTATGCAAATTAACCCAAAAATGGCTGCGGCCTCAGAGAGAGCAGGAGGGAGGCTTGGGTTTCCCCGGCGATGGAGAAAGCCAAGCTTTCCACACACCCTGGCCTGCCCAGGCTTCTGCTTAAGGCTACAAAATTTCAATTATAGAAGATAAATAAATCCCAATGGAAATGGCTGCTGCCACGGAGCAAGCAGAAGGCTTGGCTCTGCTCCAGGCTTCAAAGTTTCAATTGTAGAAGATAAATAAATCCCATATGCCTCCACTTGGGTTTCCAGGGGTGTGGTCAACCTGCAAACCACCACAGGCCCCTAGCCCAGGCTGCCTCACACCTCAAGGGAACCTCCACCCTGATCTGGGAAGCCCTTCAGGGCAAACCAGCTGGCCCTCACCCATGCACCAGGTCTCTATCCTATCTAATAAAAGAGTAATATATAGATTGACCATCACTCCAACACACAAGATGGCTGACCCCATATGGTCAAAGATGGCTGTCCCCATGTGGACACAAGATGGCCATCACAATATGGATAACAGGGGAGGGCAGTTGGGAGGGATCAGGCCTGCAGGGAGGGAAATTGTGGGCGATCAGGCCAGCAGGAGAGGGCAGTTAGGGGTGACCAGGTTCGGGGAAGAGGAAAGTTGGGGATGACAGGGCCTGCAGGGAAGGGCAGTTGTGTGGGGCGGGGCAGGCCTACAGGGGAGGGCAGTTAGGGGTGGCCAGGCCAGCAGAGGAGGGAAGTTGGGGGCAAACAGGCTGGCAGGGGAACAGTTAGGGGGTAATCAGGAAGTCAGGCAGGTGAGCAGTTGGGAGCCAGCAGTCCTGGATTGTAAGAGGGATGTTCAACTACCTGTTTAGGCCCTAACCTACCTGGATCGGGCCTAAACAGACAGTCAGACATCCCTCAAAGGGTCCCAGATTGGAGAAGGTGCAGGCTGGACTAAGGGGCATTCTTCCCCTCCCCCCATGCACAAATTTTGTGCACCAGGCCTCTAGTATTTATATATATATAAAAGCCCAAGCGACCTTTTGACTGTTCACCTATTTGACCATTCGACCAGTAGCTATGATGTGCACTGACCACCAGGGGACAGACACTCAATGCACAAGCAGGGAAACATGAAACAGACTGATAAATGTCAGAGGGAAGGCAAGAGGGGGAGGTCAGGAAGAGATTAACCAAAGATCTTATATGCATACTAGAGGCCCTCCATCTGGCCTGCGAGGATCAGGCTGAAACCAGCAGTCTGACATCCCCTGAGAGATGTTGGATAGTGAGAAGGTGCAGGTCAGGCTGAGGGACCCCACTGGTGCACTGGGCCTCTGGTTCATATATAAATGAAGATTAAGTATAACAATTGAAACCAGATAACAAATGGGTCTGGGCTACCTGTCACTACTTGAGCCAATTAAACAGAGGCAGGGTTGAATCATACATGAGCATTTATTCCAGTACTGCCAGTAGCATGGGAGAGCAGCAGGTCATCCACAAAAATCTGCCCTACCTCTCTCCATAAGTTGCTTATTGGGCAGAAGGACAACGATTCCAAGAGAAAGTAGGAATTACAGGCAATCAGGTATGGGGAAGTAGGAGTTACAGGCACTGGAAGTAGGAGTTACAGGCATGGGGAAGTAGGTACGGGATAATGGTTACAGGTTACAGGCAATGCAGCTGGGGCCTCGAAGGACAGGTGCCTCTGGGACCAGGCTGATTCAGCACCTAGGTTGTTAATCTTCCCATGATGGTAGGCAGCTCTCAGACAAGGAGAATGGGCCACATTTCTGGGATGTACAACTCTCAGCCAGGTAGAATGTACTTTCTCCAATCAGAACATGATTAATGCCCCTTGTAACTATAGCTAGTCCCCACTATTCTATTCCCCCCCCCCTCAACAATGCCACTGTGCTGGAGGGCAGGGTCTGCAGACCCAGGGCCCTGATCGCAGGCCTGTGCCAGGGCCAGTGCTGTGGGATACTCGGGGTGCCAGCTGTTATGTCATTGAAGGAGGAAAACACGAGGCCAGTGTGGTGAGGGATTATGAATTTATTCGCTTATCTGCACAGCAGGTGGCTGAGCCTGGATGACTCCAGAACTCAGTGATGGGAGTCAGCGGCTTTTAAAGGACTTTTGGCAGGATTTTTTTCTGGGCAGAGACTTTTTTATGCATATGGAATGTGGTCACCACAAGTGAAATGTGGTGACCACATTCCATATGCATAAAAAAGGTCATTTCACTATGGACATTATCTTCAGTAAAGATAATGTCCATAGTGAAATGACCTGAAAAGCCAGTTCCCAGGGAAAGGATATCAATGCACTTGCTCCATCAAACCTAATATTCCAGCCTTTTTGTTTTATAAAATAGGAATGAAGGTCAAATCTTCTGTAATTACTTCCTGCTGAGGTGGGATGTCAAGATCACAGGGGAATGGACTTTGACAGTAGTGGGCTGGACAAGGGGTGTAGCAGCATTATTTCCCCAAGAGACTGGTTGGTGAAGTTTCGAGAGCGATTCTGTTGACTGGGGAGGTAAAAGCTGGTCCTGAGGCTGCCATAGCATCACTTGTCTGGTTTTGCTGCTTATCTGGGCTTGGAGCTGAAATAAAACTGAAGCCTAGATGTTATCTTTAGGGAGGAAAAGATCAGGGGTCTCAGTTGCCTGACTATTGATATGAAAGGGGAGGAGAGGTTACCCTGGGAGTGAGGTTCTTGTTTTTCCAGATTTACCCCTTGCTGGGCATCCATGTTCCTTGTTGGTCCTGAGACAGGTTTCAAAGTAGATAGAGCAGTGATTAAGCTGCAGTTCCACCCCTACTGTTATGCCCAGGGTGACGAGGAGAGGGATGATCTGGACTCCTCTTTTGTGACAGATATGGTGGGTTATGGGGACAGGTAAAGACTGATCATTGGGGCTGCATCTACATTGGGTGGGAGATGGATGAGAGTACAGGCTCCTGTCCAGCTGATGGGGAGACAGATGTAGGTGTTCTCTCCACAGAGAAAGAAAAATCCCTGATCATGGAGACAAGCTGAAACATGTAGAGAGAAGAGGTGGACTAAAGGGTATGAGATTCTCATTCCTAGTTCCATGCTCAAAGCTGAGACGATAGTCGCATGGCGCTACCAATAAGGGTGACGGATGAGTGTTTGAGATTTTATTGCAGTGAAACTGGAAGGGAACGTTAGGATGGGCTGCTATCCAAGGGAAAAGAGAAAGGGAAGGAAAGGAGCAGCTGAGGCCAGAGACCTGGATGGTTGGATAAGAAGTAAGACACTGCACTCAGATGAGCCAAATTTAGCACTTTAAATTTCCTAAAGTTATATGTGCTGCTCGCTGGCTTAACTTATATTTTACTGAACCTTAATCCTCTCTGTTTTTACTTTTAAACCTTAAATTGCTGCATTAAAGACTTTTACTTTCTTTAGATAAGGCATTTACAGTCCAAGGAATGGCTCTGCCCTGTGGGGATGAGAGAGTGACACTGAGGCAGGTGACTGTAGTTTGGGATAACTGGGTTTTATGAGGGGATGCACAATAGCCCTGGCCAGGCACTGAGGTAGGAGGTAGAATGAGAAAAGAGTGAATTGGGGAATTTAGTGAGATGCAGTGTAGAGGTGACACTGTGAGACTAACTCCATCAGTCCCCATAATAGAGACTGAGGAGGGGACAAGGGTCCCAGTGAATTCGGAGAGGGCAGAATAAGTGGCCCCAGGGTCAATTAAAAAGTAGATTGGTTTACCTGCCACCATAATCATTACCCGAGGCTCTGTCCTGGTAATGTGAGTCTGTGGGGCCCTGTCAGGGCCTGGCAGCTTCTTCAGTGACCAGTCCCAAGAGGTCTGAGAACTCCAAACAGGATCCAGAGGGCCGCCATGCTGGACTGGCTGACATCCGACCTGGAGGGGCCTGACTGCAGTCTGATTTCCAGTGGCCTTCCCTCCACACCTCGGGCAGGGCCCATGCGGGGGTCTCAAGTTTGGGCAGGATTTGGCTCAGTGTCTTTCCTTGCTGCATAAAACAAAAAAGGGGGGAGATGGATGTTATGTGTCACCTCAAAACAAACTTAGTCATGCTCTTTATACTTTAAATTTTTTGAATTGCAATGCAGAGGCATCAGGCCTCCTGTATAATAGCCTCCACTGAGTCAGCCAGGTGGAAGGATGCACAGACCAGACAAGAGTTTTATCGGATTCAGTAATGATGTGGGGAAGAGTTGGTGTTTTGTGTCTTTCCAGAAGAAGCAGTGTGGCCAATTTGGATTCCAGAGAGTTACATGCATCACCACAATGGACCCAGAGAAGCACCTTGTCCCTTCACTCAAAAGGACTGAGAGTTTCCCCAGTGAGAGCAAAGTGGGAGAAGAAGAAAACTGAAGGCTATGCAAAGGACAGCAGATTGTGGAAAAGCAAGAAGTGGAAGCTGCTTCCTCTGAAAGGGCAGGGCGGAGTTATCCCTAGCCCTCACCCAACCAATCAGGGTTAGCTGAGGCAGTGACATCACCACTGACTGGAGTAAAACCCCTGGACTGGGCGAAATTCACTCTCTTCCGCCATGCTGCCGGCGTGAGTGGGACAGAGCCCATGCTAGCATGGAAAAGGCTCCTTTGTTTATTGCATCGGACTCAGCTCCCTGGTGGTCCTTGGGGATCATGAAGTCTGGGCGTAACACCTCCACCATGTTTCTGGCTATGCTAGCATTGGTTAGCTGCCAGTCTTCTGTGAAGTCTTGCACAGCCAAGTCCAAGGACTCTGAGTAAATATACACCAGAAGCAAAAGAAACTTTCATTTTGTAACTAAAAATGTTAACATGTCTGTAACTTGATTTCTCTCTTATTGCTTTGTTGCATTGGCATTGTTTGTTATTATTTTAATAGCCAGAGTTTTGCTCTTGATGTTCAAGTTTTAAAATAATAACATGTCTATAGTTTTTGCATTGGCATTGTTTGCAATAGTTTTAATATCAGAGCTTTGTTCTTGATGTTTAAAGTTTACTTTCATTTTAATAGCTTAAAAACAAAAAAAAAGGTGAGATATAGAGAGCATCTGGGAAGGCACATGGGTATTTTTTAAATATGGTCAGCTGAATCCAGTGGCCTTAGCAAAGCCACACCCTGGAAACATGCTTTGCCAAAAGGCAGGAGTGTTATCTTCTGGACCTTCAGCCTAGGTGCTAGGGGTGGGGGGGAGTAGGGGGAGTTTATTATGTAAATCCAGTCAAGCACCAGGAATGAATATGAATCAGGCCCACCCAAGAAAACAAATAATCTCCTTTGTCTTGACTTTTGGTAAAACTTCCTGGTATTTGGGGTATAAAATAAACATGCTGTCTCTGGGTCACTGTCTCTCCATCAGAAGAGGACAGTGATCCCACCAGGCCCCAGGTTTTCCCTTCTATCTCTGTGTCTGTTTCTTTCTTTCATTTTCTCAATCCCCAGTTGCTTCTACTCAGGAACTGGACCACTCTCTAGCCATACGGGATGCAGAAAAGAGAGAAATATTTACAGAAACAAATTAAGAAAATAGTAGTAGAAGAAAATAGAAAGATAAGAGAGAAAACAAATTAAAAAGTTGAGTAGTAAAAAGAGAGAGAGAGAGAGAGAGAGAGAGAGAGAGAGAGAGAGAGAAATAGAGTAGGAGCAGGGAAAAGGAAATTATATATATGAACAAAACAGCAGAGACTAGACTAATAACAAATCAATGAAGTTGTAGATAAGGGAGATCAATTTTAAAAAAGAGGAAAAAAGAAAAAAAAGAGAAAACCTAATAAGGAGAAAGGATAAGAATAATGGGAAGATAAAAAGAGAGGAAGGTGCAAAATATGAGAAATAAAAAATAAAATTAAACATAAAATATGAAGTGAAGTGTCATTTGCTTCAGCCGAGTTTTAATGCCCCAAGGGAGCTGGTTCAGGGTCTCACTCTTCTGTTCTGTCTGTGGATTCTGGGCTTCCTATTAGGGTGTAGGTGCAGGCCATGGCCAGGCACTGTCTTTGGCTTTTAGCATGTGTTCTAAGTGATCCAAGGTCCTTGCTTGTGTCTTTCTCCACGGGCCACGGCTGCAAGCAGGAGGGGCCCATCTGCCCTCTTTACCTGTCTGCTGGTTGTCAATCTTAATCACTCAAGGGTCTGTTTCTGACAGGACTTTAGGTGGGGTTGGTGCTGTTTTGCTTTCAGGGTATTTGATGGGTGTTTTTTTCTGTCCCAGAGCTACTCCGTGAGTGGTACAAAGTATTTCTCTGCCTTTGGCTGGACAGAAGTCCTTGCATAGAGACCAGTAGGCCAGCTGGGGCCCAGGAGTTTTTCCAGTCTGGTTCCTAGAATAGTGGGGTGGGAGGCCCCTCATCTAGGCCAGTCACCGAGGCTCCTGGAGACTATTCAGACCCATAATCTTGGCCTCTGCCTTTGTTTCCTCAGTAAAGCTCCCACTACAGCGATGGCAGGCTGCCTCACCTGGGCGGGCTTTTCCTTTACCTGCCCTCTGGGTGCTTGGGGCAGGCAGCTCCTCCCAGGGAGAATGACCCTTTTGGTGTGGAAATGTCTGAGTGACCCGTGCAGGACTTCAAGCTTTTCAAGGTCTCCCTGTCTTGCTTCCCTTCCCCACCTGTCCTCAGGCACCTCCCTCCCTGTTCCAATGCCTTGGTGTGTAGTTACAAATGAAAAATCCTGTGCTCTGGGTTTAGAGATTTTTTTTTTTTTTTTTTTTTTTAAGGAAAAGGAATAAAATCTGTGGCCCTCTCCCCCACTGGCTCTGGGCTGCAGGGTCTAGACTCTGCTGCCACCAGCAGTCCCACTACCTTTACCTGCTGCAGCCACTGTGGCACCGCTGCTGCTGGCCGCACAGCTCCAGGCCTGGAAGCACTGTGGGCAGGTGTGTGTGCTCTGGTGACCCCTCTCTGCAATCTCACCTTCCCACCAGTCTCCCGGTGCCTCTGTCCTTCCTCGATATACGTCTCCTCCTCCCAACTGGACCACAGAAGGCAATTCCAGGTGCATGTTCTCCAGTTTAGTTGAATTTCCAGCCTGGCCCCGGGATGAAATGCAGGACAGGTCTGCCTTTCAGCGACATTTTATCCTCTGCCCCAAGTGAATCCTATCTAATAAAGAGGGGATATGCTAATTGACCCTCACACCCTCACAAAGATGGTGGCACCCACAGCCATTAGATAGTGATGCCCAGTCCCCTCAGCTCTGTCGGGCATCAGGTGTGCAGCACAGCTGGGCCCACCCCCCAGGTAGGTCCGGCCGCTTTGTGCACCTGTCTCCAAAGTCCCCCAGTTCCCTCAGCCACCCAGGGCCAGCCAAAGGTTCAGGCAAGTCTTGGATGGTGGCTGCCCAGATGCTCAGGGCTGCCCAACACTCAGGTAACCAGGGCCAGCCAAGGCTTGCGCTGCCAGCAGTGGCAGCAGCAGAGGTGTGATGGGGCATCACCTTCCCCTGATTGCTGGATCCCCTCCCACCCCTGAGGGCTCCTGGACTGTGAGAGGAGGGAACCCCCTCCAGTGCATAAATTTTCATGCAACAGGCCTCTAGTTTTTCATAAATAGGCTTGCTTTGCTTCCTTAATGAATTTGCTTGCTTTACTTCAACACCACTTTCTGTTACTCCATGCTAAGTGCTTTTTACTAGTTTTCTCATTTTGACGTACCAGCTCCCTGGGGGACAGACTAATATGTCCTATTACAGATGTGGGCTTGAACGCTTGGGTGGCTGGCACTGAAAACAGAGCTCTGAATGGGCCTCAGCCTTGCCTTCCAGGCGCTCGTGGCCCTGGGGTGAGTGTGGCAGTGAGTGCCCACAAGGCGCGCACGGAGTCGCTTGGCCGCCGGCTCAGCCAGGAGTGGGTATCCAGGGCGGCTTCCTAAAGGTCAGAGGCTGAGCATGGTGGGCACCCTACCTGCCTCCTGTGGACTCACTCTGACCGGACTCTTCCGGCTGTGCCAGGACAGTCCCTGCGTGTGCACTGACGGCACGGGGGAAATGAGGCTATGAGACAGAGAACACAGAGTCCCGGCTGTTGGTGGGCGGGCCGGGCACGGGGACGAAGAGCCCAGCGCATGGCTTTTGAGCAGAGCAGAGCCAAGACCAGGAGGAGCCCACAGCTCGTGGTCCATGGAGCGGACGGGCGTTGGGTCAGCGGGAGGCTGGGAGGGTGGAGGGGAAAGATGCGGCTGCAGGGGGAAGCCGAGCCCAGACCCCAATGCTCTTAGGAACATTTGGACTCACGCTGGAGTCTCTAGGAGTCCGTGGAAGGCACTTCAATCCGCGCCTTCAGCATCAGGTGGACGGGCTCTGCAGCTCAGACCATGACCTGGCTGCAGTGGAAAGTGGGTTGACAGGAAAGCTAAGGTCCGGAAGGTCCAGCGGGAGGCACCCAGCTCCTGGCGGTGAGAGTGGTGGTCTGGCCTGGGCAGGGGCTGTGCAGGTGCAGAGGGGTGGGCCCGGGGAGGTACTGGATGCAGCACCCGGGTCTGGTGGTCTGACTGGCCCAGAGAGGGGGTGGAGGAGAGGACGAGGCCAGGGCTCTGGCATAGCGAGTTGTAACTGGCAGGGTAAGTGAGCGGTGACAATGGTGTAACCATAAACGCAGTACTGTTCCTGCTCGCTGTTCCTTCAGAGCTGGAGAGCAGTGCACACGGCAGGCCCATGCTGGGCTCTTGGGTGGAGCACACGCTTGTCCCCTCCCGTCAGGAAGAGCCTGGGGAGCAGGGGGTCCGGGCCCTGTCGCCAGCACCAGCCTCAGCCAGGTGGCGCAGGCAGGGACTTCGCCAGCCACGGGCGTCCCTGGCTTTGGCTTGTTCTTTAATGCGCACTTGCTTCCCAGGCACAGGACTCCGCTCTGTCAGTCAGTGCTCCCCCCCCCCCCCCTGGGGCAGAGAGAGGACCCGGAGCCTGGCAGCCCGGGCAGTGGGGGCACCTCGGTCCTCCATCCTGTCTGTGGAAGAGGACACTCCCAGCTCCCGGTGACCAGCTCTAAAGAGATCTTTCTTCTAAATGCACATTTGGTAATAGTTACCCTTGCTCCTTCTGTTTCTCCATCTGCAGCTCTGCTTCTGAGCCAGGCTGAAATGCTGCGTGAGGCCTGTCTGATGTCTTGATTTTGGAAACTGATATAATTATGTGTTGATGTATCTCCTTTGGAACCTCCGATTTAGTAGCCTGTTGGGTTATGATTTCAATCTGGTGGACACCTTCTCCGAATGAGCTTGTCAGGTGCCTGTGATCTGACCGGGGCCCGGTCCGTGGCCTCGGGCCTGTTTCACTGTCCGTTCAGTGAGCAGAGCACATCAGCTCCCTTACCACGCGGTCGCCAGCGCCAGCCGTGACGCGGCTGCTGCATTCGGGCACCTGCGGGCGCCGGGCAGGGAGAGCAGGGCTGTCTCCCCTGAGCGCGGGTGAGCCAGGAGAGGCCACCTGCTCTCCTTAAGGGAGGCCAGAAGACGGGGCCCGAAGCCCCTCTCTAACCCAGGCGCAGAAGCCCAGGTTCTCCTTGCTCCTGGTGGTCTGTGTAGCTTGTTCTCTTCTCGTGTGCAGTGCTCTGGTTGTGCTTTTGAAACAGCAGAGGGCCAGGAGCTGGGAGACTTTCAGGCTGACCTTGGTGTGGTGGGGATGCCAACCCCAGGAGCAGGGAGAAGGCAGCAACATCACACCAATTCCAGCAGTGATGCCAGGGAGGGCGCTGCCCTGTGTCCAGGTCCGAAAAGAGAGACCCCGGAAGCCGGCAGGGCTGCCCAGGAAGCTGGCCCTGAGGGGGGCGAGGGCTGTCCCAGAAATGCATGGAAGTGTGGGTGTGTGCGCCAGTGTGTGTGCATGAGTGTGTGTGTGTGTGTGTGTGTGGTGAGTATGTGTGCACGAGTGTGTGCCTATATGTGTGCACATGCATGTGTGTGCACCAGTGTGGATGAGTGTGGTTTCATAACTGTGTGTGCACCAGTGTGACTGCCAATGAGTGTGTGTGTATGCATGAGTGTGGTGTGTGTGTGTGTGTCTGTGAGAGTGTGTGTGTGTGTGTGTGTGTGAGTGTGTGAGTGTATGTGTGTGTGTGTGTGTGTGTGTGAGAGTGTGTGTGTGTGTGAGTGTGTGTGTGTGTGTGTGTGTGAGTATGGTGTGCCCTTAGGATGAGGCAATAGGCCAGAGGAGCAGGTGAAGAGCATACCCTGGGACAATGACTTACTTTCCCTGCAAGGCTTTTTACTGGTACTTTCTCTTCTGAAATGGCGTTTCTGTTAGAGATGACAGAGCGATCAAAGTCATGGGAAAGCACCGTCAGGGAATATTCCCAGGGGACTTGCTGGTTGGGAGCAGGTGGTGTTAGCGGCATCCATTCTGGTCCTGCATGAGGAAACTACTTCTCCCCGTGCTGGGTGTGGTTGGCTCCTCCTACGGCAGCCTTCACCCTGAAGTCCCTCTTGGCTTTGCCTGCTGTATTTGGCTGGCCAGTTAAATGACTGGTGGGAGGTCTCTAAGATTGGTCTCAGACCTGAGCGTGCATAGGGCCCTGGAGCTCGTTCAGTTGTCCCGAGCTGCGGGCCGCCCAGAGCGTGGAGTCAGGAGGCCCAGAGGGCAAGGATGTGCAGGGAGGCTGGTGCTGCTGGCTTGAAGAAGCTTCAGGACCCAGGGGCCTGTGACAGAACAGTTACAATGAAACCTGGTGTCCTTTCTTTTAGGCACCGACACACACTAGTAGTTGACTCTTAAGGGTTTAAGGTCTCAAGAAAAATGACACATTGCTTTCTTAGCCCCTGGAAGTTCTGGAAACCCATGTGAGGCTCAAGTCAACCCTAGACTGGAGGCCCAGTGTAGGCCTGAGGTAAACCTCACAGTGCAGCCCCTCTGTGAGAAGTGAGCGCCGCTGGGGTTTGCATGCTGCTGGAGACCCTGACTTCAGCCACTAGGGGGAGCTGCCTGCCAGTGAGTCCGCCAGAGCGCAGGCTCCCCGGGCTCCCAGGCCCAGTGGCTGAGACAGAACCTCAGAAGCCACTGAGAAGCAAGGTTTGGCTCTCAGCTGCCTCACTGTGGCCCGCGCGGCCCTTCTGTGCTTCCTGCTGCCCTGTGCGTGCACCCCTGGGTGAGCTTAAAGATCGGCCCGCCAGCCGGCCAGAAGTGGGACTGGACTAGTCGGCCCCTCTGTCCGGGCCAGGTTCTGTGCTGACCCTCTGTGGTCCTCCCGTCCCGTGTGGACACTCCCAGCTCCCGGTGACAGTTCTAACGGGACCTTTTTCTAAAGGTACATGTGGTAATAGTTATCTTGCTTTTTCTATTTCTCCATCTGCAGCCTCTGCTGAGCCAGGCTGAAATGCTGCCTGAGGCCTGTCTGATGTCTTGATTTGGAACCTCCCATTTAGTAGCCTGTTGGGTTATGATTTCAATCTTGGGGACACCTTCTCTATTTGAGCTGTGGCTGTACTGAGAGGGGGTGGGGAGCATTTCTGTCTCTGCATTCAGGGGAGGAGCTGGAGAAACATGTGGGTGAGCATCGTTAGAATCAATGGTCTAAGGGCCAGAGTGTCAGGCTCAGTGCCTTTGGCTCCCTGTGGACAGGCAGTGGCGGCACCAGACAGGTGCCCCAGATGCGCCTTTGGTGGCACACAGCCAGCCGGAGGCCACTCAGAGGGCTGCCTGAGAGGCGAACGTGAGAGGAAGGTCCCCGGGCTCTGACCTGTGCCTTCAGGCAGGAAGAGGCGCAGAGGCCACGCTGAGGTCCAAATGAGCTTCTCAGGCACCTGCGACCTGACCGGGGCCCGGCCCGTGGCCTCGGGCCCGTTTCACTCCCCACTCAGCGAGCAGAAGCGCTACCAGCCTCTAGCCACGCGGTCCCCACACCGGCTGGGTGCAGCGTATTCTGTCTCGGCCTGTTAGAGGCACCCTGCGCAGCCTGGCTCCCCGCGAGTTCTCATGCCCGTGTGCACAGCGCACTCGCATTCACACCTGGCAGAGAGTGGTCCCAGAGTTTGAGGGACAGCTGTGACTGCAGCCTCTGAATTTCAGAGAATGCGGTGATTTTCTCCGAATGCCAATATACGAGTTGATATGGAGATCTGCCATGTGTAAGTTCTGACGTTGCATAACGGTGTGTGAGTGTTGTGAAAGTTAACAGCCATTTTCTATATAACTAGAGGCCCCGTGCACAAATTTGTGCAGGGGGTGGTGGTGGTGGTTGTGGTGGTGGTGAGGAGAGTATGTGTGTGTCCTTCAGCTTAGCCTGCAATCCTCTCCAATCTGGGACACCCAAAGGGATGTCCAACTGCTTGTATAGGCCTGATCCTACCCAAAATGGGCAGTCGGACATTCCTCTCACAAACTAGGATTGCTGGTTCCCAACTGCTCGCCTGCCTGCCTTCCTGATTGCCCCTAACTGCTTCTGCCTGCCAGCCTGATCACCCCCGAACCACTCTAGTGACAGCCTGATTGATGCTTAACTACTCCCCTGCCAGCTTGTTTTCCCCTAACTTTCCTTCCCTGCAAGTCTGGTCCCCCCCAACTGCTCTCCCCTGCAGGCCTGTGTCTCCCCCAATTGCCTTCCCCTGCAGGCCTGGTTGCCCCCAACTTCCTTCCTCTGTCAGCCTGGTTGCCCCCAATTGCCCTCCCCTGCTGGCCATCTTGTGGTGGCCATCTTGTGTCCACATGGGGTCATCTATCTTTGACTACATGGGGCAGGCATATTAAGTGTTGGAGTGATAGTCAATTTGCATATTACTCTTTTATTAGATAGGATAATACTGCAGGCTTTATATGTAATCACAATGTCATCAGTCACCTTTCTGCTCCACTTTTGTCTTGGCTCAAATGTTCACACAAGCTTTTGTGTGTGCATTTCCTGCTGTGACATCAGGGCCACTTCCTTCCCGAGCCCCAGTGGGTTCAGTGTCCTTGTCCATTCCCCAGGAAAGATCCTCTCCCCCAGCCCGCACCTCCTGCCTGTGCTGGCGGTCTCCCATCGCCACCTGAGGGGCCTCCCGCACTCCCGCTCGCCTGGCCCTTGTGGGGGGGGGTCTGCATCAGGTGATGCTCTTGAGGGTCCTTGGCCTTTCATGTGAGTCTGCACCTCAGACAGGCTCACTTCACTGCCGCCAGGAGGCCTGCGGGGGCCTTGTCTGCGTGGAGCCCACTCTGTGCTCTCAGCCCCCTGGCGGCACTGAGGCCGCACCCTCCTTTCTGCCTGGTGCTGCATTGGCCTCCCAGTGCCTCATGCACAGGGACCATCAATCTCATGTTTGTCTTCACAGCACCTGCCTTAGTGTCTGGCACATAGTAGGTGCTCAAGGAATGCTTATCAGACATGAAACAAATGAGCAAGCCACTCGGCAGCAGGTTAAAGGACGCTTTCCAGGCACTGCCAGCACCCTGTGTGACCTTGCTCCATGGCTGTGGACAGGCCACGCTGGGAGCCTGTGTCACACATGCTCCCTCCCCTTCTGTGTAGCTGCCAGCTCAGTTAAAAGCACTTGCCAGGCTGCGGGCCACTTCAGGGACTACAGCTGACGTCTTCAACGCAGCCCGGTCTCGGGCCGATGTCGCCGCCCTGACAACACAGCAGCTGCACGCCCAGCGATGGGAGAGCCTTAAGCGGCACTCAAGACAACAGCGACACGCCTGCCTTTTCTGTGAGGGTCGAGGGTCGGTGCAGAGGGCAGGACTTGTCTATTTGTCTCTGTGAGTCAAAGCCCCGGTCACATGGCCTGGTCTATCTTTGGTCCTCAATCAATATGTGTTTAACAGATGTGTGAACCTGTAGTTATTAACCACAACACTTTATAGATGCAAAAGCCACGTAAGAATGAGGAAATGCCCACATGAGGGAAAAATACAAGACCTTTGGATTTCCCAGTTCCAGCTATGTTAAGGTTAGCGGGCGGGCAATGCTTTGGTGAGAACCTGCGGTGACAGGCTGTCCTCAGAGCGTGCACATATGCCTCATTTAATGTTTGCATGAACTCTGCAGGAACACAGAGCCCAGTTTGTAGACAAAGATGGAAGCTCGGGGAAGAGGAGCGTTTGTGTGAATCCACAGCCTGGTAGCAGGGCACGTGGGCTGGACACTGAACCAAATGCCAGGGTAACTGTCCTGCCTTCTGGCTGGGAGCCCAGAGCTCTTCGCTCCAAGGCGGGAGGAGCCCGTGGGCATTTAACCCTGCTCTGCTGGAGAGCTCGCTCAGCCTGAGACAGGGGGCATGCTGTCCTCAGTGGTTAGGGCTGGGGGCTGCAGCAGGATGGAGGGCTGCAGGGCTGGGGGGCCACAAGGCTGAGGGCCCTCAGGACTGAGGTGTTGCTGGGATGGGGAGCCATAGGGCTGGGGGACTGCAGGGCTGGGGCTGCAGAGCTGGGGGCCCACAAAGCTAGGGGTCTGGGCTGGGTCCACAGGGCTGGGGGGCACAGGGCTGGGGGGCTACAGAGCTGGGGGCCACAGGGCTGGGGACTGCAGGGCTTGGGAGCCGCAGGGCTGGGGGGCTATAGGGCAGGGGGGCCACAGGGCTGGGCCTGCAGGTGGAAATCACCTTTAAAAAGAAAAGATCAGAGGCTCATACTCATGCCCCGTTTCACTGTGATTTGTGCACTTGTCTCCCTTGAAGCTACTAGGAGCTACTCTGCCTGGTGAGTCATTCATTAGACTCCTTCCTTAGCAGACTCTCTTCACACCTCCCTCCCACACAGGCAGAGAGGCCATGGCTCCGATGTGGGGACTGAGGAGGGCAGGCGGGCCTGCATCCAAAAGCAGCTGCCACAGGGCTGCAGGCGAGCCTCGTGCGCAGGACAGCCCAGCACCAAACCACCCAGGAGTGAGCAAAGGAACTCAGAAGTTGGACTTGAAAGGATCTTGGAATGGTTGTCCAGCTCCCTCATAGGCCAAGAGTCTTGTCTGCAGTATTTCCATTTCCTGCCACCTATCTGCTGTGTGGAAGCTACTGCAGACAGAGTGGCACAGTTCCATGGTTAATGGTTTCCGTGGGTAAACAGTTCCTTCTCCTATAGAGCCCAAACTGCTTCTCTGTGCTTCCCGTCAACACGGAAATGCATCCAAACAGCGATGACACAGGGTTAATAGGCTAACCCAACCCCATCCTCCTCCTCCTCCTTGGAAAAAGGCGCAGGGTCTTCCTTTCTAAAGACACCCTTTTATGTTTTCCCATTTCCTCAGGGAATTTGTTAGTAGTGATTGCTGTTAACTATAGCAAATTAGATTTTGTTTCTCTCTGAGGGTTTCTCTTTCAACTTTAAATGTTCTTTTAACTTTAGATATTCTCTTATTTTTCTTTAAAACCAAACCAAAATTATCAATTGATCCTTCTATGCCCTGCCCCCCAAATTTCCATTGGATATCAAATTCCTTCAATGTATACTATATGTTATCTCCTTAACTTCTTTTCATCCATCCTTTAATTCACCTACCTATCCACCTGCCCATCCATCACCCATCCATGGATCACCCATCATCAATTATCCACCATCCATCATCCATCCTTCTACTCATCATTCCATCCATCCATCCATCCATCCACCCATCCGTTTATATATTCACCTACTTACTTACTAACGAATTCATTTAGTCGAAAGAGTATTTTCTAAGTTTTTGCTAAGTGCCAGAGATAAGGAAGTCACATTCTCCGCTCAGGGTCACTGGAAACTGATGACAAACCTGATGCTGCCAAATATCCCAAACCACTTACGCCCTTTATTTCTAGTGTGCATTACCAGGCTCATGAAGGCACCCTCCTTGGCAGTGTCATGGGAGCCACATTGGAAGAGAGTTTTGGAAACGTGCTTCTCAGACATCAGCCTTGCCCTCAAGGTGGAGGCCAGGGCAGGTCAGTGTGAATGCCATGACTGCACCCAGCACAGATCTGCTGTGTGTCCCCGGATTCCTCAACACGCCCCTCTTCACGTCTAAGCCTCCAAAGAGCAACAATAACAGACATAACATACTTCTACCCAATACCAATGCAACCATCTCTCTTAACACAATGATTCTTATTCTCGCCACAAAATAGGGGAAATAAAGTCACAGCAGCCATATGCCTGACTCTAAGGGATGCTCATGGCCTTCTCTGTCAGCCATAATTCACCTAGAGTATCTTACCACTTAAAGATCAAATCATTACTTACATGTTATCACATAAATAAATGGTAAAGGAATAGCAGATGGGAATAATTGGTTAATATATACAAACATGAGAATAACAAGGAAGGGGTGTGCATGGCTATTGTAACCCTGTTTCTGTAATCGGTTATAAGACCATCCTAAGCATTTTTAATCTATTTATTTTTGCTGCCCATTACAAGTTCCCTTTGCTCTCTGGTCCTACCTTATACAGCACATTGGCTGATCATAGGTTTTAGCTGCGGGATGACTTAAATTTTATCTTCACTTTTGAAGAAGTTGTACCCAGGATGGTGGTGCTGAGTAACTTTTGCCATTTGTCATGGAATCACTTTGCTTGTTTGTTTTTAAATATATTTTTATCAATTTTAGAGCGAGGAAGGGAGAGAGAAAATTCAATGGTGAAAGAGAATTATCTATAGGCTGCCTCCCGCATGCCCCCCACTGGGAATCGAGCTGGCAACCCAGGCATGTGCCCTGACTGAGAATTGAACAGTGACCTCCTGGTTCCTGGGTAGACACTCAATCACTGAGCCACATCAATGGGGCCGTCCCCATTGCTTAACAGCAGCTGTATTTCTTTGTGATAATCAGGAGATATCATTCAAGGAACTTTAGTAACCCTCTTTTCTGCTTGTTGGTTGAGTGGAAGGAGGAGCTGAAAATGGGCAGGTGGTCATCTCAGTGAAAGTTCAATATAGTAGTTGTGTTTTTCCAGTGAAAGCATTTCTGCCCTGGGCTCAGAGACCTCTAAACCAGAGACACCAAGGCTGTGAGACGTGAGGACAGGTTTCCACCCTGGTCACAGAGTAGCAGGGTTTCCACACTGGTCACAGAGTAGCCCTGCATTCACTGTTGGGTCTCCCACCTGCATTTGGCTGTGGAGCAGGAGTGCCTGCAGGATGCTGGTCACAGCACGAGCTTCATTTTATGTGACTGCTTCCCACTCTGCAGTGGTGTTGCTAAGCCAGAGCCATACTTAGTTGCTAACTGGCCAGTGATTTTCTAGAAGGTCAGCTGTTCCTGCTTGATGGGAATATGGCAAAAACTGTGAAGGCCAAGGGCACAAGTCTCATGCATTCTGATGAAATGAACTTTTTTTTGTGAGAAGCAATGTTACATGGAAGGGATATTGTGCCTCTAACAAAGGCACTCAGTAGATCAGAGATGTTGACTGTCCAGCAGAAACATCAGGGACAGAGGAAGCAAGTCCAAATCCAGAGTGAGCTTATTCTAGTGGAGACAGAGCGCTGACCCTCCATCAGAATGTAAGTCCACTGCCACCAGGTGTCCACTGCTTCTCTAGGGAAGGACATCATGTCTCCCATCTCTGTACATGGCAGATGGGGCATTTGTGATGATAGCAGCCAGCAGGGATCCACACCATTGTCTGAGGCATAGCATCTGTCTGTGTCCTGGCCACACTGCCCAGGAGCCCACTGAGCACGCTCTGGGACAGCTGGGGACAGAGGCTGGCTTGTCTAGATAGGACTAACTCTCTGCTCTGTTACTGAACCCGCCTGTGCAGTAAGTGCCCGAGGTGAAGAGTTGCGTGGAGTGCAGACAGCTCCACCCTCTGCTCACCCTGACAGGTGCATTATTCTCCTCTTCCTCAGGCTCCTGGCCATTTCCCTGACATTGCCTTCTAGCCTCCGCCCAGGTAGCCAACCATTGGTGCTGCTCATGAATCAGTGCAGATCTACACCGGTGACCACTGCTTCCTCTTGGCATGGTTTGATCCTGTAGATAGTGGTATTATGACTTAGGCTGACATTACATCTACCCAGTTTTTAAAATAAAATTTAGCACACTGACTGAGAAAGAGGAGAACCTGGGAATTGGAATGGGCGCTGTTGTTTGAATTCTGAAGAAGCTCACTTTCCAAATCTCCATTCTGCTGAGACTTCTTCCTCTCCCCTGTGCGCCCTCTGCCATGTCCTCCCCGCGGCGTTCCACTCACAGGGAGTGTAGACACCCTCGAATTCCCTCCCCACACCCTTGCATTGCCTTCAGACCACAACCTCAGCCAGAACTCAACAGATGCCAGGGAAGAGGACACAGAGCTGTTGATACTCCCCGCTGGCCGTCATCCTGAGCCCTGGCTTGTAGGAGACTCTCTAGCCGCTGCTGCAGAGCCTCCTGCTTGCCACCGGCCCCAGGCCCCCGTCATCCGCTGCTGGGGCGATGAGCCTGCTGCTATTTCGGCTTCCAATGGAAGACTGAAAAAAAGAGCCACACTGGCACCAAGTCTGGGCAATATGGATTCTGGCCTTCTGCCCCTGTGCAGTCTGCGAGGCCTTAGGAAGATGAAACTGGTGACAAGTATGGACAGACATTGCACAGTGCAAAGGCCCTGGCGAGGAGTCACTGGCAGGCTGAGGATTGGTGACTGCGGCAGAGGTTTCAGGAGGCGTCCGGGAATGAGCTGTCTGGGGTGTAGGCAGGAGATAAAGAAATACCTTGAATTGGCAAAAGTCTTCTCACTAGAAATAGTTCCACAAATGTTCTGCTTAAAAGGCAATTTCCAAGGACAGAGAAATGATATAGTTGGTTCCTTCTATAGTGGTAGGAACACTATATAACAGCTCCCAAAAGTTAACAGATTTCCCAGGATTTCTTGAAAGCTGATAAAGGGAACAATTCTTTATGGGATTTGTCAGAGTTGTTTTGTTTTATTAATGGAAACACTGAAGTCTTTTTTCTCTAATATGCTTTCTCTTGGGCATGAAAGCCAGGAGAGTGCTGGAGCCAAGGAGTGAGTGGGTATATGTTAGGAGGTTTTGACAAAGTGCCCATGAGGAGCATCTGCTACTAACAGTGGGTGCTAAACTGCACTCTTTGATCTTGGCACTTTCCAAGAAAGGTGCCCAAATGTCCCCTTTAGTATGGTGGCTGAAATGCAAGCTCTCTGGAAAAGAATAAGGTTTTAACATTTGAAATACGTGTACTTTCTTGGCATCTGTGCCCACAATGTATAGTTATAACATATATGAATAACATATACAGATTTTTCTTGATTAATATTTTAACCCCCAATATTACACCAACAGAGAGAATGTTGGCATTTTTATGACATACTATATAATAAAAGAGTAATATTCAAAATGATTGTACCTCTGCTACAACCACAAGCTACACACACCAGCCAATAAGGAAAGAGTATGCAAATTAACCCAACCAAGATGGCTGTGGCCACAGAGAGAGCCGGAGGCTTGGGTTTCCCCGGCAATGGAGGAAGCCAAGTTTTCCGCCTGCCATGGCCTGTCTTGGCCTCCACTCAAGGCTACAAAGTTTCAATTATAGAAGATAAACAAATCCCAACAAAAAATGGCTATGGCTACAGAGTAAGCAGGAGGCTTGGCTCCATTCAAGGCTATAAAGTTTCAATTATAGAAGATAAATAAATCCCAGATGCCAGGGCCTCCACTTGGGTTGCTGGGGGGCATGGCCAGCCTGCAAGCCACCACAGCCCCCTTGCCCAGGTCACCCCACACCCCAAGGGAACCCTCACCCTGATCCGGGGCACTCTTCAGGGCAAACCAGCTGGCCCCCACCCATGCACCAGGCATCTATCCTATTTAATCCTATCTAATAAAAGAACAACATGCAAATTGACCATCACTCCAACATAGAAGATGCCTGCTTCCATGTGGTCAAAGATGGCTGCCCCCATCTGGACACAAGACGGTCACCACAAGATGGCTAGTAGGGGAGGGCAATTGGGAGGGACCAGGTCTGCAGGGAAGGGCAGTTAGGGGTGACCAGGCCTTCAAAGGAGGGCATTTAGGGGTAAATAGGCTGGAAGGGAAGCAGTAAGGCATAAGTCAGGCTGGAAGGGTAATGGTTATGGGGTGATCAGACTGGCAGGCAGAAGCAGTTAGGGGCAATCAGGAAGGCAGGCAGGCTAGCAGTTAGAAGCCAGTAGTCCTGGATTATGAGAGGGATGTCCGACTGCCTGTTTAGGCCTGATCCTATTTGGATAAGATCTAAACTGGCAATTGGAAATCCCTCAAGGGGTCCCAGATTGGCGAGGGTGCAGGCTGGGCTGAGGGACACACACCCATGTGCACAAATTTCATGTACCAGGCCTCTAGTCTATAATAATAGGAAAACAAGATTCTTATTCAGCCATCAGAAACCAGTTCAGCATGTCTCCAAGGAGCCCTGATGCCCAGGGAAATCCCTGTCTGCCTTCACATACAGAAATCAAGGGCTGCAAAATGAATTAAAACATTGTGGGCTTGTGTCCAGACTCTTTTAAGGAACTAGACTAAGGCCAGTGGGAGCTTTTCACCGGAGAAGGAGAATCAACAGCTGGCCAAACCTTGCAGTTGCAGATAGGAGGGAGAGTCCCTGTGGTCCCGGAGCCCAGGGGGAGGCAGAAGGTGACTCTGAAGGTTGAACTGGGGAGAGGGGAGGTGGGGGAAGGGCAGAGCCCAGCCTCCAGGACAATGAAGTGGGTTCAGGCAGTGGTGGAGCAGGCGGTGCAGATCTGTGCTGAGCACGTGGGCAGGCCTGGGCTCGCTTTTCCATCTCGTGCCTGGGGCTGCCCACTGGGGGCTCTCAGCTCCGCGGGAAAGGTCTCCCTCTGCAGCCTCCCTTCCCTGTAACCGCCCTGCAATGATGCTGTCCTTTGGGTGGCCTGTGTGAGCTGGGCTCTACGTTCCTGGGGTGGGGAGTACGGGGAGCTGGCCTTAGCAGCATGCCCCTGGCCAGGCGGGCCCTGCAACTTCCACGACCTTGCTCCTGCGGTCCCTGCTGGCAGACAGCTCCCTGGGGAAGGCCATGCTGGGACCAACCGGGCTTTGTGGTCACAAGTGACAGAACCCAACTCGTGCCAGCTTTTAAAATCGATCGCAGTGCCTCACAGAACTGGGAGGTGCAGAGGCAGATCTCAGTTCAAGAACAGAGGACAGAATCATGGTGTCACTCGGCACAGGGACTCGAGTGCCCTCTCCCCCCGTCTTGATGTCTGACTTGGTATCACCCTGAGGCGGGCTTTTCCCTGTGGCTTCAGGCTTTCCATGCTATGAGCTTGGGTCCAGAAGGAAAGTAAACTCCCTTTCCTGGCAGTTCTGGTTGATGTTCTGAGATTAAGTCTTTTTGGACCAGGTTTGAGCTCACAAGCATCCCTGTTCTGAGCTCTGGGGCCGAGGCCTTGGGGTCGCAGAGCAGGCCTGGCTCACACACATGTCCGAGGACAAGGCTGAGTCTGAGGTATGAGGGTGTAGTTCTCAGAGGAAATTAGGGCGCTGTTACCAGGTGATGGGCGCTGTTACCAGGTGATGGGCGCTGTTACCAGGTGATGGGCGCTGTTACCAGGTGATGGGCGCTGTTACCAGGTGATGGGCGCTGTTACCAGGTGATGGGCACTGTTACCAGGTGATGGGCGCTGTTCCCAGGTGATGGGCGCTGTTACCAGGTGATGGGCGCTGTTGCCAGGTGATGGGCGCTGTTGCCAGGTGATGGGCGCTGTTGCCAGGTGATGGGCGCTGTTGCCAGGTGATGGGCGCTGTTACCAGGTGATGGGCGCTGTTACCAGGTGATGGGCGCTGTTGCCAGGTGATGGGCACTGTTACCAGGTGATGGGTGCTGTTCCCAGGTGATGGGCACTGTTGCCAGGTGATGGGTGCTGTTGCCAGGTGATGGGCGCTGTTACCAGGTGATGGGTGCTGTTGCCAGGTGATGGGCGCTGTTGCCAGGTGATGGGCGCTGTTGCCAGGTGATGGGCGCTGTTACCAGGTGATGGGCACTGTTCCCAGGTGATGGGCGCTGTTGCCAGGTGATGGGCGCTGTTGCCAGGTGATGGGCGCTGTTACCAGGTGATGGGCACTGTTGCCAGGTGATGGGCACTGTTGCCAGGTGATGGGCGCTGTTACCAGGTGATGGGCGCTGTTGCCAGGTGATGGGCGCTGTTACCAGGTGATGGGCACTGTTGCCAGGTGATGGGCGCTGTTACCAGGTGATGGGCGCTGTTGCCAGGTGATGGGCGCTGTTGCCAGGTGATGGGCGCTGTTACCAGGTGATGGGCACTGTTGCCAGGTGATGGGCGCTGTTACCAGGTGATGGGCACTGTTGCCAGGTGATGGGCGCTGTTACCAGGTGATGGGCACTGTTGCCAGGTGATGGGCGCTGTTACCAGGTGATGGGCGCTGTTACCAGGTGATGGGCGCTGTTACCAGGTGATGGGCGCTGTTACCAGGTGATGGGCGCTGTTGCCAGGTGATGGGCGCTGTTACCAGGTGATGGGCACTGTTGCCAGGTGATGGGCGCTGTTACCAGGTGATGGGCACTGTTGCCAGGTGATGGGCGCTGTTACCAGGTGATGGGCACTGTTGCCAGGTGATGGGCGCTGTTACCAGGTGATGGGCGCTGTTACCAGGTGATGGGCGCTGTTACCAGGTGATGGGCGCTGTTACCAGGTGATGGGCGCTGTTACCAGGTGATGGGCACTGTTGCCAGGTGATGGGCGCTGTTGCCAGGTGATGGGCGCTGTTACCAGGTGATGGGCGCTGTTACCAGGTGATGGGCGCTGTTCCCAGGTGATGGGCGCTGTTACCAGGTGATGGGCGCTGTTCCCAGGTGATGGGCGCTGTTACCAGGTGATGGGCGCTGTTACCAGGTGATGGGCACTGTTGCCAGGTGATGGGCGCTGTTGCCAGGTGATGGGCACTGTTACCAGGTGATGGGCGCTGTTGCCAGGTGATGGGCGCTGTTGCCAGGTGATGGGCGCTGTTACCAGGTGATGGGCACTGTTGCCAGGTGATGGGCACTGTTACCAGGTGATGGGCGCTGTTACCAGGTGATGGGCGCTGTTTCCAGGTGATGGGCGCTGTTGCCAGGTGATGGGCACTGTTGCCAGGTGATGGGCACTGTTGCCAGGTGATGGGCACTGTTACCAGGTGATGGGCGCTGTTGCCAGGTGATGGGCGCTGTTACCAGGTGATGGGCGCTGTTACCAGGTGATGGGCACTGTTGCCAGGTGATGGGCGCTGTTGCCAGGTGATGGGCGCTGTTGCTAGGAGACAGTGCAGCAGGTCAGGCCCATGAGGCAAGTGGAGGCCTCTGGGAGAGCGTGGGCCTCTGGTCTGGTGCGCTGGGTGGCCAGGCAGCTGGTCGCTGGCCGGTGACAGTGTCTGTGGACGCATTGGCTGGGCTGACGCCATGTGTTTGCCAACCCGGTCTGTCTGTCCTGCCGTTACCGGTGCCTTTACCACAGAGCGCTTCTTCCTGTGCAGAAGGCAATGCCCGTTCCTGCTGGAGATGAACGCGCACTCAGGCCTCTTTGGCTTTGGTTCAGGGCCCAGGGTGTCCTGCTCCTGCTTCCTGTTGTGGGATCGTGGGAGCCTGCAGGGGCCCTGCCAGCCCTGCGCAGTGCCTGGGCTGCAAAAATGCTTCTGAGCCAGCTCACCCTGACCATCCTCCGCCCTGCACTCAGTCTTCCTGCACTGAAGTTGCCCCACAGCTCCTGCCCCATTCTGCAAGTTCCCAAGCCCATTCCCTGCTCCATGTCCCCTTCCTGCATCTGTCACTTCCCACAAAGACCTTTAACTTGATGTCTTACGCTGTTTCTCAGGTGCAGAGCGGTACCCCCCTTCCTCCTCCACTCCCCAGTGTGGGAGGGCCACGGCCACAGCCACCAGGAGCTCAGGGAGAGGTCTCTGTGCACTGCTCAGCCCAGGCGCTGCTCCCGATGTGTGAGCGAAGGCTCCCCTTGTGTAGTTTCCACCACCGAGTGGGCAAGGAAGGTGAGGACGAAGCTGCCCGGAGGGCCCTGCAGTGAATGTGGGCTCAGCCTGCTTCCTGATGCTGTGGTCATCCTGACCTGGGCGGGACCGGTGCTTTGCTTGAAAGATATTTTATTGATGTCAGAGAGGAAGGGAGGAGAGAGAGAAACATCCACGATGAGAGAGAATCATTGATCAGCTGCCCCCTGCACACACAACACTGGGCATTAGCCCACAAACGGGCATGTGTCCTGACCAGGAATGGAACCGTGATCTCCTGGTTCATAGGCCAATGCTCAACCACTGCCCCCCTCCCCCCTCCCCCCCCGGCTGGGCAGAACCTGTATTTTCACAATTGTCCTCAGGTAGCACATAAGGAATCGTTTCCTAGGCTGCCTATTCATTCATTCATTCATTCACTCACTTACCTTGTCCTAGTCCCTACTGTGTGCTGACACCGCTGAGCACTGTGGACGCAGGCAGGAGTCAGCTGGCCCTGCGTCCCTAGGCTGTCACATGTGCTGTCCGGAGACATGGTTACTCAGACGTGGGCCTGGGGCAGAGCACTCACCCTCGGGGTCAAGTTCTGTCCCCGAAGACTCTGGCCTGTGTGTTTCACTGCAGTGCAACCTCAAAGATTGGGCACCCCTGAAATAACCTACTGCTGGAGACAGTGCGAGGTTCGCTGTAAGACTTCCCTGTGCCGGGTCTCTGGCTTTGTCCTGCGTGGAGAAGGGTCCCTGAATATACAAACCTACTTGTGGGACAATATCTTGTGAGCAGAAAGTTGATTCTCTAAATAACTCCCTGTTCAAAGTTTCTTGACATCTTTTTGAAGTATTCTTGCAGAAAGTTCCACAAATGCACTTCAGAGATGCTTAAGCCAGGCAAACGTGGGTCCTGACGTGCTGCCGCAGGGCCATCCGCACTGGCCCAGGAAGCGGGGATCCGCGCAGGGGACGCAGCGGCAGCCCTGGCCCATGTGGCGGCTGCTCCTCTCTTCTCCCAGCTCGCGTGCCATTAGAATGCTCTGGAAGTTATTTTTCTGGAATTACAAATACAGTGGCTCTACTACTGATTTGTACAGAGTTGTTTTTAGCATTTCCCTAAAAAGTTGCTTATAAGGATAAGCTGGTTTCTCTTGGGTTAGGCTGGCTCAACTAGAGCCAGGAGAGTGAGGTGGCCGCTAGCACCGGTGAGAAGTTCTGCCAGCGCTCCAGGAGAGCAGGGACCACGCCTCCAGCACTGAGGCTCCACCTTCCGTGGCCGACTGGTGACCAGCCTGGGGGGTGGGGCTGGATCACGCTGGCCATGCCTCAGGGGGAGGTCTTCCCATGCCCTTCCATGCCCGTTCTCCCTGGGGCTGCTCAGGGGAGCTCTGGGTCAGACCGTGGAGCATCGGTGGGCGTTGGGGGGGCTCACTGCTCTGTTGGGCGATTCTGCGCCATCCACCAGCTGGGGCGCAGGGAGGGCCTCAGGGACCGCTGCCTTCTCCCCCTGGGCACGCTGCTCAGGAATATTTAGGACCAGTTATTCCAAGTCCCTTTCAACTCAGAAAACCTCTCCACGGGCCCATTGCTGCCCGGGGGAAAGACGAGGAGGCGTTAGTGACGTTATCCTGCAGTTTTCAACGAAAGCCTTGCAGGTACACGTCCAGGCAGAAGACGGCCATTCCTGGGTCCCTGCCCAGGGGATGGGCGCTGCGTTACCACGCTCCTCCTCAGGGAGAAGCTGTGCATCTCCAGCCTTCTGCAGGGAGGGCCGCGGAGGGTATATGGGGACCAGGCTTGTGGGAGGGGCCGGGGAGCACTCGGGCCCCCTCCCCAGCGAGGACAGCAGGGAGGAGAGCCTGGCTCACAGTCCAACTCACGCATTCTTGGGTAACTGTGGGCTACTTTCTCCTGGGGAGACTGCTGCCTGTGAGGCCTGCAGGGAGGCGAGTGGATGGCTCCTGGGCCATGTCTGCCTGAGGGGATGCAGCCAGGCAGCTGAGGGCTCTGGGGAAGAAGTGGGAGCGGCCTGTGAGGGGGAGGAGAAGGTGGCAGCCGGCGGAGAGAGGAGGCCCAGGCCAGTGCTGCACTGTGACCGCGCTGATGCTGAGTTTCCGGGTTCCGATGGATCTCGCCCTGGAGCATGGCCAGGCCAGTCTGCACAGACAGAGTGGGCAGGAGAGACCAGGTCCCTTCTTACCCCCTGCGGGCAGTGAGCGGGCACTTAGCGCTCCCACCCTCCATGCAGAGCCTCGAGGAGGCGCAGGAGGACTGTGGACCCCGAGGGTGAGCTGCAGGTGGAGGGTCTGGGGGCTGTTAGGGCCGCTCCGTGGCAACCCAAACTGACTGCAGGGAACTACTTATTTCATGTCATTTTTGCAGAATTTTTACTTTTTTAGTGTGCTTTTTTATTCCGCAATTTGCCTTGTGATCCCTTACACCTCCTCCTGCTGCTGCCCGTGCTGGCTGCGCACAGGTGCTCGCCACGCAGGGGCTCCCCTGCAGCTGACCCAGGGCCAGGCTGGTGGGGCCAGAGCTGCGAGAGGACTTGAGCCCCCAGGCTCCCGCGGTCCCTTCCCCTGTGGTCCCGCCCCCTGCGGGAGGAGCTGGAGCCTCTGATTCCACTCCCTGCGCCGAGCCATCCCACTCCCCATGAGATGCAGCCTGAGTCCGGCAGGCCGCCGCAGGGCAGGCACAGGAGCAGGCGCGCAAGCACCTTCCAGGTTTGGTGCTGCTTGTCTTCGGCCGGCCCGAGCGCTTCCCTCTCCGGAGGCGGCTCTGGGGGCGGGCTGTGCTCCGTGCTGCCTGTGTGCGCGGCTGTTCCACTGCAGAGGGGACCGGCGTCTGAACGCCTAGAACAGAGGGATGTGATCCCAGGCTCACCAGGCGCGTCCGCAGACCCTCCCGCACCCGGGACCCTGTAGGGGCCACTCTGGGTCATTCAGAGGCTCCTGAAATGATGAAATATGAGTGTGCTACCAGTGAAATTAACGATGACAATGGCTACATCTGCTGGCATCCAGTAAGCATTGGATGTGCTAGCGCACCATTGCGTTTGCCCCGAGTGGTCCTGCCCCCTCTGCAGCCACAGGCGGAGCTCAGGGAGGCCTCTGCTGGCCCGGAACCAGAGCTGGCGGGAGGCAGGGAGGGTCCGCCCAGGCTCCAGCCTCCAAACCTGGTGCCCTCCCTCCCACTAACCCCCATCTGAACGACTCTTAATGTAGTTATTTATCTTCCCTTGGGCTCTTTTGTCAGGGCACCAGAGATCGTGAAATCTGGCCTCCCATCAGAGGACCCTGGGAAGCTTGGGGACCCACCCCCCTTCTCCCCCCACCACACCACAACATTGCATTTGTTTATCACAGAAAGAGTGGGCTTTATTTTTATTGTAAAAGACTCAAATACTGCAAACACACACATTTAAAAGTGGCCCAAAGCCCTGGCACCCGTTTAGGAAGTACAGCTGCCTGTGCCAGGTGGGGGGTCTGCCCGGGGTCTGGCAATAGGCCTTGGGGTGTAGCTTTTAGCCCTTTTGGGGAGGTGATCTGGTTCCAGACCCGGCTAAGAAACTCTAGACAGGAAGGAAGGCTGAGGGCTGGCAACTGGCCCGATTCAGCCCCTCTTTCCGTCCCTTCAAACGGGAGCTCCCCTGGAGTGGGGAAGGGTGAGAGGACATGTGTGGACATCTCCGTGCCTGTCCATCTGAGCTCTGAGGACCCAGTGTCTGGAATTGGCATGGCAAAATTTGCTGCAGCTCCATTTCCAGACAGCTGTGCCTGCACTCGGAGACGCAGGGTGATACAGTGCAAAGAATGTGACTGCAGGTCAGACACACCTGCTGGGCACTGGCTCTTCCCCTCACTGGGTGTGGAGGGCCTGGGCGGGCCTGTGCCCTGTCAGTCCACTTTTGCTCTGGCATTCAGCTCCCACCCCCCTGGGCAAGTTACATGATCTTACTAAGCTTCAAAGCCTTCGTTTGTGAAGCAAGAATGGAAATGGGTGGGATAATTAGTGATTAGGTTTATGTAAATGTTAAATGAAATAATCTATGGAATGTGGCGCCTGGCAATTCTGCTAGTTAGCTTTCGCAAGTCATTTAACTCCCCTGGGAGTCAGCTTTCTCTGTGAAACTACCTGCAAAAGCAGCAGCCAGATGTGCCAGCTCACTGTAGGTGTGCAATGCAGCCAGCTCCCTCCCTCCCCTGCACACTGCCGACCTGACCGCAGGGGCCTGAGGTTTAAGGCCATTGAGAGAGCGTCGCTAAGACAGATGTGCAGGCTTTGCTGTGGACTCCTGCCTTTGCCCCCTCAAAGGGACAAAGTGGCCTCCAGGTGAATGCTCCCCTCTCTGCTGGAACCCAGCGAGGAGGCAGCCTTTCAAACGTGCGAACGCCAGAGGAGAGCAGCACATGGGCAGGGGCGAGGCCCGCTTTGCACCTGCAGCAGAAGATGCATTCTGTCGCCTTTACAGAGACTTGCAGGTGGCAGTGCGTGGGGCAAGTACAGAAGTGACTCGTGGACGAAGGGCGCCTCGCTGGCTGACGGCGATGGGGACGGGGGAAGGGTGATGAGGAAGTCCTCGGCCTGGTCCGCATGCCCACTGTGCGCACGAAAGACCAACGTTCAAAGAAAGAGTGGAAGCCTTCCGGCAGCTGTGGCTACAGAGCAGTCCCGCCCTCCCGGTCACATCTGAGAGGAAGCTCGTCAAGCTCCTCTCTCCGCTCACCTCCTCTCATGACCCAGCGCTCTGACAGGGTCCCTGCAGGGCGGCCGTCCGTCTTCCAGGCTGGACAGGCCTCTGTCCGAGCACATGCAGAGTGGCAGCTTCCTGACACCGGGCAGGGCAGGCGCCCAGGAGGCCGAGGTCAGCAGTCAGCGTACTGTGTGTTTAGTCATAGGCATCATGAGTGTAGGGCACAGGAGGCGTGGAGATCAGACAGGTGTGTCAGAAGCCTGCCCCATCCCCGTGCCCCGCGTTGTTGCTCCGTGCGGCTGGGGCACGGGGAAGGCACCTCACTGCGGGCCCTCCTGTCCTCGCAGACGCCCTGCTCCCCCCGGTGCTCGCCAGCACGCGCTGCCCGGGCCCGTGGAGGAGCATCCGCCCAGAGCCCTCAGGTCCCCGTCTGCCGCTGTCTCTGGGCGTGATGGGGCCCCCAAGGTCCCAGCAATCAGAGTTTGCGGCCGGCACGTTTTCAGTTTCCTATCTCATGTCCCTCTACCCACAGGCCCTATTCAGTGGCAGCGTCCCACACATGAGTGGCTGCTTCCCCAACAGCTTTCACACCTGTGCTGGGGAGGACCTGGCAGTGCCAGCCCGGCACCAGGTGGCCTGGCTCCGTCCTCAGAGGGCTCCTGCCTGCACCCAGGCTCCTTTGCTGGGCCCTGCCCCGCCAGGAGAGCCTGGCTCCACCCCAACTCCTTCTCCCAGCCCAGGCACCCCCCTCCCCTTCACTTTTATCAGTTGCTGTTATAATTGTCCCAGCTTACAACCATGGCTACACTCCTCCTGTGCCTGCTTTATAAGCCATGTCTCATGGGTACGTGTGCCCTGAGCACATGGAGCACATGTGGGCTTGGTGGGCGGCCAGGGCCTGTGCCACGGGCCCCCAGCGTGGGGAGGACACTGTCCCCCAGCCCGGCAGGTCAGACCGTGGGTTCGGGGCGCGGCTATCACAGAGCAGACAGCCGGTTTGCTGGAATGAGAAGGAACCACTGCTAGGGACAGGCAGCCAGCGGAGGGCAGCCGGGCCGCAGTGAGAGCTCGGTGACGATGCGGGGGAGGTCTCCACGTCGCCCCTCAGTGCCCCCTTGCCCTCGGCGTGGCTCCCTCTGGCCCTGCTGTTTCCAGGTTCACATTCAGCCCAGAGAGCCAGGGGCAGCTCCACGGTCTCCCTCCGGACAGAGGAGGGCCTACTTTCTGGCCCCTCTCGCCCGCAGCGACCTGCAAGCCTGGCCAGAGGGATGGAGATCTCCGGGTGGTGCAGGGCTATTCGTTTCTTACTGGGGGTGGGGTGGATGGTGGTGGGGTGTGGGGTGGGTGGTGGGTGGAGGGTGGTGGTGGTGCTGCCACAGAGGCAGGAGCCACTGAGATGCCCACACTGCCTGTCCAACAGGGCGTTCCCTTTGGGAAACTGGCTGGGTCAGCAGTGGCCGGGGTTCCTACCAGCTGTGGATTCAGACAGGAGGCTTCGCTCAGGGCACACTTCATGTTCGGAGAGGACAGGGCGAGGCACAGCACGCACATCGGCAGGACGGAGCCCTGGCCCGCACTCAGCGCTCCCCAGGCTGTGTGCATTACCCATCCACAGAGGAGGCATGGTCAGCGTTCCTTCTGGAGAAGGCCCCGTTGTCCCAGGCTCAGAGCCTCACGGTGTCACAGATTTTTATTCACTGCCTTGCCTGGGAGGGGTCCCCCCACCCTGCCAGGTGGAGTTTCAGGGTGGAGCCTACAGCCTTGGCTTACCATCAGCCCCGCCTATGAGTATCCTGAGTCTCAGTGTACCTCAGGGTCCTTTGGTACTCGCTGCAAGCACCTCTGTCAGATGAGTTTTTTTTGTGTGTTTTTTAAGATATATTCTTAGAAGTGGGATCACCGGATCAAATGACAGTTGCATTTTTAATTCTTTGAGGAAACTCCACACTGTTTTCCACAGTGGCTGCACCAGTCTGCATTCCCACCAGCAGTGCACGCGGGTTCCCTTTTCTCCACATTCTCACCAGCATCTGTAGGTCCACTTTGGAGAAGCATCTTTTTAGGTCCTTCACCCATTTTTAAATTGGATTGTCTTCCTTCTTTTTTAAGTTATATGACTTCCTTATATGTTTTGGACATTAACCCTTTATGAGATGTATCATTGCCAAATATGTTCTCCCATATAGTGGGCTCCCTTTTTGTTTTGATGATGTTTTCTTTTGTTGTAAATAAGTTTTTTACTTTGATGTTGTCTCATTTGTTTATGTTCTCCTTAGTTTTCTTTGCCCTAGGAGATGTATCTTAAACATATTGCTAAGAGAGATTTCTGAGGTTTTGCTGCCCATGGTTTCATCTAGAATTTTTATGGTTTCCTGACTTACATTTCAGTTTTTTATTCATTTTGAGTTTATTGTTGTGTATGGTGTAAGTTGGTGATCTACTTTCATTTTTTTTGCACTTACCTGTCCAATTTTCCCAGCACCATTTATCAAAGAGACTGCCTTGACTTCATTGTTTGCTCTTGCCTCCTTTGTTAAATATTAATTGAATGTAATGGCTTATTAATTGAGTGTAATGATTTCTGAGGTCTCTATTCTGTTCCATTGATCTACATGCCTGTTCTTGTGCCAGTACCAGGCAGTTTTGATTAAGATGGCTTTTTTGTATAATTTGAAATCTGGTATTGTGATTTCTCCAACTTTGTTCTTCTTTTTCAAGATTGCTGCACTAATTCAGGGTCTTTTTATGGTTTCATATAAATTTTTGGAGTATTAGTTCTAGATCTGTGAAATATGCCATTGGTATTTTAATGGGGATTGCACTGAATCTGTAGATTGCCTTGGGTAGTATGGGCATTTTAATGATGTTGATTCTACCAACCCATGAACCAGTATATTCTTCTACTTTTTATATCTTCTTTTATCTCTTTTTTCAACATCCTATAGTTTTTTAACTACAAGTCTTTTACCTTCTGGTTGACTTTATTCCCAAGTATCTTAATTTTGTTGTTGCAATGGTAAAAGGGATTGTTTATTTAGTTTCTCTTTCTGAGAATACATTATTGGTGTATTACAAAAACCATCGATTTTTGGGATGTTGATTTTATATCCTGCTACATTGCCAAATTCCTTTATTAAATCTAGTAGTTTTTGTGTGTGGAGTCTTTAGGGTTTTCTATGTACAATATAATGTCATCTGCAAATAATGAGAGTTTTACTTTCTCCTTTCCAATTTGGATTCCTTTTATTTCTTCTTCTTGTCTGATCAATGTGGCTAGCACTTCCAGTACTATGTTGAATACAAGTGTGAAAGTGGGCATCCCTGTCTTGTTCCTGTTCTTTGGAAAAATAGTTTTAGTATTTGCCTGTTAAGTATGATGTTCATTGTAGGTTTGTCATATATAGCCTTTATCATGTTGAGATATACTCCCTCTGTTGCCACTTTGCTGAGAGTTTTTATCAAAACTGAATGTTAGATTTTGTTGGATGCTTTTTTTGCATCTATTGATATGCTCCTGTGATTTTTGTCTTTCATTTTGTTTATGTGATGTATAATGTTTCTTGATTTGTAAATATTACACAAGACTTGCATCCCCAGAATAAATACCACTTGGTCATAGGGATTTGATCTTTTTAATACATTACTTATATTTTGTTGAGAATTTTAGCACCTGTGTTCTTCAGTGATATTGGCCTGTAATTCTCATTTTTTGTAGTGTCTTTATCTGGTTTTGGAATTAGGATAATGCTGGCCTCATGAAAAGAGCTTGGAAGTGTTCCTTCCTCTTGGATTATTTGGAAAAGTTTGAGGACTACAGGTGCTAGCTCTTCTTTGAATGTTTGGTAAAATCTGGCTATTTAGCCATCCAGTCCAGACCTCTGTTTGCTGAGAGTTTTTCTATTACTGTGTCAATTTCGTTAGTTTTTATTAGTCTGTTCAGCTTTCTGATTCTTCCTGATTCATTTTTGGAAGATTATATGTTTCTAGGAATTTGTCTGTTTCACCCAGGTTGTCCCATTTGTTGGCATATAACTGTTTGTAACATTTTCTTACAATCCTTTATATTTCTGTGATGTCAATAGTTACTTCTCTGATTTCATGTCTGATTTTATTTATTTGTCTCCTTTCTCTTTGTGGATGGGTCTGACTTTTTGATGTGCATCTTTATGTTGAGGGGGGATTCTGAAGGAGTCTGAACGCTTGTGGGTAACACACCTGCTTCCAGGGCGGGACAGCCTGGGGAAGGCTCACAGCTTCTCAGATGGGATGGGATGGGCGCTCAGTCCCTGTCTGGACACAACAATCACCCTATTATCACTAAAAACAAACCAGTGAGCAAAAACAAACAAATGAGACAAAGAAACAAATGAAGACATTCTGAGGAAACATAGAGGAAACAGCTGTGGAGAGTGTCTAGGTTTGATGTGGTTCTAAGTTGGGCCCACTTCCCCCCTCACCGGTGGACGAGGTGAGCAGAGGTGCCTGTGTTTGCAGAAGGTGAGGAGTACAGCCCTGTGGAGAGATTCCCCTCCCCTTTCTCTCTGCCCTGGAATTGCTTTTAGTCGCCTAGGTAGGAGGCTTCATAGATGATATTCTAAACACATCTTGATCTTCTAAATACTGGCTCATCTGCTCTCCTAATGGGCTCTCCTCGCTGAGGAGAAGTGATTGCTCCCATTAGTCCTGAGTGGAGAATCAAATACACTTGATCTCCAGGGCACTTCAGTCCAGAGCAGGGCTCTGAAATCACAGCAAATTAACCTTGGCTTAGGCTGTTTTCGAAACACCTACCGTGGCGTTTTGAAAGTGTGATTCTCAGACCACCTGCCCCAGCACCGCGGCAGCGCTTGCTCCTTATAAATGCGTGTTCTGGGCCCCTCCGCCAGCCGCTGAGTTAGAAAGTCTGGGCGACTCCAGGGAGCTTTAGGCAGAGGTGTGGGGATGCAGCGGTGACAGCGCCCTTCCACAGGCCGCATGGCCCAGCCCCCCTGGCCCGCACTCCGTACATCTGAGCCTTTGAATTAAATGTTTGTATCTAAGGCCAGTCCTTCTTAGTTTTTGTACCGAAGAGGAACACTCAGCGCTCAGCACGCTGCTTCGTCCTGCCAGGCCAGAGCCGGAGGCCTGCTGAAAGAGAAGGTGAGGTGTGGGAGTTTGACAGCTGTGAGGGTGAAGGGTGACAGCGGTTTTGCTATCTGAGCATTTCTTTCAGGAATGCTCATCTCAGCGGAGCGCTTAGCTGGCCCTGGTTTCATTCACTTATGTGCTTCTTCACTCATTTTTATCCACCAAGCAAACCCGTGTGGCCGCCCTGCGCATGGCCATCGGGGGTAAATTGCCTGCAGAGCCCTGTCATCTACGGTAGAAGCAGAGGCCACGCTGTCCATCCCATCCAGCATCCAGAGGCCTGTTGGATTCTGCCTTGGCCCTGAGGGAGCTCAGGACGGCTGACAGAGCGGGGACTTACTTCCCAGCCAGCTGTGCATGAGGAGGAGGATGGACCAGAGCGCCCACCTTAGCCACGCACATCAGCCCAGCCCGGCCTAGGAGCCGGCCCAGGCTCAGGGGAGGGACATGCCTTCTGCACCCGCACAGGGGGGCAGCTGCCTGCTAACTGGAGGGGGAGGGGATGGAGGGGACGGAGCAAAGCAGCCCTGGAAGCTGTGGGCTCCCTGTCCTTCCCACCCCGGGGTGGGGGCGGGGGTGAGTGACACTGCTGCTTTGCGAAGGATGGAGGGGGCCACCTCCCCCCATTCCCCACCTCCCCGCCCCCTGTGCCTCAATTGACCGGCCAGCCACAGTGCAAAGCCTCTCCCAGGGGGAGGTGCTGCTTGGGAGGAGGAGGAAGAAGCCTGGGTCAGAGGCTGGGCCAGCGGGAGGGAGGTCCGCTTGTAACTGAGGAACTTGACAAATTTGCGGAGAGATGGTGGGTTCAAGGCCACACTTCCTACTGTGATGGACGGGGACCGATTTCTGGGACAGAAGCCAGGACTGGCAGGCTGGGTCTGTGTGTGCCTCCTGCCGAGCATGGACACCCATGGAAAAGGTTCTTTAGAAATGTCTACAGCTCTGGTCCTGCTGGCGGAAAAGGCAGTCACAGCCATCCTTTGGCCTCCACTCCGCGCTCCTCCCTGTCCCCGGCCGTCTGCTCGTCTGTCCCCGCCTCTCTGCTCCCTGTCCCCATCCCTCTCCTCGCCTGTCCCTGCCCCTCTCCTCACCTGTCCGGCCAGCCCACCTCCAGGGCCTGCTCCAGTGACTGCTCAGGGACCTCCTCTCACCCAGCTTCCTGCTCAGCGCTGGGTCCCCCTGCCACCTCACCCCCGGTTTACGTGGGAGGGGTGAGGGGTCAGGCCTCCCGCACCCTGTGCTGAGTGCGTTTCATTGGCCATTTCATGACCCTCCGGGAACTTTATGTGGTGGGCGGCAGCAGCCCCGTTCACAGATTGGCAAAGTTTGGGTGAGCTGACCGACCTTTCCCTGTGGAACTGGCCCGGAATGCAGCCGCAGTGTGAAGCTTCTCCTCAGGTCGGGAAGGTCGGTGTCTCGCAGGGAGCTCCTCCTGAGTCTGCGGATGGCCCGGGCCCCAGGCAGACCCTCTCGCGGCTCCAAGAGGTGGCCCTGCTCAGAGGGAAGGGCTTGGTGTGGAGGCACTGACTCCATTGTGCTTCTAGCACTTTCTAGCTGCATGGCCCTGAGAAAGTCCCTCACCTTTCTGGGTCTCAATCTCCTTGTCTTTAAAGAGGACCACGGGGGAGAGGCGGGCAGTGACACCCAGTGTTTGCTGAGGTTTGCAAAGCAATCGGTGCATGCGATGTGCCAGGGCTGCTCCGGCCTCAGTGCCCCCACGAACGCAGTGCCCATCAGGAACCTGGGGCACAGATCCCCTTTGCCTGCCTGGAGCTCCTGAGGCTGCACACCCAGGGGGGGGGGGAGCAGGGGCGATGGCGTGGGCGCCCAGGCCTAGGCCAGGGCCATTGGAGCTCCTCAGCTCCTCTTGGCCCCGGAGCGGGGAGACAAGGAATCGCTGTCTGAACCCTCGCTCGGAAGGCGGGGCTCGCCCTGACCTGTTTCTCCTCTCACCCCACAGGCTACTTTGAGCCTCAGGGACATGAGGCCGGCAGGAGCTACACCTGTGGAAACTGTTAGTCTCGCCAAAGAGGGACCCACCTGCCCTCAACCTTCCCCCCCCTCTGCCCTCCCCCCCTCTCCTGGGCCCTTGGGTGTGGCTGGGAACGTGACCTCAGCCATAGAGTCCTGGGCAGGCCCTCGGTGTCGCTAAGGGGAGGATGCCGCAGGCAGCCCTGAGGTTAGCCCAGCCCCTCACTGGCCCCGGCTTGTGCTGCTGGTCCTCGTGGCAGACGGGAACGACGGCCTAAACTCTATACATTGTGCTTCCAGAAAGCACCCGAGTCTGCACGTGAGCTCGCTCGCTGTCGGCCCCGCTGGTGCTGGCCTGGGGGGGGGGGGGAGGGGGGACGGGTTCCTGTGCCTGCGAAGCCTTGGTGAGGACCCCCTCCCCACGCTCTCCAGCGGCTCCCCCGGTGTCAAAGGTCACACTGCTGACACCACGTGTGGCTGAGGCCACCTGGTACACAAGTCCTTCTGTGGCATCACAGCATTCGCGGGACATTGTTGTCATCCTACCGACCAGGGAGCAGGCTGGGCGGGGGCGGGGGGGGCGGGGGGGGCCGGGGGGGCTGCTCCTGGGCTCGGGGAGCAGCCAGCCCGCTGGTAAGCAGAAGGCCGGGATTTAAACTGAATGCCAGCTCTGGCTTCTATGCTCGGCCCTCTGTCTCCTCCCGGTAACCTATCTACGGATTCTGAAAAGACTGCACTGGCCGCTGGCCCAGGACGTCCCCTCGCGTCCTCTGCGGGAACGCCGGAGACACACTCCGACTGAGGTTTGGCTTCTGTAGCTCTTACAGTGTCCAGAGTTTTCTGGGCGGAGGTGGGGGGAATGCGGCTTACTTTAAGATATCTAAACCGAAGGGATCCTTCAGGGCAAGATACATGTATTCATTCAATAGATGTGATTGTGCACCTACTCTGTGACAGACCCCGTTCTAGACACCAGGAATACAGTGATGGACAAAACAGGCGCACTCTGCCGTTTTCGTGACACACGTTTCAGTGGGACAGAGTCACCATTTAATTAACCGAAAGCTTAACAGCTGACACCTACCGCACAGTTCGCTAGGCAGTGGGCGGTTGGGAGGATGTGTCACTGGGGAGGGTGCACCACTTTAACAAGGCTGTTCGGAGGCTGCTTCGCTGCGAGGTGACACTGGAGCAGAATCTGCAGGGAAAGAGGCAAGAGACAGTGGAGGGGGGGGTGGGACGCAGGGGGGAGGAGACCTGAGGAAGAACGCTCTGGGGGCGGGAGGCGGGAGGCAGCGCCAGCCCTGCAGGCAGGGGCAGGTCTGCTGGCAGATGGCGAGGTCCGGAGCTGCTTGCCCAAACGGGAGGTTGTAGGACAGGTGACGGTGGGGAGGCAGGGGTTCTGGGGAAGCGTGACTCACTCTGCTGGGTGTGCCCGTGCTGTGAGTGAGAGCGGACCTGGAGGAGGTCCGGAGCCTGGGAGGGGAGTTAGCAGGATCTTAGAAAAGAGCAGTTGAAGGCGGAGGCGTCAGAGTTAGGGGACCATTGCAATAGTTGAGGTGAGTGGGTTATCCTAGGGCGACAGCTGTCTGCTGTTGTGTTGTTTTTTATATTCCTCTCTCCCTCCACGCAGCGCTTGGCAAGTTGCAGGTGTTCAGGAAGTACTTGTGAAAACCTGAAAGCAAAGCTGGCAGGGTAGTGAGTGCTTATAGAGTGTGGGCATTGGTGCTGGGCTCTGAGCTGGGCGTTGCTGCGGGGGGTGCACGGCTGTGGGACAGGGAGGCATGCCTGTGAACGGGAAGAAGAGCAGTGTTAACCCGTTAGCGTTTTTGAGGATGGCACACACCAATGTACCAAAGTGCTTAGAAGAGGGCCTGGCCCACAGTCAGTGTCAGGAAATGCCGCCACCACCAAGATAAGAGTGGGTGTATGGGCATTGGTTGAGGAAGCCAGGGAAATGGTAAGAGAAAAAATATTAGAAATACTTGTGAATATTTGTGAATGTGGAAAATACAAACTATTGTTTTACCAAATTTCCACTCAAGCAATGCAATTTTTGCTTACTATCATTTTATTTGCCACCATTTTTCTTTGCTGCTACGGAATCGTATTTCCTCTCTGATGCCGTGGTTCCTCTCCCGGGTGGCATGACAGGGCGGGCGGAGCTGGTCTGTCCTCTGCCAGCTTCTCTCCGGCTGCGGCGGTCCTTCCCTCCTCCCCAAGCTCCATGGCAGCCGTGGTTACAGCTATTGCTAACGTCATTAGTTTCTAATCAGAGCTACCACAATTACTGCCCAATAGTTCCTGCTCTGCACTTCCCACCAGATGTCAAAAAGAATGAGCCAATGAAACTGCGATTAATTTTAGTTTGAATGACAACTATAGGCCCTTGTAGCTCAAGATTAGGGACCTTATCAAAAGCAGGGCAAATGAGTTGAGTGTTCAAAGTAATGAAAATGATGCGTATATGAATTAATATGTTTCTAATAATAAAGTGAAACAGGCAGCTCTGAACGCCAACCTTCCGCACACGCTCTCTAGGCCGCCGGACCCCAGCCTGCAGGATCGAGGCTGAGGTTGTCTGCCCTTCACCGCGGGGGGTGAGGTGGGGAGGACATGGCGCCCCATCGAACCGGCTTGCTCCGTCCGCCTGGCTCCAATGAGGGTGGGGCCAGCGCACAGGCGGGAGGAGGGCTTTCCCTGGAACCGCGGGCCAGGGAACAGAACCCGCTGCCCCTCGGAGGCACTCTTACTGCCCGTCTGCCGCCGGACACATCCCGTTTCAGAGAAAGTCTCTTCCTGTTACCAACGGAGGGCATCACCCCCACATCAGAGGAGCTTGCGATTTGGGCTGCAGTGAGGGGGACAGGCGTTACTCATTCGGTGAAAACAGCGCAATGTGAAAAGCCTGGCTGTGGAGCAGCACAAACAGCTGGAGCAGGCGGCCCTGGCCAGGCAGCCAGGCGGGGAGGCCCAGACACGCAGCTCAGCTCCAGTTAGATAGCTCCGCCCACGCCCGTGAGGTCACTGCATGCTGCAGCTCCCACAGGGTAAACAGTCTTCAGTGGAGATTGAAAGTGAGGGAGAGCAGCCCTCCCTGGTCCCTGATTGGTCAATTTTTATGCAAAGGAAAACTCCAAATTCTCACAGTTTGGTTGGTCCAGATAACACCATCCTGACTGGTCAGAATGAAGCTGTTCTGATTGGTTGGTGAAGATGCAGGTAGTAAGCTCTGTAGGCCCATTGGAGGGGAAGCCTGTGCTATGGTCACACTTCTCTCCAGGATCGCTCTTGTAGAGCTGCCTCAAAGGACAGGAGCACAGTGCAGGAGCCTGAGCCAGTCTGTGGGTGTTTCCTGAAGCGCTGTGTGTGTGAGGCCTCTGCAGACATTGGCTGCTACACTCTGGTTATGATTTTGTGTCCAATTGACCATGAGGGGCCTTTTGGCAGATATATCCTTCTCAGGGTCCACATTCCCTCTGTCTATCAGGGCCAGTCACCAGTATTGGTGATTGATCAGTCAGTTTGTTTCAGGCCAGTGCAGGAGTGGCGTGGCCACCTGCCCAGTTCCAGCTTCCTTCCTCAGTGGGATCCTGGGGCAGGGCAGAATCCAATAGAGCAACGAGAGCCATTTGTTGTTGACAGGTACCCTCCAAATTAAAGAATTTTTTCAGTCTCTCAACTGTTTGAAAAATTAATCATTAAAGTGTAACAAAAGCATTCAATCTGCAATGTCTGAAGAAATCAAGGGCAATTGATAAGAAGGCATCTGGCATTGTGAGCCAAGGTTTTAACCAGTGGATTATAAACACAGAGGAGGCACAGTAACTTGATGAATCACTTCCATCCTTTACATAACCATTGCTTGAGTCTTGTAGGGGCTTTAAGCATTTTGCAATACAGAATATCAGTAACTTGGCAGTGAAATATATGAAACAATTAAAAAGCACAACTTTCAGTCCAGACCTCTAAACATCTCTGAGCCCAGTTGAGAGACAATTAAAAATGTCAGAAAATTTAAATTCTAACCAGCCAGTAATGCTAGAAGCAGATAAGGAATGCCCCTTAAGGCATTTGACAAGGTTAAAGTGTTTGGTTGTTTTAATTCTACCTGGGAAGAGGTATTTCTCTAGTTACAGCAGGAGGAATTGGCTGTGGTACACACTCCCCCTTGGGCTTCAAACAAATACATAAGCAATCCTCTTGTCAAGGACAAGCTAGGGACCCTGGATGTCTTTATTGAGCTGTGTTGGCTTAGTGGCTGAAAAGGCCACCTGTTAACCAATCTGGTTGGATTTTGTGGTATAATATCTAATTGAACAGGTCAGTCCATGAACCCACAAGCACAAGAAAGTGGTTGTTATTCTCTTATCAAAATTATATTAATTATATTAATGTGATAATTTTACCTGCAATCATCTTAGAATGATTAGGATCCGGTTACAGATGTAAGGTTAAGAGGAATGGGGCTGATAAAAACCAGGAGCTAAAACCATAGTCTTACATACTTTCTATTGATGATATTTAAAATTATACAACTGGATTTACAACTGGATTTATTTGCTATATACAGAAAGTAGTATTGCAATTTAGAAAAAGTACCATTTATATCCACAGAAGTACCAGAATCATACTCAGGTTTACAAAGAGGCACAATAATGTTTTGTCATATGACTATCTGTTTGTGTAATTTATGATGGTTTCTAATAGTACAAAATCTCCATGAATATACCATTAATTAGAGGCCCAGTGCACAAATTCGTGCACCAGTGGGGTCCCTTGGCCTGGCCTGTGGAATCAGGCTGAAACTGGCTATCTGATATCCCCCAAAGGGTACCAGATTGTGATAGGGTACAAACCAGGCCAAGGGACCCACTGACACATGATCAGGGCTGGGGAAGAATGCAGAAGGTTGGCCAGCCCAGGAGGGACCAGGAAGGGCTCCAGTGTATGTCTGCCCGTCTCGCTCAGTCCAGATCTGCTGGACTTCAATAGCAAGCAAACCTACTAGTCGGAGTATATCCTCCCTGGTGGTTAGTGCACATCATTGCAATTGGTCGACCAGTGGATTGTCTTCCCTCTGG
Source organism: Nyctalus aviator (assembly GCA_036971965.1). Lineage (NCBI taxonomy): Eukaryota > Metazoa > Chordata > Mammalia > Chiroptera > Vespertilionidae > Nyctalus > Nyctalus aviator. The sequence goes on along the minus strand of CM072928.1, from coordinate 82,663,366 downwards.
TGGTCAGTGCGTATCATAGGGAGCGGTTGAGTGGCCTTAGCATATCATTAGCATATTATATTTTGATTGGTTGAATGGAGGACCAGACACTTAACATATTAATTAGGCTTTTATTATATAGGATATGTAGAAAATTATACCAATTAAGTAAGCAGTTCAAATTTATAAGGGTAAGGACCCCATACTTTTAAAGGTGGAAAGGGAAAAAGATAATTTTTTTTTAATCACTTTACCCATTCTCATAAATCTGATATCAGTTTTATTACAGCATTTAGGTTTAGATAGGTGCTCTAAGGGATACATTGAATTGGATTTTCTAGGTTCCAGAATATTGCTGTTTTCTTATAATAAGCCTGCTTGTCAGAAAGCTATATCTGTAGCTGAAATATTTCTGGATCAATGATTGAAAAGTTAAGCCCAGCTGGTAATAAAGTCAGATTGTTTCCTAATTGTCAGATAACAATTTGATTGTTCCTGTCAAGTTAACATTTCTTAGTGAATAGGATTAGGTCTCATTTCTTTCCTGTATCTTCCAAAGCATCTACTGAAAGTCAGTGTGCATAAGTATCATTTTGTGGATAATAACTGAAAAAGAATTTTTTTCTGCTTCAAAGAAAATGATCTATAACTTGGTCCACTTTAACTCCAATAACACAGCTTACAGACACTGACCTTTAAAATCACATTAAATGCCATCCATATAATAGGTATTTAAAATGTTCAGCTTATTCCATCTGACATCACTTAAAATGCATTTCAGTTTTTAATCATTGTCATGAGGGGGAAGATAAGGAACTCATAAGAGGAGGTAATCTTCAAAATACAGAGCTCTAATGCAATTAGCCCTGATAGGGGAAACAATACAGCTCAAGGTGTTGGGAAAGGGCAAGATGCTTTGTTAAATGTTCATAAAGATAATATGCAACGTTGTTTTTGGCCATCGACTTTATTTTACCGTATTAATCTAAGTGACCTCAATGAAATATAGGTCCTTTTGACTTGAATAACTGATCCAATATGGGTTCAATAGTTTTCTTCGAGCTAAAATGAATTATTTGCTTTTAAAATTATGTACTTTGCACTAAACTAGCAGCACTTTCTTCTACCAGAGCATTCAAGTGGGGCTTCCTGTGCTGGCTGGAAACAGGGCCGTGCAGACTGGTCAAACAGCTCCCTGCACAGGGGATGTGAGACAGTTGTTTGTGAGCCCCATCATTTCCCCCAAGGGGCGTGTGAAATCGCTGTGGTCACATCGATGGCAGCTTGGCGGGAGCGGGGGACGGGGTTGTCTCCTGTGTGGAGGCTTTGCAGAGGGAGTTCTGTAAGGTCAGCAGTGAAGTTGGGGGATTTGAAAACTTGCCAACAGAAGGAACCAAGAGCATCACTGTTGCCAGAGGCAGAGCCGGAGCCGGCTGGCAATCCAGCAGCCAGGCCGGTTCTGGGGGTGAAAGAAGGCATGTGTCACCACAGTTCTGCGCTAAGGTGCCTCTCACAAGGGTTAAAACAGCAAAAATGAGGAAGCGTTGTATAGTCTAGAGTCAATGAGAAGGAATAACTAGAAAACACAATCTAAAATATAGGAAAGTTGACTGGCTTGTTGCAAAAGAATTAAAATCATTAATACTTCCAGGAATACAAACATTACACTGAGTGCCAGATTATTACGATCTGAACTCATAATAATTGGGCCACTCATTGCATATTCTATATAATAAAAGGCTAATATGTAAATTGTCCCCTTGACCAGGAGTTCCATCAGCAGGCAGGCCAGCCAACCGCCCATATCCCTTCCCCCTGGCCAAATTGGCAGAACCTTATCCATGCACCAGGCCTCTAACACACACACACACACACACACACACACACACACACACTGAGTGGCCGGATTATTATGCATTCTGAGATATAAGAATTTGGCCATGCAGTGTATAACAACAATGAAGAAAGCATAAGGCTATATGTAGCAGAAGCTGAATTGACTGGCTGGTTCCGATCTGGGGAAAGACCATCAGCTTTTTGTCTGAGGCTAAGCAGCTGCTGCCTGCTCTGGATATAATCTGAGGTCTCCTATAGGCTGGGTGTCCAGGCTGGAGAATAAGGTGCAAGTGTGAGAACCCTTTCAAATGCAAAATACACCAATTCATGAGTCAGCACCTTTTAGCCTTGTGAGGCAAAGGCTACAGAACAGTAGCCCAGGCCATCCTTTCCGCCAAGCTGGAGGGAGTCCTCGTGAAGATGTCTTTCTCCGCAGGCCGTCTCCAGGTGGCAGGCCCTGGTACCCGCCTTCTTCCTCTCGCCGGCGCACTGTTTGACTGCTGCTGCATGGCACTGCACAAACTTCAAGAGCCATTATAGGGTCTTTGAAATGACTTAGAAGGTCTCCTTACTTGGCACATGCCCTGATGTAGCCTCATAAATCTTCTGGTAACAATTTTAAAAAGGGACAGTCAATGGGAATCAAAGGGAACAAGGGGATAGATCTCTGGTTAAGTAATACTGAGGGAAGGGCTTCAGGCCAAAGCAGGTTTAAAAAATTCAACAAGTTTCATTAATTGCATTTTTAAATAATTTAGTATCTTTATTGTTGAGGGTATTATAGATGTCCCCTTTCTCCCCACTGAGCCCCCTCCACCTTGGGCTCCCCCCATGCCTGCAGGTTATGCTGCACTATTATCTGAGTCTATGGGTTATACATATCCTATATAATAAAAGCCTAATATACCAGTGGTCTGGTAATCCATTCAACCAATCAAAGCATAATATGCTTATGATATGCTAAGGCTGCTCAATTGCTTGCTATGATGTGCACTGACCACCAGCTCAGACCATTAGGTTAGCTTGCTGCTGGGGTCTGGCCTATTGAGCAACATGTAGCTGGACACGCCCTGGAGCCCTCCCCACAGAGGTCTGCCCCTGATGGACCCCACCCATGCACGAATTCATGTGCCGGGCCTCTAGTATGCATATAAGTTCATTGGTTAATCTCTTCCCACCCTCCCCCTCGCCTTCCCTCTGAAGTTTCTCTTCAGTTTGTTTTATAAACCAGAGGACTTGGCTAATAAACACGAGAGGCTTTTTGCATCCTGGTATAATTTTTTTTTTTAAATAAAGTGGGAGGTCTGTGGGCATATTCCAGGCAGGAAAAGAAATCCTTGCCAGGAGAATTGTAGTGACTACTCTGTAACCCCTTGACATGGAGAATGCCGTTACTCAATGAAAATACATGCAAATTACCACTTGTACATTTATATCCTTGAGGAAGGGGCACTTGGATTAAAACACTCTTTCCAAACCTCAAGGAGGCCTAATCAGTTTTATATCCTCCTTCGTTAAGAGAGGTTTTCCTATTTTAGCTGTCCATTTAATCATGGTGACAATTAAAGACTTCAAAAACAATTGCATACATTTAAATGGCTAGAAGCAAAATTTAGTTCTTTTAGTATTAAAAAGGTTTGCTTTACCTAAGCAATCAAGGATCTGACAATGCCAAGCACAAAAAGTCATTGTAATAAACACAAAATCTTTACTCTTCCTTATTAATATTCTATAAAAAGTATACCAATAGTACAGAAAAAGAAACAGAGAAAGAAACCCATATGCTAATTTTGTGGTAGCACGCTCTTACAGAAGTCTGCTTCAGTCTTGCTTACTGTGACCACACGTAAGATTTATTTTCCAAGACCTTCTCCTGGCCCTGCCCGCGGCGCACAGAGGCCTCTACACACACCGCCCTGCTCTCCACCGCCTCCGCCCGCTGAAGAGCACAAGGTGCTCTGTTCTAACCGCAGTTCCTCTGTGAGCTTTCATCTGCACACCATTCAAGTTAACTTGGAACATTTCAGTTTTCAAGTCACCAAAACTGCTAAAATGGTCACCTCAAAACTCACCCCATTTCTCCTCTAGTGAACCCATTTGTTTTTAATCATTTAGGTTACTCCATGAAGGCTTCACAGAACTTCACAGTGACTGACTGTTACATAAAAGTTAGCGTTTATTAAGGGAACTTCCATTGAGTCACTTCTTGGGCAGCAGCAAGATGACATGGGCACCCTCCATGTCACGTGGCAGGTGCTGGGGGCACCTAGAGCAGAGCAGGACTGCCGGGGTGGGAGGTGGGGGGGGACACACCGCCCAGGAAAGAGGAAAGGCTCTGCATTCCTCCCCAAGGCAGGGGAGGGTCTTGCCAGGAACTAGGCTGGACCTCAGGGCGGGGACCAGTCTTTGCGGGGGGGGGGGGGTGGGGGGGGGTTGGGGAGCGTCATTGTTCTTCCTGGGCCAGGGGGAGCCCACGGGAGGGTCCAGCCACAGGGGGGCAGGACCAGGCCACAGTCCTGTCACGTGACAGTCCCTCGGCCACCCCGCCCCACAGCTGGCTCTTGGCATCTCACAGGCCGCCCACTTCTGCCAGGCGCCCTGAGCCGGCCGGCCGGAGGGCTGCTAGCAGTGAGACCGCTCCCATAGGCGCCGGTTGACTACATTAGATGCAGCTTACAGCAACTGCATGGACACGTGCAAAGAAAAAGGGAGACAAACTCAAGATGCAATCCAAGTGGTAGTAGTAACTTCACCCCATCTCCCAGGGAACAGCCAGTGTGCTGACAGGTTGCCTAACTGAGGCCAGATCGTTTAGGGTTTCACTTGGCTGCTCATCTGTGCTGACGAAGAAGAAACATTAGCGTATTCATCTGGAAGAAACATACACCCTTCAGCGTGGACGAAGGCACAGGCCTCCCTTAACTAACTGCCGCCCAAGCAGCAAAGGTGTGTGGTCTGGGAGACACGTGTCCAGTGCACTCTGAGCGTGCTTGGAACCTGCGCTCTCTGTAACCCTCCAGGAACTCAGTGAATGAACACGGCCTTTGCTGATTCCAGAGCGCATGCCTTCAGCTTGCCCCAGCATGTGCCACATGCCCTCCTGAGCCACACCCCCCCACAGGCCCTCCTGAGCCACACCCCCCCACATGCCCTCCTGAGCCACACCCACCCCCAGGCCATCCTGAGCCACACCCCCCACAGGCCCTCCTGAGCCACACCCACCCCCAGGCCATCCTGAGCCACACCCCCCACATGCCCTCCTGAGCCACACCCCCCCACACGCCCTCCTGAGCCACACCCACCCACAGGCCCTCCTGAGCCACACCCACCCACAGGCCCTCCTGAGCCACACCCCCCACAGGCCCTCCTGAGTCACACCCACCCACAGGCCCTCCTGAGTCACACCCCCCACACGCCCTCCTGAGCCACACCCACCCACAGGCCCTCCTGAGCCACACCCCCCACAGGCCCTCCTGAGCCACACCCCCCTCAGGCCCTCCTAAGCCACACCCCCCCACATACCCTCCTGAGCCACACCCCCCACATGCCCTCCTGAGCCACACCCCCCACAGGCCCTCCTGAGCCACACCCCCCACAGGCCCTCCTGAGCCACACCCCCCACAGGCCCTCCTGAGCCACACCCCCCACAGGCCCTCCTGAGCCACACCCCCCCACAGGCCCTCCTGAGCCACACCCACACAGGCCCTCCTGAGCCACACCCCCCACAGGCCCTCCTGAGCCACACCCCCACAGGCCCTCCTGAGCCACACCCCCCACAGGCCCTCCTGAGCCACACCCCCACAGGCCCTCCTGAGCCACACCCCCCACAGGCCCTCCTGAGCCACACCCCCACAGGCCCTCCTGAGCCACACCCCCCACAGGCCCTCCTGAGCCACACCCCCACAGGCCCTCCTGAGCCACACCCCCACAGGCCCTCCTGAGCCACACCCCCCACAGGCCCTCCTGAGCCACACCCCCACAGGCCCTCCTGAGCCACACCCCCCACAGGCCCTCCTGAGCCACACCCCCCACAGGCCCTCCTGAGCCACACCCCCCACAGGCCCTCCTGAGCCACACCCCCACAGGCCCTCCTGAGCCACACCCCCCACAGGCCCTCCTGAGCCACACCCACCCACAGGCCCTCCTGAGCCACACCCCCCACAGGCCCTCCTGAGTCACACCCACCCACAGGCCCTCCTGAGTCACACCCCCCACACGCCCTCCTGAGCCACACCCCCCCACACGCCCTCCTGAGCCACACCCACCCACAGGCCCTCCTGAGCCACACCCACCCACAGGCCCTCCTGAGCCACACCCCCACAGGCCCTCCTGAGCCACACCCCCACATGCCCTCCTGAGCCACACCCCCACATGGCTGCATGGCAGCGGCCATCTGGGGGACAGATGACCCCGGCTCCAACTGACCCAGGCTCCAGCCGACACTTGCCCTGCTCCTCCCTCGCAGGCTGCAGGGGCTGCTGCAGGCCAGGAGAGAAGCACTGGGGGGTTATATACTCACTCGCCAGGCCTGACAGGCGCACACTCGCTGCTGGGAATGGCTGCCCTGCGGGCAGCGGGAGCCGGGCATGGCAGAGGCCGGTGCCAAAGCACTTGCTATTCACGCCTTGCTGGGAGGGATGTTCTTATTGTAACTGCTGGGGTATCTGACTTCTGGCCTGTCTACAATTATGAGCAAAACCAAAGGGCACTCACTTCTCTTGCTGATTTTGCCTTAATGCCCAGGCCAGGCCTGTGGGTTATTGAGGCAGCCTAATGGCAGGCACCTGGGACTCCAGGAGCTGTGATCTGCCTGACCAGCATTCGCTTTCTCACGGCAGCCTGCTGTTCGCTCCCCGTCCCATTTAGGCCCCTTCTTACCCAGGCGGTTTGCTGGGGAGAGCACTGAGGCATTGGGGTGCAGTGTGTGCAGGATCTCCAGTTCTCACAGAAGCCTGCATCTCTTGTATTTGGCCTGGAGTTGGCTTGTTATGACAGCCGTGGGGAGAACACAGGTCTTACCCTCACACAGGACCCTCACACATGTTCCCATGGTGCCTGCACCTTGAATTTTCTACAGATCCACTGCCCCCCCACCTCGTCTCCCCGCTGCAGGTGGGCCGGCAAAGCCCACAAAAGAGGCAAAGGCTCACTGTTCATCCGTATGATGAGCCCTCTCACAGAGGTTGGAAGGAAAACAATGCAAGTCCTGAACTGCTATTTCATGGCTGATGGGACACTGTGTAAATGGCCTTGAGGTGCACTTGGAAGGTGTACCCCCAGCAGAAAACACTTCCTAACAGTTTCTTTGCAACTGAGAACATAAGCCATGTGGCAGGAAAGGGCCTCAACCCATGCAGAAAAGCCATGCACACCGAGAAGTCACACACCCATGCTGACCCAGCTGCCGCCCAGCCTCGCCCTGCTGTGCACCAAGGATGCAAACTGAGCCCGGACGCCGGGGCCACGCAGCCGCTGGGAGTCGCAGGGCCCTGCTCGCCTCCTTGGCGGCCACGCTCTCCCGCCTCGGTGCCTGACTCAGGAGGACTGAGGCGTGTCCCCGGGACAGAGCCTGGCTTGTGCAGAAACAGAACGGACCTGATCCCCTGAACATCGGAAAAGCAGGTTCGGTCCTTTAGTTTGAGCCTTAGTTTTGCTGACAGACATCTTACACAGGACGCCTCCGGTCTCCAGAAATTCCACACGACTTCCGAAACACTTATAACTTATGTGAATACAACATACAGATGGCTCGGCATCAGTTCTTGTTTTACACCGTTCCCCGGGTAACCCCAGCACACCTTACATGCCGCACTACTTCAGTCTCTGATACAGAGAGAGAAGCTGGCTTTCTAAGGAATCCAGAAGCCCCCAGAACCCCCCAAACCAGTGCCAGGTTAAGAAAAAGGCTACTTTTGCATCAGCTTACCTTGATATTCAAATTTATGTACTTAATTACATGTACCCCAATGTTTTTCAGCTTTGACCACACAAAATTTCCCTCTCACGGTACCTTTTCACAACTTTATATTTTCCTCTTCCCTGCTCTAAAACAAGCAGCTTCACTTTAGGACAAAATTGCTCCCTTCCCCCAAAACACCTCCACACTCCTCCTTCCTTTTCATCACGTGTTATTTTTCTTTCATCTTAACTAGAATTCTTAACCTTTACATAACTCCAGCAACATGTTTTTCTATATAAACCAACATAGTTAAATCAGATTTTATTTATTGAAGATTAATCTTAGATTACATAAACTTCACAAGCATTTGATTACTTTCTATATTTCTGAGAATTTTAAATAGCCAGGCTTTACAAGCACCTGCTTGTTTTTAAGACAATTAAACATAGCTCTTTTATAAATTAGCAGTACCATCTAGAGGCAGAAAATGGCATACATCTGTAACACTTATAAACAGATACACGTGAACATATAAGCAGGTGCAATAAGATGGCATGGTCCATGAAAGGAGTGGGGTCTGTTCAAAGGACCTTTCTCCTGCCACCTTTATCAGCTGGTGCCCTTGCTAACAGAGCAGCGGGCATTCTGTTGTCTTTCAGTTTGTTCTTCTCGAGTTTCTAACCCTGGCCTCTGCCTCCCTGGCTGGCCTAACCCTGGCAGTGGTAGCCAGCTGCGCTGGCCTGGGGGGGTCAGCACACAGCTGCCACCCTGCACTCTCCTCCTGCTGCACTGGCATGCCTGCTTCTTCAGCAAGCACATCGAGGCAGCAGTGTTTGCAGGTGCCCACACACGCCACTCTGGTCCTCACACATCTGGACCATCCCTCCCCACACGGAAGTGGATGACCACCCAGGATTCTCTCCACGGATGCCTTTTCCAGGGTCCATTTTTTTGTCTCCTTCCTGGCTTGCCAATCCTACCCTACCTAATAAAAGAGTAATATGCAAATTAACCATCACTCTGCTACACCCACAAGCCACATCCACCAACCATGCCCACCAGCCAATCAGAGCAAGTATGCAAATTAATCCAACCAAGATGTCTGCAGCCACAAAGAGCAGTTGAGAGGCTTGCATTTCCACAGCTATAGAGGAAGCCAAGCTTTCCACACACCCTGGCCAGCCTAGGCCTCCACTCAAGGATACAAAGTTTCAATTATAGAAGATAAATCCCAAGAAAAATGGCAGCAGCCCCAGAGTTGGAGATAACAGGCTAGGGTTGCCACCAGCAAAGGGGGAAGCCAAGTTTTCACCTGCCCTGGCTGGCCTAGGCCTCCACTCGAGGCTACAAAGTTTCAACTGTAGAAGGTAAACAAATCCAAACAGAAATGGTGGCAGCCACAGAGTGAGCAGGAGGCTTGGCTCCGCTCCAGGCTACAAAGTTTCAGTTATAGAAGGTAACTAGCCGGAACCGGTTTGGCTCAGTGGATAGAGTGTCGGCCTGCGGACTGGAAGGTCCCGGGTTTAATCAGGTCAAGGGCACGTACCTTGGTTGTGGGCACATCCCCGGTGGTGGGGATGTGCAGGAGGCAGCTGATCAATGTTTCTCTCTCATTGATGTTTCTAGCTCTCTATCCCTCTCCTTTCCTCTCTGTAAAAAATCAGTAAAATATATTTTTAAAAAAAGAAGAAGGTAAATAAATCCCAGATACCAGGGTCTCCTCTTGGATTTCCAGGGACATGGAAACCACCACAGGCCCTTCACCCAGGCTGCCCCATGCCCCAAGGAAACCTCCACCCTGATCTAGGACACCCTTCAGGGCAAACTAGCTGGTCCCCACCAGTGCTCCAGGCCTCTATCCTATCTAATAAAAGAGTAATATGCAGATTGACCATCACTCCAACACACAAGATGGCTGCCCTATGTGATCAAGATGGTCACCACAAGATGGCCAGCAGGGGAGGGCAGTTGGGAGGCACTAGGTCTGTAAGGGAGGGCAATTGAGAGGGACCAGGTCTGCAAGGGAGGGCAGTTGGAGGCAATCAACCCTGCAGGTAAGGGCAGTTAAGGGTGACCAGGCTAGCAGAGGAGGTAAGTTGGGGGCAAACAGGCTGGCAGGGGAGCAGTTAGACATCAATCAGGCTGGCATGGGAGAGGTTAGGGGGTGATCAGGGTGGCAGGAAGAGCAGTTAGGGGCAATCAGGAAGGCAGGCAGGTGAGCATTTGGGAGCCAGAAGTCCTGGATTATGAGAGGGATGTCCTTAGAAGGGGCAGCGAGGGGGCCGAGGCTGCCTCCTCTGCCTCACAGGAGAGCCACTGAGGCATGGAAGTTGCGGAACTCACCCAGGGCTGCTCAGATGGGGAGTGGCCTTCCCAGGCTCACAGCCTCGGCCTCTCTGCCTCCCTCGTGGCCTGGCTGCACCGGCCTTCCTGCCTCACAGTGACCCGAGTGCGGAGAGGCTGGTGGTGGGTGAGGGTGAGCCTTGGCTTGGCTGCGCTGGGTTCTGGGTGTTCTGTTTGCTCCCCGCCCGCCCCCACATTCCCTCCAGCTCGCCACCCTGCGGGTGACCCAGGAGCTCGGGCTGGGACTGCCCTCCTGGCGGCCTCCCAGGTGCCGGGCCCGGGGGCCCTGGGACAGGACAGAGGGCAGGGGCTCTCCAAATGTGTTCCTTGGAGTAGGCATTGGCAAACCGTTTCAACAAAGTGCCAGATGGTGAACATTTTAAGCTTTAAACTTTGTGGCTCCAGAGATGAAATTAAGGCTATGATTTAGGTATTTATATCATCATTTTAAATTTAACCATTTGAACGAAACCAGTCTTTCTTTGCTCATGAACAACAGCTACACAGGCAGCAGGCGGGTGGCGTACCCGCGGCCGTGTGCCCCCCGCTGACCTGCATCGGGCAGTGGCGGCCAGTGCCCTCTGGAAGGCTGTCCCGCAGAGGCCTCCCAGCCTGGCTCTGGCCTGTGGTCGCAGTGGGAGTGGGGGTGCCTGTCTAACACGTGTCCGGGCTGGTGGAGCACCGAGGGGCCGCCCTTCCCTGTGGTCTCCTGTGCAGCCACCTCCCGGCTGCAGAGCCGGACTGGCCCGGCCTCGGAGGACCCTCTGCTGTTTCCCTCTGCGCCCCCTCTGGTGCCCGAAGCGGGTCAATGCTGCCCCCTGCCTGTTGTCCAGCTGGTGAGTCCCTGGCTGAGCCCCCACAGGACAGCAGGGGGAGCAGGCCCACACAGCTGTGGAGCTGGGAACAAGGACAAGCGGAGACGCAGGAGGAGCTGGGTGCTCAGGCTGGGGCTCAGCGGGCATCTTCCTGGGTGTGGGAAGCACTGTGTACCACGGTGTGGATAGTGAATATCTGTAACTGTCAAACTCAGTGAGCCCGTACATAGATTTTATTGCAAGTAAATTTTACCCCAATAAAACATACAATCAAGTACATGCTAAAGTAATTATGTTAAAATATATTTAACAAAAATGTTGGACACGTATTTGTGGTTTGAAATAAACGCATCTTCCTTGTTCCTCAAAACACACATAAAAACACCACACATAACCTGTGTGATGAGCCCCAGCCCCGGGCACTGCCCAGCGGCCTGTGTCCTCCGAGCGCGTCTCCACGCTGTGCCAACCCCGGGCAGGTGTCGCTGGGTCTGCTGGTGCCTTTGCAAAGGGAACATAAGATGCTTAGGGACAGGGGCACGGCCCTGGCACAATCCCGTGTGGAGGAGGTATACAAAGCCAGAACCCCAGAGCTAGCCCTCACTTTACCAACACTGCATGGATTTCTATTCTGACCTAGGCAGCGCATTAAATACTGGTAGACCCTATTCATTTTAAAAAACATATTGAGTCTCATAAACTCAGAAGTCTCACTCACAGGTCCCTGAAAATTTGGATGAACCTGCCCACCCCCCAGGTGTCTGTGCCTGTGAGAATCTGAACATTCGCACGGTCTGTTGCCCCAGCTTTTCCTCAGCAGAGTCTGCACGTCTACGGGTGTTGATGTTCCTGTCACCTCAATAGCTCCCTGACCCTAACCGGCCTCTGGGTGTGCGCTTAGGTGCCTCCATAGAAGAGACTGGACTGCAGCTGGGCACTGTGTGCTGAGAGGCTCACGGAGATGGGGCCGTCGTGTGGAGTCATCACTGAGCACAGCCAGCCTCCTGGGCGCCCTGCTTCCCTGCCCACAGACCACCTACTTCCTACACTTGGGTCCCGGAAAGGGCCTTTACCCACCAAGCAGCCACGGGGGCGGATTGCAATCTATTTCTCTCAGTGTTCCCCCACTACTGTGTCTCTTTCTCCTCTGAACCTCTGAATTCATTTCAGGGACCATGCAAACCAGGATATTTTGCCTTTTATAATTTTTTCTAAAATTCAATTGGATATTTTTTTCATCTTGCTACCTCTGCTAGAAAAGTATTTTGTCTCATGTGATGGCTTGTCTCTCCAGCACAGTGAGAAGAAGGCAACGAGCAGCACGCTCCCATGCCCGGCTCATGCCCGGCCAGAATAGCATCGCTTCCACCCTGGGTGCTGGGAGTGTGCTCTCCTGCAGACATGGCCTGGGGCTGTTTCCATGGCACAGGCGGGACATGGGACTTGCCTTGCCTCTTCTGCATGGGGCTGCGTGCCCAGCTGGTGGAAGTAACGGTGTGGCCTGGAGGGCCTGGCTATCATGTTAGAGACAGAACTGCGCGCGGACTTGAAAGTGGAGGGTGGGGGCAGCCGGAATTCCCGGGCCGGGTCTTTGGGGGCCACTGCCTCCCGCAGAGCCAGAGCCAGGGCGCATCCAGGTGCCTCGGCCCATATTTTGGGAGCTTGGGTTGTGAGGGCACCTATAGTCACCGGCTCCTCTTTATTCTTTGACCTCGGTTTCGGGGGTCCCACATATAATTCTTCCTCGGGGTGCAGTTCTCCCCAGAATGTCCATCAAGATTTGAAGGCAAAACAAATGGGTACAGGTCCACTTTACAAAGTGCTGGCACCATTCTGCATGTCCTTGGGCTCGGAAGGGTATAGGGGTGGCACCTGGACACCATGCCTGTGGCTGGAAGGTAACAGGTGTAGTATCCCCGTAGAGCCTCGGAGGAATTCTGAAGATCCCTCTTTGCAGGCGTGGAAAGCTTAATGCTGATGCCCCACAAGACCCTTCCTGCAGGGTTTAGCCTCCTGCATAAGCTTTGGCTCTGAGAATCAGAGCCTAAACTTCCAGATCTCTGCGAGGTATGTTTCTTGAAGGTATCATTCTTCTATTTTCCTAAATTCGCAAGAATTGGGGGCAGAAAGTTCAGCCTTTTGTGTAGGCTTCCTTTCTCTAGCTGGGTCTCACTGTCAATCATTTCCTTACCACCTTGTCCAGTTGGATCCGACCTTCCAAACTGCAACCAAGAGAACTGATACGTAGCTTCCTGCAAGGTCCAAAGGCGTTTCACACCTGAAGGTCTTTTATCTTCCTTTTGGTTCAAGTTCAGAAACCTGCTAAAGGGATCATGACACCATCCACACCCCTTCAAGCCTGGTGAGTGTCATTGCATGTTCTGCTTAGGAGACAGAGATTTATGATTTTGACCTTGTAAAATTTATAATTCTGGACTACACAGTTTTTCTGTTAATCACCATTGCTTCTCCACAGTTGAGGTCTGCCTCCCTTGGAACATTTCAGTGGCACATTCTAACGGCAGCTGAAAATCTTTCTCTTCAATCTGGCACTTCTCTCCCACAGATGTCCCCTGGAGGCCAGTAGGTTCTGGGCTTGATCTAGGCTTGGGGCCGCCCTTCCAGCAGGTGAAGCAGGATGGAAGCCTTTCTCTATTGTTTGGAGCTGGGTCATCAAGGTTCTCCTTTCCTTTTTCAGGATTGTCACCAAGAGCTGCATATAATGCCAATTTCCAGGTTTCCTGGTGTTGGCTAGTTAAGTTTCTCCCATCTCCTTCCTTTCCCTGGCCAGGACCCCAGTCCAGTGAATGTCCTGGGGTATGCTCTCCACCTGCCCTGAGCTAGACATCACTCCCATGCATTTTCGTGCTGACCCCAGGGTTACCTCACCTCTAACCTCTGACCCAACCTCAACATGGCCCATGCAGGAATGCTCGTCTCCTTACATGGCTTGCAGACCCACTAGCCTGGTGGTCTGGATGAGTGCGCAGCTGGCTCAGCTCTAAGGAGGTCACTTCAGCTACACTGTGTTGTAGGGGGTCCAGATCCTCAACACCTTTAAGATTATGGTGCTCAGATGTCATGTGGGGTGCTTTTCTATGTGAATATTCAGGTAAATATGACTCAAATCTTAAATTTTTGCAGGCCTCTCCACACAATTTCTGTGCATTGTCAGCTTGAGTCCTCAGAGTTCCCACATGGACCTCTTGGGAGACCTGAGCACAAATTTGTCCTATTCAAGGCTTTCCTTTAAAACTGGTATTCACACCAAGCTTAGATTCTGGCACTTTGGGGTTTTTCTTTTGTTTGTTTGTTGTTGGCAGGAATAGCTGCTGGAGGCCAGTCAGCTTTCCTCATGCTCCTTCTGCAGTTACAATGACTCAGTTTCTCTCTTTCCTCCTCTGAGCATTTCTAACTGCATTTTGCAGTCATCACTGGCACTATTCCACACACACACCTGTGGGCAGCATTGCCAGCAGGAAAGTGTTTGATTTTATAAACAAGAATATGGGTGATGATTATTTCAGAGCAGTTGTTTTAATAGATGTAATGTAAATATGGGTAAGTGAGAAAAATATGAATTAAATTATTTATTTACACATTCAGATATGTTTTCATAAAAACATATTTTTTTCTATTCCTTAAACATCTTTTTAATTAAATAATTGCATCTCTAGTATTGAATATTCACTATATTCATGTTGTAAATAAGATTTATAATATGTCTTCAGTAAAAAATATTAAGTTACAATTGGTATTAGTTCAACTTCCCAGCTATTTTTAATCACCACTTAATGTAATCCTGGCATAACATTTAAATTATAAACATATTTATAAACATTTCTTACTATAGGGATCATACTGCTTCAAGACAGCATTCTTTCTAAAGATTCAGCTTTTCAGAAGACTGACCATGTTTTCTCATTGGAATTTCTGCTAAAAACCTTTAAATGAAACAGTTAACCTGCACAGTAGCAATCATCATCATCTTCTTTTTCTTCATCATCATCAGTATCATCTTCATCATAAGCACCATCATCTCCATCATATTTATCATCAGAACCACCATCATCTTCATCATCATGAACATCTTCAGTTTCTTTCATAATCAACTCTTTTCAGAACCAAACACCTGCAATGATTTCTTGATCATTTTCCAGCCAACAAAGCATGCTCCCACTACAATTTAAAATCATAAAATTTAAAATCATAATCTAGAGATTAAAAATGGCAGCAGAGTAAGTATACAGACATGCTCCAAGGAACAAATTGGAATCACAACTAAAATACAGAAAAACTTCCTGAATTATCAATGGAAAACTCACAGGAGAGAACCCTGACACCAAAGGACCAAAAATGCAGACCCCAAGAGACTGGTAGGATGGGGCGGGGGGTGCAAAAGGGCTGCTCAGGCACCCACAGACAGCAACTGAAGTCCTGGACAGATATTTCAGCTGGTTGGGGGATGTCACTGAAAACTCTGGGAGATCCCCAAGTTTGGCCCCAAAATTGAGAAGGGTACCCAGATAACATCTGGCTGAGAAAGGCAGCATGGTGCTGTAGGCCAGGGAGTGGCAGCTGAGAATTCAGACACCCACTTAAAAGGCCAACGCACAAAATTCCCTGTGGAGCCACCCCCCTGGTGCTCTGGCAGAGGGAAGGTGAAGTGGACTGGAGCTGTGAGAGCAGAAGCCAGGACTGGGGACTGGATGGAGCTCAGAAGGCAGACCCCCAAGTTTTCTGGGCTGAGTCACTCAGGGAAGGATATCTTTCCCACATAGACCTTTGCCTTGCCTGGGGGAAGACAGTTGACACACCCTATTGGAAAATACTTGCTCTGAGGCCACTTAAGAGATTAAAACAATGATTAGCTTCTAGGCAGAAGCAACTGCCCCACCCTGTTGAAAGAAACTCTCGCCACACTTGAGGACAACTGCTTGGGGGCAATTCAAGTTGGAATTCTATCAGTCTGCAGGCAGAGGCATCTCTGAAGGCTTTGAATCTTTATTAAATTTAATTAGTCAGAAACAGCCTTTAACACTGTCCTGCACTAGAGATTAAGAGGTTTAGAGCAGTAGTTCTCAACCTTTCTAATGCCGCGACCCTTTAATACTATTAATGGATTGTAATGTAAATACTTGTGTTTTCTGATGGTCTTAGGCTCTACAGCAGTGGTTCTCAACATTCATAACAGTAGCAAAATTACAGTTATGAAGTAGCAATGAAAATAATTTTATGGTTGGGTGTTACCACTGCATGAGAAACTGTATTAAAGGGTCGTGGCATTAGAAAGGTTGAGAACCTCTGATCTAGAGGATCTGCCTAAAACACAGTCACAAACCCAAACAGACAACCAAAGTGAGGAGACAAAGAAAAAACCTCAAATGAAAGAACTAGAGAATGCTCCAAAAGAAGAGATAAAGGAAGCAGAGATAAGAAATTGATATGAAACAGAGTTCAGATTAATGATGGTAAAGATGCTCAACAGCATGAGAAAAGATATAGTAACCATGAAAAAATATCAGTCTCAGATAAAAAAATGACAAAACACAAATAAAGAACACATTGTATGGAATACACAGCAGGTTAAGGGAAGCTGAGGATAGAAGAAGATAGGATTGAAAATGTTACTCAATCAGAGAACCAAAAATAAAAACAATTAAAAAACAGGAGGACAGCTTAAGGGAGCTGTGGGACAAAGTGAAACATAACAGTATTAGAATAGCAGGTGAACCAGAAGAGGCAGGAATGGTTAAAGGAATAGAGAAGATGTTTGAAGAAATAATGGCAGAAAATTTCCCTAACCTGGTAAAGGAAAAAGTCACACAAGATCAGGAGGCATAGAGAAATCTAAGTAAGAAGAACCCAAACAGGCTCAGTCCAGACACAGAATAATTAAAATGAAAAAAATTAAAGACAGAGAGAATCTTAAAGGCAGCAAGAGGAAAGAAAACTGTTACCTACAAAGGAATTCCCATAAGGTTGACACCTGATTTTTCATTCCTTGGCATGAAGTACTCAAGGTAATGGAAAGCAAAGATCTGAGGCCAAGATTACTATATCCAGCAAGGCTGTCATTCAAAATAGATGGTCAAATAAAGAGCTTCCCAGACAAAAAAAGAGTAAAGGAGTACATCACCAACATTAAAAGAATTGCTAAGTAGACTGCTGTAATGAGAAGTAGAAGCATAGAGAAAAACCTAGCCATACAGAATTAAAATGGCAATAAATAAGTACCTATCAATAATAACCCTAAATGTAAATGAACTAAATGCTCCAATCAAAAGGCATAGAGTAACCAAATGGATCTGAAAACATGACCCAATTATACACTGTCTACAAGAGACTCACCTCAAAACAAAAGACACACACAGAATGAGAGTGAAGGAAGGGGAAAAATTTTCATTGAATATTGCTACTGCAGCTTTTTTTTTTTTTCTTTTCCATTTCAGTAGCAATATTCAGATCAGACAAAATAGACTTTAAAATGAAGGCCATCACAAAAGACAACAAAGGTCACTATATAATACTAAAGGAATCAACCCATTAAGAGGATATAATCTTGATAAACATATATGCACTGAATATAGAAGCACTTAAATAATAATTTAAAAAAAACTTCTAGAGGACTTTAACGGATTGACAACAATACAGTCATAGTGGGGGACTTTAACACCCCTCTTACTTCACTGGGTAGATCTTCCAGACAAAAACTTAACAAAGAAACAGAGACTCTAAAGAACATACTGGATCAGATGGATTTAATTGACATTCATAGAACATGTCACCCCAATGCAGCAGAATATACATTCTTCTCAATGCATGTGGATCATTCACAAAGATAGACCACATGTTAGCCTAC